>CM055116.1:262981708-263557639 GCA_029206835.1 Rana muscosa | reverse complement strand
CTCTCTCTCTCTCTCCTCTCTCTCTCTCTCTACCTCTCTCCTCCCTCTCTCTCTCCCTCTCTCTCTCCTCACCCTCTCCCTCACCCTCTCCCTCACCTCTCCCTCCTCTCTCTCTCTCTTCTCTCTCTCTCCTCCTTCTCTTCTTCTCTCTCTCTTCCTCTCTCTCTCCTTCTCTCTCTCCTTCTCTCTCTCCATCTCCTCTCATTCTCCTCTCTCATTCTCCCTCTCTCATTCTCCTCATCTCCTCATCTCCCTCTCTCATTCTCCCTCTCTCATTCTCCCTCTCTCATTCTCCCTCTCTCATTCTCCCTCTCTCATTCTCCCTCTCTCATTCTCCCTCTCTCAATCTCCCTCTCTCATTCTCCCTCTCATTCTCCCTCTCTCATTCTCCCTCTCTTCTCTCCTTCTCTCTCCCCCCCTTTCTCCCCCCTCTCTCCTCTCTCTCTCCTCTCTCTCTCCTCTCTCTCTCTCTCTCCTCTCTCTCCTTCTCTCTCTCCTTCTCCCTTCTCTCTCTCCCTCACCCTCTCTCTCCCTCCTTCTCTCTCCTCTCTCCTTCTCTCTCCTCTCTCCTTCTCTCTCTCCTCTCTCTCCTCTCTCCTTCTCTCTCTCCTTCTCTCTCTCCCTCTCATTCTCTCTCTCCTTCTCTCTCTCCCCTTCTCCCTCTCTCTATCTCATTTTCTCTCTCTCCCTCTCTCTCTCCTCTCTCTCTCCCCCTTTCTCTCCCTCTCTCTCTACTTCTCTCTCTCTCATTCTCTCTCTCCTTCTCCCTTCTCTCTCTCCCCCTTTCTACCCCTCTCTCTCCTTCTCTCTCTCTCTCTCTCCCTCTCTCTCTCATTCTCTCTCCCTTCTCTCCTCTCTCTCTCTCCTCTCTCTCTTCTCTCTCTCCTTCTCTTCTCCCCCTTTCTCTCCTCTCTCTCTCCTTCTCTCTCTCCTTCTCTCTCTCCCCCTCTCTCTCTCTCCTCTCTCTCTCCCTCTCTCTCTCCCTCTCCCTCTCTCTCTCCCTCTCTCTCCTCCCTCTCTCTCTCCCTCTCTCTCTCCCCTTCTCTCTCTCCTTTCTCTCCTTCTCCATCTCTCTCCTTCTCCCTCTCTATCTCTCTCCTCCTCTCTCCTGCTCTCTCCCTCTCTTTCTCTCTCTCTCTCCCCTGCTCTACCCCCTCTCTCTCCTCCTCTCTCTCTCCCCCTCTCTCTCTCCCTCCCCCCCTCTCTCTCCTTCTCTCTCCCTCCTTCTCTCTCCCTCTCCCTCTCTCCCCCTCTCTCCTTCTCTCTCTCTCTCCTTCTCTCTCCCCTCTCTCCCCTTCTCTCCCCCCTCTCTCTCTCCTTCTTTCTCTCCCCCTCTCTCTCCCCCTCTCTCTTCTCTCTCTCTCTCTCTCCTCTCCTTCTCCTCTCTCCTCTCTCTCTCCTCTCTCTTCTCTCTCCTCTCTCTCCCTCTCTCTCTCTCCTCTCTCTCCTCTCTCTCCTCTCTCTCTTCTCTCTCTCCTCTCTCTGTCTCTCTCTCTTTCTCCCTCTCATTCTCTCTCTCATTCTCTCTCCTTCCCTCTCTCTCTCTCCTTCTCTCTCCCCTCTCTCCCCCTCTCCTTCTCCCTCTCTCCTTCTCCCTCTCTCCTTCTCCCTCTCTCCTTCTCCCTCTCTCCTTCTCCCTCTCTCCTTCTCCCTCTCTCCTTCTCCCTCTCTCTCTCTCATTCTCTCTCTCATTCTCTCCCTCTCTCTCCCCCTTCTCTCCCTCTCTCTCCCCCTTTCTCTCCCCTCTCTCTCTTCCTCTCTCTCCTCTCTACTTCTCTCTCTCTCATTCTCTCTCTCCTTCTCCCTTCTCTCTCTCCCTCTCTCTTCTCTCTCTCCTTCTCTCTCCCCCTCTCTCTCATTCTCTCTCTTCTCTATCTCCTTCTCCCTTCTCTCTCTCTCCTTCTCTCTCTCCTCTCTCTCTCTTTCTCCCCCTTTCTCTTCCCCCTCTCTCCCCTTCTCTCCCCTTCTCTCTCCCCTTCTCTCCCCTTCTCTCCCCCTCTCTCTCCTTCTCTCTCTTCTTTATCTCCTTCTCTCTCTTCTTTCTCTCCTTCTCCCTCTCTCTCCTCTCTCTCTCTCCCCTTCTCCCTCTCTCTCTCTCCTTCTCTACCCCCTCTCTCTCCTCTCTCGTTCCTTCTCTCTCCCTCTCTCCTTCTCCCTTTCTCCTTCTCTCTCTCTCCTTCTCTCTCTCCTCTCTCTCCCCCTTCTCTCTCTCGTCCTCTCTCTCCTCCTCCTCTCTCTCCCCTCTCTCTCTCCCTCCCTCCCTCCCCCTCTCTCTCCTTCTCTCTCCCTCCCTCTCTCTCTCCCCTCTCTCTCTCACCTTCTCTCTCTCCTTCTCTCTCTCTCTCCATCTCTCTCTCCCTCTCTCTCTCTCCTTCTTTCACTCATTCTCTCTCTCTTTTCTCTGTTTATCCCTCCCTCCTTCTCTCTCTCTCTCCCTCTCCTTCTCTCTCTCTCTCTCCCTCCTCTCTCTCTCTCCCCCTCCTTCTCTCTCCTTCTCTCTCCCTCCTCTCTCTCTCTCCCCCTCCTTCTCTCTCCTTCTCTCTCTCTCTCCCCTTCACTCATCAGGGTGGGGGGTATAGTTAGGGAATCCGGAGAGGTGTGATCAAAGTGGGAGTATCTGGGGGGGTGACCTGGGAGTTGCTTATGAGTTTTAGTTGGCCTCAGCTGCCTGTGGCCAGTGAGGGGAAGCAAGAAATGCATAACCCCACCCCCTCATTACACACTGCTGTTTAGTGGAAGTTCTATTTTCAGTGGTATGTGACGTCCTTCACATTGCGCCCCATCACATTACAGGCGCACTGTGAAGAAGGTACCAGCTCGATTTTTAGACAGGGAGTAGCAAGAGGACGGTGCGGATGGGTTGGGGGGGGGGCGTCAAAATGGATCTTTGCCTATGTAGTCAAAAATACTTATCACCAGCCCTGAGTGCTCCTCTCCCTCCTTCTCTCCGTGTGTATGTCACACACACCGCATGAGCTTTGGTCTGAAATGCCCAGGCAGCGCTGTAACAAAGTTCTGCCTCCTAGACCGGCTCCTGCACACTAATGCAATGCCGTGAAATTGAATCAGTGTGATGTGTACCATAGGAGCCGGGAGTCAGTCTTTGTTACAGTGGCTGCCCGGGCGAATCAAATCCAAGCTCTGTGACAGCAAAATATTGCTCTTTTGTGTGATCCAGGGGCACTGGTACAGTGAAATAGGTGAGCACTTATAAGGCTGCAATTGTTGGGTACTGGTAGGCTGCATTTGATGGGCATTGATAAGCTGCATTTGGTGGGCACTAATAAAGGCTGCATTTGGTGGGCACTGGTAGGCTACAGTTGGTGAGCAATGGTAGGCTGCATTTGATGGGCACTGGTGAGGCTGCATTGATCTCTTGTATCATGTCTGCAGTCTCTGACCATCTCCTGTAGTATGTCTGCAGTCTCTGACCATTTCCTGTAGTATGTCTGCAGTCTCTGACCATCTCCTGTAGTATGTCTGCAGTCTCTGACCATCTCCTGTAGTATGTCTGCAGTCTCTGACCATCTCCTGTAGTATGTCTGCAGTCTCTGACCATCTCCTGTAGTATGTCTGCAGTCTCTGACCATCTCCTGTAGTATGTCTGCAGTCTCTGACCATCTCCTGTATTATGTCTGGGGGCTCTTTCTAAACAGACTCTCTAACAGAGGCCCTCTCTGTGTCCATTAGTGAGACCCCCCTCCAGGTCCAATTAGAGTACTCTGCTTCTCTTCCTGTAATTTGTTTATTGTTAAGAGATCGTGGGAGGATCCCAGGGTAACGATGACTCCTTAGGGGAGCATCTCTGTGTTTGAGTCCTTGCCATAGAAACATTTGTAAAGGAGTTACTAAAGGAGTTAGTAAGGTGACCACGCCCTTGTAGGGGCGCCATAAATATTTCTGCACCCAGGCGCATGTGACCCTAGGATCGGCCCTGGACCTCTGACCCTGCCAGTGATTGGCTTTCTCCATGGCATCGGCTCTGCAGTAGAGAGCAGAGCCGATGCTTCCTTGTCACAGGCGGAGTACATTTGGTATCACTCCACTTGTGAAGGAACCGGCGCTATACAGGAAGCATCGGCTCTGCTTCCTTTAGTGGCGGCTCCGTTCTTAGCGCTGATGCTTGGAGATGGCGGGTCGGGAACCCGCGATCTGGGCTTGCCGACCCGCCATCTCAGAGCAAGACATGGCAGGCCACATCGGAGGGTGCCGCGGGCCACATGTGGCCCACGGGCCAGTGGTTGGGCACCCCTGTGCTAGCCGCATCTTTGGAGCGGTGAAGGAGCTGTGTGTTTACCGCTCCTCCACCACTCCTGCCCATTGAAATCAATGGGACACCGCGGCTATGCCGCTGGTAATGCGCCTCTGCAGAGGCGCTTTGCGACGGTTTTTAACCCTTTTCGCCCACTAGCGGGGGTAAAACCGCCCGCTAGCGCCGTGAAATTACGGTAAAGCGCCGCTAAAAATAGCAGCACTTTACCGCCACCCGCCGCTCCTGCCCCAGTGTAAAAGGGGCCCTAGTCACTGTTTTACAATTATCACCAAGCTTTTGTTTTGCTGTATACAATACAGTACATTGACCAGTTTCCTAAATGCAAGTATAACTTAATCACTTGAGGACCAAGCCTATTTCTGACACTTGTTGTTAAAATCTGTATTTTTTGCTAGAAAATTACTTAGAACCCCCAAACATTATATATATATTAGCAAAGACTTTTGGGAATAAAATGACGGTCATTGCAATATTTTATGTCACACGGTATTTGTGCAGCGGTCTTTCAAACGCAATTTTTTGGGAACAAAATACACTTCACTGATTTAAAAAAAAATAAACAGTAAATTTAGCCCATTTTTTGGTATATTGGGAAAGATGATGTTAGGCCAAGCAAATAGATACCTAACATGATATGGTTAAAAATTGTGCACACTCGTGGAATGGCAACAAACTACGGTACTTAAAAATCTCCATAGTCAAGGTTTTTCTTTTTTTAATGGTTACCAGATTAGAGTTACAGAGGAGGTCTTTTGCTATAATTATTGCTTTCGCTCTGACAATCGCGGTGATACCTCACATGTGTGATTTGAACAGCGTTTACATTTGCGGGCATGACTTGCGTATGCGATTTCTTTGGTGCGCGAGCACACGGGGGCAGTTTTAAAAAAAAAAAAAATCGCATTTATTTTCCTTTTTCATACACTTTCCCTTTTAAAAAAAAATAATTTGTGACAGTAATAGGCAGTGACAGGTGCTCTTTATGGAGGGATCTGGGGTCTAAAAGACCCCAAATCCCTCCTTTGCAGTTAAAAACATTAAAAATGCCAAAATCTGCATTTTGGAATACTGATTTTTTTTTAAATCGGCGTCATTGGCAGTAAGCCAGAAGTGATGTTGTGATGACGCTTCCTGGTTTTTACATCGGAGACACGATCGAAGCAGATTCCAGCTTTGTTCGGGTCTCCAGCCAGCCGGCGGACATGGTCTCTCGGGTCTCCCGTTGGGACCGGAGACCTGGCCAGAGCGGCGGGAGGGGGGGGACGTTCTCTTTCGCTGCTCTCATGATAACGGCTGAGTCGCATTAGTTGTTATGAAAGCCGACCGCCAGCTCTAAAAAACTTTACTGCTGCAGCTGCAGGCTTCACCCCGGTACAACCACTTCCTCAAAGCGGCGTACAGGTACATTGCTTCACGTGAAGTGGTTAAGGGAAAAAAAAAGAAAAGAAGCAAGTTAACTAAGTATTTTCTATGATTATGTTATACTAACCATAAGTTTACTATATGACCTGACATAAACAGGTATCTAGTAATATTGTACTGTACACATTTTCTTGTTATGTTTATTTCCTTTTAACTGCAAATATATGTGTAATTTTCAGATGTGTGGTTCCTTGCTTTATTTGTTTTCATTGGCACAATATTGGTTTTATATGACATTATGATGGATTCTTCATAAGGCGACAGAAGTCTTGTAACATGGAATGATCATATACCAAAGATATCAAGTTTACTTTTCTAAAATGTGTGTTGGGCAAGCATTATGTTAATATTCTGGCTACATTTGTAGAAAGCATTTAAAACTGTTAGGTAACACAACAAGAACATTTCCAAAACTTGTCTGATACATCATGTGCAAATAATGAGATATGATCTATAGCAGCCAATCAGGGCAATTTTATTTTCATTAGTGAAAGCAAATAGCCGATTAAATCTTAATGTAAACGGGGAAAATACAGATTTTGACTTATTATTGTTATGA
Organism: Rana muscosa; assembly: GCA_029206835.1. NCBI lineage: Eukaryota > Metazoa > Chordata > Amphibia > Anura > Ranidae > Rana > Rana muscosa. The sequence goes on along the minus strand of CM055116.1, from coordinate 263,551,385 downwards.
AGAAAAGCACAGGAAATTGCCCATCAATGCATGGTAAAAATGTGTAAATAAACATCGACATCCATGACTTTCAGTAATTTCACAAGCAGTCCTCGAGCCCCAATAAAATTACTTCACTTAGGTGGAGATGATATCATCCATCTGCTGCAAGCAGGAAGAAGCACTTCCTCAGTCTTTTTTTTCATAGTGATTGGACTGCATTGTACTGTGCAGTGAGACCAAAGATTGCAGCTGGCGCGCATCTGTGTCTGTAGCCCAAAATTGCACAAGAACCAGGATTTACATGGCTTTTCCATCTCTAAGATAACATCTACAAAAGGGTAGTCTTGCTACACCCAACACTGTGTGGTGGAGTTGTTAGAGATGATAATTTTGTATGGGTAGATACTGTATATTAGACTAGTGGGCAACATATCTCTTATCTCAATACATTCTATGCATTACGATAGAAAGCCTTCTGTGTTCCGCAGCCCCCCTTGGCCGCTCTAATATTTACCTGAGCCCCCTCTCTGTCCAGCAATTTCCATGACTCTCCCTCCTAGATTGGCTGAGACAGAGCAGTGGCGCCATTGGCTCTCCCTGCTGTCAATCAAAGTCAGTCAGCCAAGCGTAGAGAGAGGGGGCGGGGCCGGGGCTCTGTGTCTGAATTGACACAGGTAGCTGTGACTCGGCTCGGGTACTCCCATAGCAAGCTGCTTGCCGTGGATGCACTCAACAGGAGGGAGGGGCCAGGAGCACCTGATGAGGGACCAGAGAAGAGGAGGACCCAGGCTGCTCTGTGCAAAACCACTGCAACAGAGCAGGTGAGTATAACATGTTTGTTATTAAAAAACAAAAAACAAAAAACAAGAAAAAACAAGACTTTACAATTAATTTTTTCCAATTTATTTTAGGATTAATTAGGATGAAAAACACACACATATATACACAGTGGCCTTTTTATTTGGGGGGCAGTATTTTAGTATTTATATATTTTGTGGGGAGTATTTGATTTTGTGTTTGTTATGTTGTATTTGATTTGTTTGTTTGGGTATGCAGAATACTCTTGTTGAAGAACAGTTGTTGGAGCTACTCTTTGAATGCAGCATGTCACTGCATGTGGTAACTATTGTGCAACAAAGCACCAAATATTCACTCAACATAAGATAAATAAAAGCTGCCTACAGGTTTTGGTTTTGTTATGGTTAGTGATTTAGCCTGCTCAGGCAGTGAAGGGGTTAAACGGGCACTAGGCTCCCTTCCTGGGCTTTTTGGGCCCTGCCTGCCCACCCTGTGATATAAATAAAGGGGGAAAGCCGGGTTCCTGAGCCTGCTCTTGGACCAGTTGTAACCAACATGGAACACTAAGAGGGATTGCTGTACCCAGTATTCCATCAAAAGATACTGGAAGACCAGAGAACTGCCAAGCTTTGGAAGATGCTAGTAATGGACTATCACCTTGATAAGGTACGCCTGGGCAGCTTAGTTCAGCTAGATAGGGCTGTGTTAGCATTGCTCTGAAATGTACTTATTGGACTTTGCCACAATTCTTCAGTAAAGTTGCATTAACCATTTCTGAACCTGGTCTAAAGTTATTCAAAGAGGTGCATGGTAGAATTTGGCATAGCAAGAGAACTGAGTCTGCAAAGCACAACGGGGTAAAAAGGAAGGCCACTACGTAAAGTTATGAAGTTGCTATGGGAAACTAAGAACTAGTGCAAAGTTTACAGCAACTGGTCAGAATCGTGGTACCTGGCAAAGGTAACAGATTCCCTGGTAGCGAGGGGGTGGGTGGTCTGATTCCATCCCTAGCGGTCATTTTCCCCAAAGTATCTGGGGCAAAACGCACTGTATAGAGACCCAATATACCTATCCACATGGTACGGGACAGAAAAGGGGTTAAGTGAGAGCACACGTGAGGTCTGCACTAGGTGCTGGGTGGGACCCCATTCTGTCACTGGGAGTGAGGTGGCAGAGATAGGCTGGAATAGTGGAGAGGGCACGGGCTCAGTGGATGCTACATTTATACAGCAAGGTGTGTAGAGACATGGGACAAGACAATTCACAGAGGAATTCTGTATGTCACACAGCTGCACACAGTGTATGGCTCATCTCTAAATTGGGGAACTGCCATAATGTTTGAATTTCCCCACCTGCTCTTGGGCATTGATAAACGCGTTCACGGCAATAGGTACCCTTACTTGCAGGGCAAGAGACCTCGCCCACAACTACAATGACAGGCAGGCCTAAAACCAGAGACTTTTAAACTTTTATGAGGATGCAGTGTAGTGCTGCATTACAAAGGAGCTCACAAACTATGCCATCAAACTAGTGTTCCACTGGGCATTTTTCGTGTGGAAGGGGAGAGTGTAAAGTTGGTACAATTTGGTACATTTCAAACTTTTCATTCCCCCAGAATGATGTGCCACTGCAATGCTCCAACTAGTCCCTCCCTCTAGCCATTGGGGAAAGACACTGGGTTTAATTTACTAAAGAAATAAAGACCTTAATTATGGTGAGCCTATATTAGCTATAATCATCCAATCGTGCTAGAAAGAAATCATCGTTTTAGTCTCAAAGGGGTTGATTTACTAAGGGCAAATAGACTGTGTGTTTTGCAAGTGCAGTTGCATTCATTTTCCCCAGGGCTTAGTGAATTTAGTAAAGCTTTCATGCGTTTCATTCAAAGGCCCAACACCACCCCCAGTTCATATTGTAAAACATACACAATCAGGTGCCAGTAAATAATAAAAAAAAAAAGCTTGAACGTGATTGGATGATGGAAATCGGCAGAGATTTACCACATTTACTAAGCCCTTGGGAAATTGAGTGCAACTGCACTTACAAAGTGCACAGTCTATTTGCCTTTAGTAAACCAACCCCAAAGTGTATACTGCCCTGCTTTATTTACTTGCATTCTCTACTGCTATAATACATCATCCTCAGTGCAGCAAGCAGGAGAATGCTATTAAATGACAAGGTGTGTTTTCAGATATGTGTGGCCAATTAAAGTAAAAAAATCATTATAGAAAGTGCTAAAAAATCTTTTTAATAAAAAACATTGCTAATTAATGAAATTTAAAGGTCTGTCTGTCTGTCTGTCTGTCTGTCTGTCTGTCTGTCTGTCTAGATAGAAATCTAAAAAAAAATGTAGATAGATGTATCCATTAATCTATTATCTATAGAAATGGGATATGAAAAAAAAAATTGTTTTTATGCCCCGAGTTAAAGTGAATCTACATACAAACATTAGATTTTGCATTATAACTGTGTATTAGTTCATTTCTAGAATTTTTGTTTTCCCCCGTTGGATTTTGCCTGGTTATACTGTCAGTTGTTTGCTTTCCACTTAAATTCCTGTGGAGGGCTGAAAAAGCTGCCAGGCCACTACTAAAATTATAGCAGTGTTGTCACCCTTTACATGGGCAAAACACTAATAGTCCCCACCTGCCGGCTGCAGCGATAGAAGCATGAAATGCTATGTGACTGCAACAAAATCTTTATAAAAATGTGCTTAGCTGCTATTTATTATTAGAAAAGCATTTATAGACTGACATCTCTGTCTGCAGTATGCAGTTTTGGTAAAGCTATTGGAGTGATGGGCCTTGACAACTACTGAAGCCAATTTGTTTCAGTTTTCAGTGAGTAGGGATGAGCCGAACACCCCCCGGTTTCGGTTCGCACCAGAACCTGCGAACGGACCGAAAGTTCGGGCAAACTATCAAACCCAGTTAAAGTCTATGGGACTCGAATGTTCGGATCAAAAATGCTAATTTTAAAGGCTAATATGCAAGTTATTGTCCTAAAAAGGGTTTGGGGACCAGGGTCCTGCCCCAGGGGACATATATCAATGCAAAAAAAAGTTTTAAAAACTAACGTTTTTTTCGGGAGCAGTGATTTTAATGATGATTAAAGTGAAAAAAAAAAAAAAGTGAAATATTCCTTTAAATATCTTACCTGGGTGGTGTCTATAGTATGCCTGTGAAGTGGCACGTGTTTCCCGTGTTTGTAACTGTCCCTGCACAAAATGACATTTCTAAAGGAAAAAAAGTAATTTAAAACTGCTTGCGGCTTTAATGTAATGTGTGGTCCCGGCAATATGGATGAAAATCATTGAGAAAATCGGCATTGGGTACCCCCCCAGCCCATTTGGGTTTTGTATGGATATTAAGGGGAACCCTGCACCCAAATTAAAAAAAGGAAAGGCGTGGGGTCCTAAGGGCCCTATATACTCTGAATAAGCAGTATACAGGCGGTACAAACAAGACAGGGACTGTAGGTTTGTTCTTACGTAGAATCTGTTTGTAATTTAGAACTGGTACATTTTTAAAGTGTAGCTCCATCCAAAATATCTATTTTTAAGCTTTTTGGAAAACATAGGAAAGGGTTATCACCCCTGTAACATTTGTTTTGCTGTCTGTGCACCTCTTCAGAAGATTTCACCTCACTTTCTGTCCCAATGACAATTAGTTTTTGAAAATTTGGGGTTTTTAGCTAAACAAGGATTGGTGATAAATCATAAGTGGAGAGGAGACACGTTTTTTCCCATATTAACCCTTGTAGGAGAGAATTTCCCTTCCTAGGGGTAGATAACCCTCACTTCCTGTTATCTCCCTCCGTTTGCAAGTAGGAGTCGTTTCTAAGTTGGATGTTTGAAAGTAGTATATACTGTATATACTCTGCAGAAATTTGGGCCTTAGGTGTTGGTGTTGCCACAACACTGTAAGGCCTCACAGTTACTCTTGGTGGGTGCAGGAACGGGCCCTGCTGCGAAATATTAGATCAAGAATTGTAATTACATGCCCCTGTTGAACAGGGGCAGAAAAATTGGGCCTCAGGCACAGGTGCTGGTGCCACAAACCTGCAACCCCTCACAGAAACTCTAGTTGGAGCGCATGAATGAGCTCTGCTGCAAATTATTGCATTAAAGATTGTAATTACACGCCCCTGTTAAACAGGGGCTGAAAACTTGGGCCTTAGGCACTGGTGCCACAACACTGCAACCCCTCACAGATACTATAGTTGGAGTGCAGGAATGAGCCCTGCTGCAAATTATTGCATCAAAAATTTTAATTACACGCCCCTGTTAAACAGGGGCAGAAAAATTGGGCTTTAGGCACTGGTGCCACAACACTGCAACCCCTCACAGATACTATAATTGGAGCGCAGGAATGAGCCCTGCTGCAAAGTATTGCATCAAAAATTGTAAATTACATTCCCCTGTTAAACAGGGGCTGAAAAATTGGGCATTAGCCACTGGTGGCGGTGCCCAGAACCAAAAATGTTCTTACAAGCTATCAGCATGAACATCGAGGAGAAGGAGGATAGTCACTCAGCATAACAGGATAGTCACTCAGCATCAGCATAGGCAGTCTTAAAGGGATCTCCCATTCAAAAAAAAATATTCGGTTACATCAGCATCAGGTGCTTGGTAGCTGGTGGTGATCCAAGACGGATTCATTTTTATGAAGGTCAGACGATCGACCGAGTCGGTGGACAGGTGCACCCTGTGATCGGTTACAAAGCCTCCGGCAGCCCTGAATGTGTGTTCCAAAAGAACACTGGATGCAGGACAGGCCAGTAGCTCAATTCATACTGTGCAAGCTCTGGCCAGTGATCCATCCTCAAGACCCAGTAACCCAGAGGATTTTTGGTGGGAAAGGTGTCCAAGTCTGATCTTGCCCCTAGGTATTCCTGCACCATGTAAAACAGACGCTGGCAATGGTTGCTGGAAGCAATCATACCTTGGGGCTGCGTACTAAAAAATTGTCTGAACGCATCGGTCAGACGGCCAACTTCTCCACCGCTCCATCTTTGACTGACCGAAGCCTCAGCAACACGTTGTCCAGGACCAGGATTTTGTAACCTCCCAGTCTATGGGAACGCGTTGCAGACCTTTCTGCAAGGCCTCCCAAAGATGTTTCATCCTCTGCTCCCTCTGCGACGGCAAGATAAGGTCCACAACCTTACCCTTGTAACGTGGATCAAGGAGGGTTGCCAGCCAGTAATGATCCCTCTCCTTGATCACACGAATATGAGGATCCTTCCGCAGGCTTTGCAGTATCAGGGAGGCCATGCAGCGTAGGTTTGCTGAGGCATTCGGTCCGGAGTCCTCTGGGTCACTCAGGACGACATGATCCGCAGCCACCTCCTCCCAGCCACGTACAAGTGCATGGGTTTCTTGGGACTGTAATTGATCCCTTGAAGACTGCTGCTGATGCTGAGTGCTAGGCTCCACCTCCATGCTGACACAATCCTCCTCCTCCTCCTCTCCCTCTGTTCTGCCTCAAGTGCCCTGTCCATTATTCCACTCAGCGTGTGATCCAACAGGTGGACAAGAGGGACAGTGTCACTGATGCATGCACTGTCACTGCTCACCATATTCGTGGCCTCCTCAAATGGTGCCAGGACAGTGCATGCATCCCTGATCATGACCCACTGACGTGGCAAAAAAAACCAAGCTCCTCTGACCCTGTCCTGGTGCCATATTGGCATAAATACTCATTGATGGCCCTCTGCTGCGTGTGCAGCCGCTGCAGCATGGTCAAAGTCGAGTTTCACCTGGTGGGCATGTCACAGATTAGGCGGTTCTTGGGCAGTAGGGATGAGCTCGGTGTTTGAGTCGAGTTTGCGCCAAATTCGAGTGACGCAAATGGCCCACAATACACTGCGCCATCGCAGTGCAATCCCGGCGCTGTGATTGGCCAAGCATGCACTGTGACCCCGCATGCTTGGCCAATCACAGCGCCGGCAGCTAGGAGAGCCATAATTGGCCACAGGCAGGTTGCCTGTGGCAAATTATAGCTCAGGGGGTTTAGCACACGCCCCACACTATAAAAGGCTGCCAGCGCGGCGGCCTTGTGTAGTGTGTTCCGGCGCAGGGAAAGAGTTACATAGGCAGGGACAGTGTGAGTGCTATTTGTACCTCAAACTTGTGTGTAGGGAGAGAGAAGGATAGGCAGGGAGAGTGTCAGTGTCATATTCTTTGCTAAACCTTGTGTGCAGGGAGAGAGAAGGATAGGCAGGGGACAGTGTCAGTGTCACATTCTTTGCTAAACCTTGTGTGCAGGGAGAGAGAAGGATAGGCAGGGAGCAGTGTCAGTGTCATATTCTTTGCTAAACCTTGTGTGTAGGGAGAGAGAAGGATAGGCAGGGAGAGTGTCAGTGTCATATTCTTTGATAAACCTTTTGTGCAGGGAGAGAGAAGGATAGGCAGGGAGAGTGTCAGTGTCATATACTTTGATAAACCTTGTGTGCAGGGAGAGAGAAGGATAGGCAGGGGACAGTGTCATTGTTGCTAAGCCTCCTGCACATTATACACCTGAAGTTAGCCTGTATTGCTGCTTTTTCCTGGTGTGTTACACCAACAGGCATTTGCAGCACTTACAGCGGGCGGAGTGTGCCTCCTGCTCATATTACACCTGAAGTTAGCCTGTATTGCTGCTTTTTCCTGGTGTGTTACACCAACAGGCATTTGCAGCACTTACAGCGGGCGGAGTGTGCCTCCTGATCATATTACACCTGAAGTTAGCCTGTATTGCTGCTTTTTCCTGGTGTGTTACACCAACAGGCATTTGCAGCACTTACAGCGGGCGGAGTGTGCCTCCTGATCATATTACACCTGAAGTTAGCCTGTATTGCTGCTTTTTCCTGGTGTGTTACACCAACAGGCATTTGCAGCACTTACAGCGGGCGGAGTGTGCCTCCTGCAAAATATACTCCTGAAGCTAGGCCTTATTGCTGGTTTCCCCATTTCCCTGCAGGCCATTAGAATGTCTGGAAGGCAAACAAGGAGAGGCAGACAGTCAGGAGCCAATAAAAGAGGGCAAGCAGGCTCTGTGTCTACAGACAACAGTGCTGGTCATGGACGCGGTGCATCGCCATCAGCACGTGGCCATGGGACACGCTTGTCCTTTTCGGCAGCTGGACGTGTTGAGCCGCATCATGCCGAAGACTTGGTAGAGTGGATGACCAAGCCCTCCTCATCCTCCTCATCCTCTCTCACCCAGGCTCAGGGTACTGGCAAAGCAGCTGCCAAAGCGTCCTCTTCCCTGGTATCAATGTCATCATCAGTCACTCCTTCCCTAGACCAACCATGTCCTCCTGAGGAGTCCCCCGAACTGTTTGAGCACAGTGTTGGGTACATGCTCCAGGAGGATGCCCAGCGTTTCGAAGGGTCTGATGATGATACCCAGCTAGAGGAAGGCAGTAGCGTGAGACCAGAGAGAGGGGATGCTCAAGAAGGACACCAATCTGGCAGTCATGTTCCAGCAGCTGCAGCATACTGCCAGATTGGCTCCAGTGATGAGGAGGGAGGGGATGATGAGGTCACTGACTCCACGTGGGTGCCTAATAGGAGAGAGGAGGAGGAGGATGAGGAGGAGGCACATCTCCAACGAGGCAGGATGCCCTCGGGGGGCCAGCGTAAGGGCAGCACACCGACGGAATCACACCGCAGAGCTCCGCCTGTGCAGGGCGCTGCCTCTGCCCGTTATTCAAAAAGTTCTTTGGTGTGGGCCTTTTTTGAGTCGAGTGCATCAGATCGCACAGCTGCTGTTTGCAACATATGTCTCAAGCGTATATCGCATGGCCAAAACATCACCCGCTTGGGCACCACATGCTTGACCAGACATATGTTGACCTGCCATGCAGCTCGTTGGCAAGCCTACCTTAAAGACCCACACCAAAGAACAAAGCGGACCTCTCCTTGCACCGCATCAGCTGGGATCTCCAACCCCACTATACCTTCAGTCCTCTCTGAAACCTGCACTGAGAGGAATGAAGGTGTAGAATTAGGTGTGTCACAGCCAAGTACTTGCAGGCACTCTGCTAGCAGTACACCGACGTCCGATTCTAGCAGGCAAATTTCCCTGCCCCAGCTGCTGGACCGTCAAAAGAAGTTCACTCCCAGCCATCCACATGCCCAGCGGTTGAATGCTAGCTTGGCTAAATTGCTAGCGCTTCAACTCTTGCCTTTTCAGTTGGTAGACTCGGCCCCCTTCCGTGAGTTTGTGCAATGTGCGGTTCCTCAGTGGCAGGTTCCCAAACGCCACTTTTTCTCACGGAAGGCGATTCCGGCTCTCTACCGGCATGTGGAAGGCAATGTCTTGGCCTCGATGGACAGGGCGGTCAGCGGTAAGGTGCATATTACCGCTGACTCATGGTCCAGCAGGCATGGACAGGGACGTTACCTTTCTTTCACGGCCCATTGGGTCACTCTTTTGGCAGCTAGGAAGGATGCAGGACAAGGTGTAGTAGTGTTGGAGGTTGTTCCACCACCACGCCTCCAAAATGCTACTACTGGTTGTGACACACCTCTCTCCTCCACCCCCTCCTCTTCTTCTTCCACCTTGGCCTCTTCCTGTGCTTTGTCCTCGGAACCAGCGGTGCTCCTTAGGCGTTCAAGGGGCTACGCAAGTACGCAGGCAAAAAGATGCCATGCCGTGCTTGCGCTGGTGTGTTTGGGGGACAGGAGCCACACTGGGGCAGAGGTTCTGTCTGCTCTGCAGGGGCAGGCCGAGAGGTGGTTGACGCCACGCCAGCTTAAGCCAGGTATGGTAGTTTGCGACAATGGCACCAACCTCCTCTCCGCTCTCCGACAGGGACAACTGACCCATGTGCCCTGTGTGGCTCACGTCCTTAACCTGGTGGTGCAGCGGTTCTTGGGCAGGTACCCGGGCTTACAGGATGTCCTGAGGCAGGCCAGGAAAGTCTGTGTGCATTTCCGCAGATCTTATAATGCCAGTGCTCGCCTGGCTGAGCTGCAAAAGGAGTTGAACCTGCCCAAGAACCGCCTTATATGTGACATGCCCACCAGGTGGAACTCAACGTTGGCCATGCTGCAGCGGCTGCACAAGCAGAGGGCCATCAATGAGTACCTGTGCGACTACGGCACCAGGACAGGGTCAGGGGAGCTCGGGTTTTTTTCACCACGCCAGTGGGGCATGATCAGGGATGCATGCACTGTCCTGGCACCATTTGAGGAGGCCACGAGGATGGTGAGCAGTGACAGTGCATGCATCAGTGACACTGTACCTCTTGTCCACCTGTTGGAACATACGCTGTGTGGAATAATGGACAGGGCACTTGAGGCAGAACAGAGGCAGGAAGAGGAGGACTTCCTTGCCTCTCAAGGCCCCCTTTACCCAGACAGTGTTCCTTCTGTCCCACCCATCGCACAGGAAGAGGAGGAGGAGGAGGATTGTGTCAGCATCGAGGTGGAGCCTGGCACTCAGCATCATCAGCAGCAGTCTTTTAGGGGTGATTTACAGTCCCAAGAAACCAGTGGACTTGTACGTGGCTGGGAGGAGGTGGCTGCGGATCATGTCGTCCTTAGTGACCCAGAGGACTCCGGACCGAATGCCTCAGCTAACCTACGCTGCATGGCCTCCCTGATCCTGCAAAGTCTGTGGAAGGATCCTCGTATTCTTCGGATCAAGGAGAGGGACCATTACTGGCTGGCCACTCTCCTTGATCCACGGTACAAGGGCAAGGTTGTGGACCTTATCTTACCGTCGCAGAGGGAGCAGAGGATGAGACAACTCCGGGAGGCCTTGCAGAAAGGTCTGTGCAACGCGTTCCCAGAGACTGGGAGGTTACAAACTCCTGGTCCTGGACAACGAGTTGCTGAGGCTTTGGTCAGTCAAAGAAGGAGCGGTGGGGAAGGTGGCCGTCTGACCGATGCGTTCAGACAATTCTTTAGTCCGCAGCCCCAAGGTATGATTGGTTCCAGCAACCACCGCCAGCGTCTGATATACATGGTGCAGGAATACCTAGGGGCAAGGTCAGACTTGGACACCTTCCCCACCGAAAATCCTCTGGCTTACTGGGTCTTGAGGATGGATCACTGGCCAGAGCTTGCACAGTATGCAATTGAGCTACTGGCCTGTCCTGCATCCAGCGTTCTTTCAGAACGCACATTCAGTGCTGCTGGAGGATTTGTCACGGATCACAGGGTGCGCCTGTCCACTGACTCTGTTGATCGACTGACCTTCATAAAGATGAACCAGTCTTGGATCAGACCAGCTACCAAACACCTGAAGCTGATATAACAGACTAATTTATTTTCAAATGTCACATCCCTTCAAGACTGATGCTGATGCTGAGAGACTGTCCTGTTATGTTGACTGACTATCCTCCTCCTCCTCAATGATCCGATTGATGATGATAGCTTGGAAGAACATTTGTTTCTGGGTGCCGCCACCTAAGGCCCAATTTTTCAGCCCCTGTTTAACAGGGGCGTGTTATTACAATTTTTTATGCAATGCTTTGCAGCAGGGTTCATTCCTGCACTCCAACTAGAGTATCTGGGAGAGGTTGCAGTGTCGTAGCACCAGCACCAGTGCCTAAGGCCCAATTTTTCAGCCCCTGTTTAACAGGGACGTGTAATTACAATTTTTGATGCAATACGGCTCATTGCTGTGCTCCAAGTACAGTATCTGTGAGGGGTTGCAGTGTTGTGGCACCAGTGCCTAAGGCCCAATTTTTCTGCCCCTGTTTAACAGGGGCATGTAATTACAATTCTTGATCTAATAATTTACAGCAGGGCCCATTCCTGCGCCCACCAAGAGTAACTGTGAGGCCTTACAGTGTTGTGTCAACACCACCACCAAAGGCCCAATTTTTCAGCCCCTGTTCAACAGGGGCATGCAATTACAATTATTGATCTAATAATTCACAGCAGGGCCCATTCATGCGCCCACCAAGAGTAACTGTGAGGGCTCACAGTGTTGTGGCAACACCAACATGTAAGGGGCAAATTTCAGCTTGTCAGGTCTGCCAGGAAACTACAACCGTCCCTCCGCTTTCCTGACCGGTAGTCTTGTTATCCCGGTGTCAGGTGGAGGGACGGCTGAGATCTCCCACAGACAGGAAATAAGGAACCACAAAGGAAGGTGCAGGTAGCCTAACCACAACCCCCAGCAACAACTCACGGTTAGTAGGCAGAAGACAGGATCCCAGGAGGGAAAAGGACAATCCAGGTAACGTAGTCAGAACAAGCCAGGGAGGGTCGGCAGCAAGGTTAACCAGGTTCAAGGGATAATCCAGGAATCGTAGTCAAGACGAACCAAGTAGATAACCAAAAAGCAAGAGCATCCATAAACAGGAACCTATCCTAAGGCACGGACAGGAAGGGGAAGTGGGAATATATAGGGACACTAATGAGAAGACTGCTGACAGCTGGTCCCAGGGTGGAGCAAACATCCCCACTAGTGAAAAAGAACATAACTACGATGCTAACATAAAACCAGTTCACTGGTGGCTCAGGACATAGGAAAACAGTCTATGAACACCAGGCCCTGGGATCAAATCCCAGACACAGCGTGACAGTACCCCCCACACAAAGATGCCCCCAAACCTATTTGGGTTTGGATGGGTGCCTGTCGTGGAAGGACTTGGCCAGCCGTGGGGCATGAACATCACGAGCAGGCACCCAAGTCCTCTCTGCAATGGAGTAGCCCTTCCAGTCCACCAGATATTGTAATTGTCTACCCCTATGTCGGGAATCCAGAATTTTGCTAACTTCATACTCTTGATGGTCATCCACAGAGACTGGAGAGGGACGTCTAGAGGGGAGAGAGAATCTATTCTTGACAAAGGGCTTAAGCAAAGATACATGAAATGTATTGGGAATACGAAGATGAAGGGGCAAGCATAGTTTATAAGCCACAGGGTTGACCTGACAGAGAATGCGAAAAGGTCCTATAAATCTAGGACCTAACTTGGAGGAAGGTTGTCGCAGTTTCATGTTCTTGGTGGACAACCAAACCAGCTGATTAAGACGATAGCGGGGTGCAGGTTTTCTGTGACGATCTGCATACCCCTTGTATCTATGTACAGACTGAAGCAGAACCTTTCTTATGTTTCTCCAGTGCGTAGTCAATCTTGATACCATGTTGGCTGCCGCAGGTACCTCCACCAAGGAAGACTGGAAGGGGAGAACCCTGGGTTGATACCCAAAGGCAGCTTGGAAAGGGGAACATCTAAGGGAAGAGTGCCACTGCGAATTGTGTGCTAGTTCTGCTAGAGGTAACATCTCGCTCCAGTTGTCATGTTCAGCATTGATATAAGCTCGTAGGTAGATCTCCAAATCTTGATTGACCCTCTCTGTCTGGCCATTAGATTGAGGATGGTATCCAGAGGACAGGGAATTCTTGATCCCCAGATGTTTGCAAATGGCCCTCCAGAACGAGGATATGAATTGAGGGCCTCTATCGCTAACAATATCAACAGGGATGCCGTGTAAGCGGATGACATTCACAATAAAGGATAAAGCCAGGCTTGGGGCAGAAGGTAGAGCGGGCATGGGAATGAAGTGGGCCAACTTTGAAAATCGGTCCACTATCACCCAAATTACGGTATTTCCACTGGAGGTGGGCAAGTCCACGATAAAATCCATGCTGATATGAGTCCAGGGAGCACGAGGAACAGGTAACGGTTGAAGTAGACCTTGTGGAACAGAACGATGCATTTTGATGGCAGCACAAACCGAACAGGCTCTAACAAAGGCTATAACATCCTTTTTTAGAGTAGGCCACCAAACCAGGGACTTCAAACGTAGGAAGGTTTGGTTGATACCAGGGTGTCCGGATACCATCTGGCCATGGGCCCACTGTAACACTTCTTTTCGTAATTCTAGGGGAACAAACAAGGTATTGGGTGGAACTGAGAGATTAGAAGGTGCCCGAGACTGTGCGGCCAACAAGTTCCTTTGTAAAGCAGTATCCAGTTGTGCAATAATTCATTCCGGAGGAACAATATGATCAGGAGGTATTTGCAGATTCTCACAAGGGAATTGCCGAGACAGGGCATCGGCCTTGGTGTTCTTGGTGCCAGGAATGTACGTCACTACAAAGTTGAATCGGGTGAAGAATAACGCCCAGCGGGCTTGTCTGGGATTCAGTCTTTGGGCCTTCTCTAAGTAGATTAGGTTCTTATGGTCAGTTTGAACCACAACAGGAAGTTCCGTACCTTCTAAAAGATGTCTCCATTCGGAAAATGCTAATTTTATAGCTAAAAGTTCTCTATTCCCTATGTCATATTTTTGTTCTGCAGCAGAGAACTTCTTGGAGAAAAAGGCAACCGGATGCAACTTGTTAGAAGTGGGTTCTCGTTGGGATAATACTGCTCCGGCCCCTACTTCGGAGGCATCAACTTCCAAGAAATATTGAGCCGAAGGCTGAGGATGGCGAAGAACAGGAGCAGAGCAAAAAGCAGATTTTAGAAGGTCGAAAGCCTCCAGAGCTTCAGGAGGCCACTGAGAGCATTTGGTCCCTTTTTTTGTGAGGACGGTAATGGGAGCCAAAATTTTGGAGAAATTCTTGATGAATTTGCGGTAGTAGTTACAAAATCCAATAAAACGCTGTATTTCCTTTAAGGTAGAAGGTCTAGGCCATTGTAAGATAGCATCGAGTTTCTTGGAGTCCATCTGGAATCCATTAGATGAAATTATATAACCTAAGAAAGGTATTTCCGATTGTTCAAAAGAGCACTTGGAAGGTTTGGCGTACAGCTTATGATCTCTTAAACGTTGGAGAACAGTGCAAACATGGCCACGGTGAAGCTTTAAGTCTTTAGAGTGAATGAGTATATCATCTAAATAGACAACAACAAAAGAGTCAAGTAGATCCCTGAAAATATCATTCACAAACTCTTGAAATACCGCGGGAGCATTGCAAAGCCCAAACGGCATCACAAGACACTCATAATGCCCCCTTCTGGTATTAAAAGCTGTCTTCCATTCATCTCCTGCTTTAATTCTAATGAGGTTATATGCAGACCGAAGATCCAATTTGGTAAAGATCTTTGACCCCTGGACACGGTCAAACAGCTCAGTAATTAAGGGCAACGGATACCGATTTTTTACAGTAATACGGTTGAGAGATCTGTAGTCAACGCAGGGTCTAAGTCCTCCATCTTTTTTCTCCACGAAAAAGAAGTCTGCTCCCACAGGAGAGGAGGAAGGCCGGATGAAACCCTTTTTTAGACTGTCTTCAATGTATTCCTCCATAGCCTTGGTTTCCGCAAGGTTAAGAGGATAGGTTCTCCCCTTAGGAAGAGGAGAACCGGGAAGCAAGTCAATAGCACAGTCATACGGGCGGTGTGGAGGGAGGCCCTCTGCTTCTTTTTCAGAAAATACGTCAGCAAACCCGGCATAAGCCTCCGGTAGTTCAGGGACAGTAGAGACCCCAAGAATGGACACTTTATTACGTATAAACTTTTGGATACAGTGAACATGACAAAAGGTGCTCCAGGCAGAAATTTGACCAGAGGACCAGTCAATAGATGGGTTATGTTTACATAACCAAGGGAACCCAAGAATTACAGGATACTTAGGAGACGGAATGACATTAAATGATAGCTCTTCAGAATGCAGAGCCCCCACTAGAACGGAAAGGGGCTTGGTCTCTAGAGAGATAAGTCCATCACCAAGAGGTTCTCCGCCAAGAGTAGTTACACACAGAGGTGGATCTTTCGAAACCGTCGGAATCTGAAGACTCTTAACCAGCGTAGCATCGAGAAATACCCCACCTGCACCGGAATCAACAAAGGCAACGGTGGAGCAGCTCTTATTGTTCCAAGATAATAATACGGGTACTACTAATCTCTCTAGAGGAGGTTTCAAAACAGTGTGGCCTAATGGGGCTCCTTGATCTCCCATTAAGCCCGGGAGTTTTTTCAGTCGCATCGGACAAGAATGCAGGAAGTGACCCGGCTTACCACAAAATAGACAGAGGCCTAGAGTTCTGCGTTTGGTACGATCATCATCAGACAAACGCACAGCCCCTACATCCATGGGTTCTTCCTCAAACCCGGCGGTTGGAGGAAAAAATTGTCTCTGACGCTCCCTCTCAGACTGGCGTTCAGAGAAGCGAGTATCCACGAGGATACACAAATTGATGAAATCCTCCCATGCCACTGGGATCTCACGGTAAGTTAATTCGTCCTTAATGCGTTCCGCTAGACCTCTGCGGAAGGCGGCCTTAAGGGCGCAATTATCCCAGGAAGTATCTGCCGCAAGTGTGCGGAATTCTATTGCATAAGATGCTACTGTGCGTTTACCCTGGTGTAAGTCAAGAATACTGGCCTCAGCTGCCCTTACTCTGTCAGGAACGTCAAATATTCTCTCAACGGTTTGCATAAACGTGGGGTAATCAGTAAGTACAGGAGAATCTTTCTCAAGAAGAGGCGACACCCAGGACAGAGCTCTACCCTTAAGCAAGGAAATAATAAATGTCACCTTGGCTTGGGTAGAGGTAAAACACAGAAGGTTGATTTTTAAAATGCAACCGGCAATGGTTGAGAAATCCCCTGCAATCCAAGGGGTTCCCATCATACTTATCGGGGAGAGGTATCTTTGGAGCGGGAGAACCCACAGATTTAGACACAACTACAGGTTCCCCAACCCCAGACTCAAGATTTTTTGGTGTAGCAGGACTAGTACCATGTGCCGAGGCCAAAATAGATAACAGAGTAGCGATGGCACCCAATTTCTCCTCCAATGACTGTACATGATTAGCCTGCTCACCCAACATCTGACCCTGTAGAGAGACTGCCTGCACCAGCTCGCTGAGGTCCATCTGGCCTTAGGATAATGTCAGGTCTGCCAGGAAACTACAACCGTCCCTCCGCTTTCCTGACCGGTAGTCTTGTTATCCCGGTGTCAGGTGGAGGGACGGCTGAGATCTCCCACAGACAGGAAATAAGGAACCACAAAGGAAGGTGCAGGTAGCCTAACCACAACCCCCAGCAACAACTCACGGTTAGTAGGCAGAAGACAGGATCCCAGGAGGGAAAAGGACAATCCAGGTAACGTAGTCAGAACAAGCCAGGGAGGGTCGGCAGCAAGGTTAACCAGGTTCAAGGGATAATCCAGGAATCGTAGTCAAGACGAACCAAGTAGATAACCAAAAAACACGAGCATCCATAAACAGGAACCTATCCTAAGGCACGGACAGGAAGGGGAAGTGGGAATATATAGGGACACTAATGAGAAGACTGCTGACAGCTGGTCCCAGGGTGGAGCAAACATCCCCACTAGTGAAAAAGAACATAACTACGATGCTAACATAAAACCAGTTCACTGGTGGCTCAGGACATAGGAAAACAGTCTATGAACACCAGGCCCTGGGATCAAATCCCAGACACGGCGTGACACAGCTGAGTATATACGGCAGGCCCCTACTTTTAAACATTCAACTTACAAACGACTCCTCCTTGCAAACGGAAGGATACAACAGGAAGTGAGAGGAAATCTACCCCTAGGAAGGCAAATTCTCTCCTGTAAGAGTTAATATGGGAAAAAAAGTGTCTCCTTTCCACTGATGCTTTATCACCAATTCTTGTTTCAATAAAAAACCCAAATTTTCAAAAAACATTTGTCATTAGGACGGAAAGTGAGGTGAACTGTTCTGAACAGGTGCACACTGCACAGACAGCAAAACAAATGTTACAGGGGTGATAACCCTTCCCTATGTTTTCCAAAAAGCTTAAAAATTGATTTTTTGGCTGGAGCTACACTTAAACAATGTACCTGTTCAAAATTACAAACAGATTCTACATAAGAACAAACCTTTTTTATTTTGTGTGCGGGGTTCCCCTTAATAGCCATACAAGACCCAAAGGGGCTGGTAATGGGCTGGGGTAGGGGGGGGGCTGTGATGGGGTAGCTATGCCATTTTTCTTAAAGATTTTCATCCATATTACCGGGACCAGACATTACATTAAAGCCGCAAGCAGTTTTAAATGGCTTTTTTTCCTTTAGAAATGTAATTTTGTGCAGGGACAGTTCTAAACACGGGAAACACGTGGCACTTCACAGGCATACTTTAGACACCCCCCAGATACGATATTTAAAGGAATATTTGACTTTTTTTTTCACTTTATGCATCATTAAAATGACTGCTCCCGAAAAACGGCCGTTTTTAAAACTTTTTTTTGGATTGATACATGTCCCCTGGTGCAGAACCCGGGTTCCCAAACCCTTTTTAGGACAATAACATGCATAATAGGCGGTATAATTAGCACTTTCGATTTTGAACGTTCGCATCCATTGTATTTAATAGGGTTCTAAAGTTCGTGCGAACTTTCGGTCCGTTCGCGGGTTCTGGTGCGAACCGAACCCGGGGGTGTTCGGCTCATCACTATTGGGCAGGTTGTATTCCTTTTTGAGGTCAGCCAGCCGAGCACTGGCATTATATGACCGGCGGAAATGCACACAGAGTTTCCTGGCCTGCCTCAGGACATCCTGTAAGCCAGGTACCTGCTCAAGAACCACTGCACCACCAAGTTAAGGACGTGAGCCAAACAGGGCACATGGGTCAGTTGTCCCTTTCAGAGGGCGGAGAGGAGGTCGGTGCCATTGTCGCAAACCACCATTCCTGGCTTAAGCTAGCGTGGCATCAACCACCCCTGAGCCTGCCCCTGCAGAGCTGACAGAATCTCTGCCCCAGTGTGGCTCCTGTCCCCCAAACACACCAGCTCAAGCACCGCATGGCATCTTTTTGCCTGTGTACTTGCATAGCCCGTGTAACGCCTACGGAGTACCGCTGGTTCTGAGGACAAAGCACAGGAAGAGGCCATGGAGGAAGAAGAAGAGGAGGAGAGAGGTGTGTCAGAATCACCAGTAGTAGTATTTTGGAGGCGTGGTGGCAGAACAACCTCCAACACATTACTGCACATTGTCCTGAATCCTTCCCAGCTGCCAGCATAGTCACCCAATGCGCCGTGAAAGATAGGTAACGTCCCTGTCCATGTCTGCTGGACCATGAGTCAGCGGTAATATGCACCTTGCCGCTGACCGCCCTGTCCAGCGAGGCCAAGACATTGCCTTCCACATGCCAGTAGAGAGCCGGAATCGCCTTCCGTGAGAAAAAGAGGCTTTTGGGAACCTGCCACTGAGGAACCGCACATTCCACAAACTCACGGAATGGGGCAGAGTCTACCAACTGAAAAGGCAGCAGTTGAAGTGCTAGCAATTTATCCAAGCTAGCATTCAACCGCTGGGCATGTGGATGGCTGGGAGCAAACTTCTTTCAGCGGTGCAGCAGCTGGTGCAGGGAAATTTGCCTGGTACAATCTGATGTTGGTGTACCGATAGCAGATTGCCCGCAAGTACTTGGCTGTGACACACCTAATTCTACACCTTCATTCCTCTTAGTGCAGATTTCAGAGAGGACTGAAGGTATAGTGGGGTTGGAGATCCCAGCTGATGAGGAGCAAGGAGAGGTCCGCTTTGTTCATTGGTGTGGGTCTTTTAGGTATGCTTGCCAACGAACTGCATGGCAGGTCGACATATGTCTGATCAAGCATGTGGTGCCCAAGCGGGTGATGTTTTGGCCACACGAGATACGCCTGAGACATATGTTGCAAATAGTAGCGCTGCGATCTGATGCACTTGTCTCAAAAAAGGCACACACCAAAGAACTTTTGGAATAACGCGCAGAGACAGCAGCGCCCTGCACATGCGGAGCTCTGCGGTTTGATACTGTCGGTGTGCTGCCCTTAAGCTGGAGGGCATCCTGCCTCATTGGAGATGTGCCTCCTCCTCTTCCTCCTCCTCCTCCTCTCTCCTATCAGGCACCCACGTAGAGTCCGTGACCTCATCATCCCCTCCCTCGTTATCACTGCAGCAAACCTGGTAGTATGCTGCAGCTGGGGGAACATGACTGCCAGATTGCTGTCCTTCTTGGGCACCCCCTCTCTCTGGGCTCACGTTACTGCCTTCCTCTAGCTGGGTACCATCATCGGAGCCTTCAAAACGCTGCGCATCCTTCTGCAGCATATACACAACAATGTGGTTAAACAGTTCGGGGGACTCCTCAGGGGGACATGGTGGGGCTAGGGAAGGAGTGACTGATGCCATTGAGCCAAGGGAAGAGGCCGCTTTGGCAGCTGCTTTGCCTGACAAAGTACCCTGAGCCTGGGTGAGAGAGGATGAGGAGGATGAGGATGGCTTGGTCATCCACTCTACCAAGTCTTCAGCATTTTGCGGCTCAACACGGCCAGCTGCCGAAAAAAAAGGACAAGCGTGTCCCACGGCCACGTGCTGATGAGGATGCACCATGTCCACGACCAGCACTGTTGCCTCTAGACACAGAGCCTGCTTGCCCTCTTTTATTGGCTCGTGACTGTCTGCCTCTCCTTGTTGTCCTTTCAGACCTACTAATGGCCTGCAGTGAAATGTAGCTGCACAAAGCTGGGATGTATATATATACTGATTATATTGCAGCTAGCAGAATCAACTGCCTGCCTGGAGTATTATTACCATGAGTACACCAGCAATTGTCTTCAGGTAGCTTTAGGTGCACACTGTGCAAAGGACACAGTGCACTAACTGAAAATACTGCAGCTCCCTGCCTGTGGTATTAATATGAGAACACCAGCAATTGCATTCAGGTAGCTTTAGGCGCACACTGTGCAAAGGACACAGTATACTAACTGAAAATACTTGCTGCTCCCTGCCCTGCATGTGGTATTAATATGAGATCACCAGCAATTGTATTCAGGTAGCTTTAGGTGCACACTGTGCAAAGGACACAGTACACTAACTGAAAATACTTGCAGCTCCCTGCCTGTGGTATTAATATGAGAACACCAGCAATTGTATTCAGGTAGTTTTAGGTGCACACTGTGCAAAGGACACAGTACACTAACTGAAAATACTTGCAGCTCCCTGCCTGTGGTATTAATATGAGAACACCAGCAATTGTAGTCGGGTAGCTTTAGGTGAACACTGTGCAAAGGACACAGTACACTAACTGAAAATACTGCAGCTCCCTGCCTGTGATATGAGTATGAGAACACCAGCAATTGTACTCAGGTAGCTTTAGGTGCACACTGTGCAAAGGACACAGTACACTAACTGAAAATACTGCAGCTCCCTGCCTGTGGTATGAGTATGAGAACACCAGCAATTGTATTCAGGTTGCTTTAGATGCACACTGTGCAAAGGACACAGTACACTAACTGAAAATACTTGCAGCTCCCTGCCTGTGGTATTAATATGAGAACAACAGCAATTGTATTCGGGTAGCTTTAGGTGCACAATGTGCAAAGGACACGGTACACTAACTGAAAATACTGCAGCTCCCTGCCTGTGGTATGAGTATGAGAACACCAGCAATTGTATTCAGGTAGCTTTCGGTGCACACAGTGCAAAGGACACAGTACACTAACTGAAAATACTTGCAGCTCTCTGCCTGTGGTATTAATATGAGAACACCAGCAATTGTATTCGGGAAGCTTTAGGCACACACTGTGCAAAGGACACAGTACACTAACTGAAAATACTTGCAGCTCCCTGCCTGTGGTATTAATATGAGAACACCAGCAATTGTATTCAGGTAGCTGTAGGCACACACTATGCAAAGGACACAGTACACTAACTGAAAATACTTGCAGCTCCCTGCCTGTGGTATTAATATGAGAACACCAGCAATTATATTCAGGTAGCTTTAGGTGCACACTGTGCAAAGGACACAGTACACTAACTGAAAATACTTGCAGCTCCCTGCCTGTGGTATTAATATGAGAACAACAGCAATTGTATTCGGGTAGCTTTAGGTGCACAATGTGCAAAGGACACGGTACACTAACTGAAAATACTGCAGCTCCCTGCCTGTGGTATGAGTATGAGAACACCAGCAATTGTATTCAGGTAGCTTTCGGTGCACACAGTGCAAAGGACACAGTACACTAACTGAAAATACTTGCAGCTCTCTGCCTGTGGTATTATTATGAGAACACCAGCAATTGTATTCGGGAAGCTTTAGGCACACACTGTGCAAAGGACACAGTACACTAACTGAAAATACTTGCAGCTCCCTGCCTGTGGTATTAATATGAGAACACCAGCAATTGTATTCAGGTAGCTGTAGGCACACACTATGCAAAGGACACAGTACACTAACTGAAAATACTTGCAGCTCCCTGCCTGTGGTATTAATATGAGATCACCAGCAATTGTATACAGGTAGCTTTAGGTGCACACTGTGCAAAGGACACAGTACACTAACTGAAAATACTGCAGCTCCCTGCTTGTGGTATGAGTATGAGAACATCAGCAATTGTATTCAGGTAGCTTCAGATGCACACTGTGCAAAAGACCCAGTACTCTAACTGAAAATACTTGCAGCTCCCTGCCTGTGGTATTAATATGAGAACACCAGCAATTGTATTCAGGTAACTTTAGGTGCACACTGTGCAAAGGACACAGTATACTAACTGAAAATAATGCAGCTCCCTGCCTGTGGTATTAATATGAGAACACCAGCAATTGTATACAGGTAGTTTTATGTGCACACTGTGCAAAGGACACAGTACACTAGCTGAAAATTCTTGCAGCTCCCTGCCTGTGGTATTAATATGAGAACACCAGCAATTGTATTCAGGTAGCTTTAGGTGCACACTGTGCAAAGGACACAGTACACTAACTGAAAATGCTGCAGCTCCCTGCCTGTGGTATGAGTATGAGAACACCAGCAATTGTATTCAGGTAGCTTTAGATGCACACTGTGCAAAGGACACAGTACACTAACTGAAAATACTTGCAGCTCCCTGCCTGTGGTATTAATATGAGAACACCAGTAATTGTATTCAGGTAGCTTTAGGTGCACACTGTGCAAAGGACACAGTACACTTACTGAAAATAATACTGCAGCTACCACAATCAACTGCCTTCCTGTCAGTATATTATGAAGAGAATAACAGTAACGGATCTAGCTAAACTGAATACAGTATGTATATATATATATATATATATATATATATATATATATATACACAACACCTAGGATGCATCCTAGGATGCATATATATCCTCTACACACTGTAACTGCAGCTAATTGACTCGCCTGCCTGCTCTATCTAACTCAAATGAAGTTACACTATCTCTTTCTCTCTCTCTGTCTTTCTTTCACCGCCGCAACACACTACACAAGGCCACCACGCAGGCGGCATTATATAGTGTGGGGGGTGTACTAAACCCCCTGAGACATAATTGGTAAAAGCCACCCTGGCTTTGGCCAATTATGGCTCTCCGTTCTTACCGCGCTGTGATTGGCCAAAGCATGCGGGTCATAGTGCATGCTTGGCCAATCTTCAGCCAGCAATGCACTGCAATGCCGCAGTGAATTATGGGCCGTGACGCGCCACTCAAATTTGGCGCGAACGGCCCACAGAGTTCAACTCAAAGCTCATCCCTAGTAGTGAGAAGTGAGAGAAACCCTATCATGTTTAAATAGCTGTCTGTACCCTTATTGGGGAGATTCATCCCTTTTGTCCTGGTGACTATTCATTTGGGGTTAGAGGGGAAATCTTTCATAGAAGATGCTTGTTGCACTCTCCAGCTATAGTAAATAAACCCCATTGTGTACTTAAAAGTAGGGTATGATTGTATTGGGGTCAACTGTCTAATAGGAAATATTTCTCTACTTCCTATTGTGTCTACAGAAAGGAGAGGCAAGGTGGGGGAATGCAAGGGAACTTTCTCAAATAGGATACAAATGGCAAAAAGAGGTATTAACCATTCACCAATCTCTCCAAAATGTTGGTTTTAGAACTACTATAAACTTTAAGCTGTCCTGCTGATACCCACCCCGTAAATAAAAAAAAAATCCTGGTGACCCACAGATTCTTGCTTTGATAATCTCACTTGCCAATGGAAATCTGGTTCTAGCAAAATTTTAAGTTGGAAAAATTAACAACCTATACGTAACTTCAAATGGATCACAAATTTAGGTATTTAATAAAAATTATACATTTGTTAGGAAATATTCTGAATACCATACCAGTTAATATGCACAAAGGCTTTGCCTTTGTGTTTGAGTATGCAGTTTATTAGCCAATAATAAAACATTTCTGTTTTTACCAAGAGTTCAACATGCTTTTTGCCTAAGGCAACCATGGCTGCCACAAACCTTACAAGGGCTCTGTCACTTCACAGGCAAATGTGTTAATTGGATACATTTCCACAATTACATTTAATCTTCACAGATTTAACTGATTCTGTATTGCATAGGCTTTGTGCGATTCAAACACCTCTCAATCATTTGGATAAAGCACTTATATCAGACTGTCTGAACAGAAAAAGACTTGAATGCAAGGGGGCTGGCTGCTATTACTAAATTCCATTCTATTTCTGTGTATTGGCATCTTTAAGAGAGGTTAAGGTGTTTTACAGCTTGGTCAACCTGGGAAGTTTTTCTTCACTTTTTTTTTTTCTTGTGTGAACTGTGCTCAATGTAGGTGGCAGAATTCTTTGAGTGCCTTGTGACCTGAGATTTGCAATTATTCCCCATGATGTTTTATTATTTACCACCTGGTCAAGGCCACCTATATTTTTCACAAAATTTCTCAGTTTACAGACTGTTATGAAATAGATGTACTGTTGTACAACATAAGAGAAAAAAATGCCTTTAAGAGTTACTTAACTGAAAATTCTGCATGTTACAATTTTAACTTTCTTTAATGTTTCTTTATGCATGTCCATATAAGTATTTTATGGAGCATGTCAAAAGGTTAATATGAACTATTCATAATAAAACACCAACTGTTAATAACACTTATATATAAAAAGTAGTAAAAAAAGAACAGTCATCTGTATCAATCAAAACTACAAACAGCGCTAATGTTGATTTATAACAGTGGTCAATACCACATATAGAGTCTTTAGATAGATGTCAGCTAATTTCAGTGCTTCATAAAAGTGTCCATAGGTGATCCTAAAGAGATTTGTAGAGTGCACCTTCCACCGACCCTTCAGATCCACCACGTGAATACACACACCCCTTCGGGGTTAACACTCACCAGAACGATATGAATAAAGGCATTGAATGAATAATGCTGCACCCAAACCAGACACTAAAAGGCTGCATCAATCAGGAGGATATCAGAGTGTAGTGGGCTCCCAAAAAACAAACAGAAGAAAGCACATAGCGTAATCCTGTTTTATTCTTTTAAAAGGTACCCCTCACAAGTTAAATCCCCTCAAACATTGTACGTACATCAACATGATAACATAAGAGCAAAAAATATGGGTAATGGTTGCACTTCACCGTCTCCGCCGACCGGCGTGTATCAGTAGAACCGCAAGATGCGATACTTGCTTCCTCCTTCCTGGTTCTCTGAGCGGTGGAGCGCAAACCAACACTTCCTGCGTGTCGTGTAGGTCACGCCCTGATGCGTTTCATCATTGGCTGACTTCAACAGAGGGCGTGCCCACACGACGCACACGCTGACTTATATTGTCTCCCTGTTCTCCACTCCAGCCAATCGGCGCGCGCCAAGCAAAGAGATAGGCGCACACTACAATGCAGGCACGTCTCACCGAAGGCATCCTACAGGGAGAGGAGTGGGACAAACAAAGTCTGACTACATAACTAGTGCCGATCACCCAGATATAACTTCACAGGGAAATGCACACAACAAAGTATAATAATACATATAAAACTACAAAATTTAATCTAATAAACAATACATCCAGGAAAACTTTAAATTGTAATGTTCAATGTCATATACATTACTAATAAATCTAAAACTTAATCTAATTTAAAAATCAATTAACCCTTTAATCCCTGAAAATATTAAATGCTATTAAAAGCTTTCAGAGAAATCGTACTGTGGGTAAACACATATACATGGTTATATAATAAAAAATGCTAAAAAATTACATATATGCCATGTCACGTTACCCCGATCATTATTAAAAAAGTTAAAATCACTGATAGAATAATATTTTAAAAATCACTAATAAAACCAAGTTAGAGCCTCTCCATGGCCTCTCCATGGCGGCTTCAAATGATCAATCCCCCAAAATTTGAGACCAGTGGGGTCCTGATTATGAAAATTTTTAAAATGGAGTGACACATCGTGATCTTTATATCCAATAATAATATTTGCAATATGTTCTGCAATTCTGATCTTTAACTGGCGTTTAGTGCGGCCTATGTACATAAGCCCGCACGGACATTGGAGGGCGTATACAACGTAGGAGGTATTACACGTAATAAATTCCCTGATAGTAAACTCTCTATTATTTGAAGTTGATGTAAAAGTTTCAATGGCCCTCAATGGCCTATTGACCTCCTTACACGCACGGCACCTCCTACAGGCAAAAAAGCCATCTCTATCCCAGAAGGTAGGGGGTCTGGATGGAGGATCCAAGACCTTCCTGACTATTTTATCGGCAAAGCTCAAGGCCCTTCTGTAAATAAAGCCAGGTTTTTGAGGCAATACTGTAGAAAGTACCTTCTCCATACGTAAAACATGCCAATGAGTATAGAAAATCTCTTCAACCTCCTTATATTGAGAATGGAAGCCCGAGATAAAGTTACACTCTCTTCCACTATCTGCATGAACTGGGGATGAGTCTCTAAGGAAGTCGTCCCTAGGTGCTTCCGCCAGTTCACATATGATGGAATTTAATACCTCCTCCTTGTAGCCCTTTTCAATAAATGTATCTTTTATAATTTGAGCTTGTAGTAGAAAGTCCACCTCCTCAGAGCAGTTCCTTTTTACTCTGGTAATTTGTCCTTTGGGTATGTTTTTCAACCACATGGGGTGGTGTCCACTACAAACAGGCAAATAGCTATTTGAATCTGTAGCTTTAAAAAATACTTTTGTTTCCAACCTGTTCTTTTGTCTATAAATGTGCACATCCAGAAAATTAATATCACTGGAACTATATTCACTAGTCAATTTGATATTATTCTGGTTGTTATTCAGTTCATTTAGAAATTCATGTAACGTATCTATAGATCCCTCCCAGATAAAAAACAAGTCATCAATATATCTTTTATACATCAAAAGGTGTGGGCGTGTTACAGAAAAAATAAACTTGTCCTCCCATTCCCCCATGAATAAGTTTGCTATACTGGGGGCAAATTTGGCCCCCATAGCAACTCCTCTGGATTGGGAATAGAACTCACCATTAAACCAGAAGAAATTATGACTTAAACAGAAATCAAGAGAATTCCTTATAAAAATCTTCTGGTTATGTGGTATATCATCGCGTTTGCATAATGCCCAATTCAAAGCCAGCAACGCATCATCATGCTGGATGATGGTGTATAGGGCAGAAACATCTGCGGTTACCAAAAATATTTCCTCTTTCCCTGTGAGATCTATTGATTGTAACATCTGAAGAAGACTTTTGGTGTCCTTCAAATAGGCACGAGTCTGTACGACACTTTTTTGAAGATATAAGTCCAGATATTGTCCCAGACGGGATGAGATGGATCCAATCCCATTTACAATAGGTCTTCCAGGGGGACAATTTATATCTTTATGGATCTTAGGGAGGGTATAGATAGTAGGAATTCTACTACTACTAGGCACAAGATATGTCCTCTCACCTTTACACAAAACCCCAGTAGAATAACCCATTTCAATCAGACACTTCAGATTAATTTCATACTGAGTGGATGGATCTTTCTCCAACCTAGTGTAGGTGTTAGTGTCACCCAACATTTCCATAAGTTGGTTGATATAAAATGCCTTATTCAAAATAACCACTCCTCCCCCTTTATCCGCAGGTCTAATTATTATATCTTTCCTCTCTTCAAGCATTGTGATTCCATCTAGTACATGGCGTGGATTCACTTCTTTTTTGGGTACTATGTGCTGAAGATCTCGTATCACAAGACCCTTAAACGTCTCCAGTTGATGATTAGCGCCATTCAGAGGATTGAAGAGGGATTTATTACGGAGTCCACTATCTAATGCTACTGATGACAAATTAGTTGTTGGTTGGGAATTCTTATTAAGAAAGTATTTTTTCATATTTACTTTACGTATATATTTATGGATGTCTATAAAGATATCAAACTTATTGATTGGCCTTTTCAGGCCACATTTCAAGCCTAAATGCAGAATATTCATTTCCTTATGCGATAAAATTGTGTCACTCAAATTAAAAATGCCGCCTAATCTGGGCCTCTGCTTCTTTTTCTGGATTTTTCTCCCCGCTCTGCATCCTCGCGTTCGTCTCTCCTTTGACTGGGATGTTGAGCTTGGTCCCTTTCCCAGTACGGTGGTTCTTTCCAATGGGGGTCTCTGTATTCCTGATTTTGCTGGGATTGGGCTCGAGGTCTCCCTCTTCGTTGGGGACGGCCCCGTCCTCGCCTCTGCCACCCCCTTCCCTTCCCTAAAAAAGGACGTGGAGACTGATAGCTACCTCTTGCTTCATTTTCCCATAAAGGTTCAAACCTATTGTGGACTGGAACATGGTATTGTTGATTATGGGGTGTGTGATAATAGACATTATTATGTCCATCTCTCACTGAACTACCTCTACCGTAATCACCAGTACTCCTAATAGGTGTAGAGTGGTCCCTTGGTGGGCGAGGGGGGCTTCACTTATACCCGGAACATTAGTAGATGTCTGTGATGGTCTTATCACAGGATCATCATAATGAACATTCTCCCCATTGGTTTCTCTGTTATCTGCAGTCTTATTTTGTTGCCACAGATATACAGAATTAGAACGAAAGTCTCCCAAGTCCGGTGAAATTTCTTAGTTTTCTTTTTCTGGGTATCTTTGTCTACCTTTTCAAGTTTTTTCTTTATGCGGGTATTGAAGTCAGATATCTGCTGAGAATCTTTGATGGGGTCAAGCTGCAATTTGAGATCATTAATCCTACTCTCCAATTTGGACATTTTTTTCCGTTTACGTTTAAGGATGATATCCTGTAGTTTAAAACCCATAGTGTTAAAAAATTCATACCACTCATTCATAGATTCAGAGTCGTCTAAGCCATCTTGGGGAACTACTTCCCACCGAAGGCTTCTAATTATAATTTTTTCCTTTATATATTGTTCCAATGTACAAATGTCCCACCACGTGCGGACTTGTTTTTCAAGTACATTGCCTAATGCAGTCATTATACCATTAAAGTTAACTTGTGCAGTCGTTTGCTCATTAATTGAAAATACGTTAACAATATCAATACTTCTGCTACTTAAGAATTGCAAAACATCCATAGCTGCCGAGAAAATAAAACAATGAATCTAAAATAAGGGTGTATAAAAAGGCCTATAATACACCACTCAGCACTTATGGAGCACAAGTGTTTGCAAATACAAAAGGTTGGACAACCCTCAATACTTATCCACAGATGAGCAGTGGGTTTAACAGAAAATTGATTTCTCAAAAAATTAAAGAGATATTTAAGCAGCTATTTAAAACATGGCAAATTATATATAAAAAGTAGTAAAAAAAGAACAGTCATCTGTATCAATCAAAACTACAAACAGCGCTAATGTTGATTTATAACAGTGGTCAACACCACATATAGAGTCTTTAGATAGATGTCAGCTAATTTCAGTGCTTCATAAAAGTGTCCATAGGTGATCCTAAAGAGATTTGTAGAGTGCACCTTCCACCGACCCTTCAGATCCACCACGTGAATACACACACCCCTTCGGGGTTAACACTCACCAGAACGATATGAATAAAGGCATTGAATGAATAATGCTGCATCCAAACCAGACACTAAAAGGCTGCATCAATCAGGAGAATATCAGAGTGTAGTGGGCTCCCAAAAAACAAACAGAAGAAAGCACATAGCGTAATCCTGTTTTATTCTTTTAAAAGGTACCCCTCATAAGTTAAATCCCCTCAAACATTGTACGTACATCAACATGATAACATAAGAGCAAAAAATATGGGTAATGGTTGCACTTCACCGTCTCCGCCGACCGGCGTGTATCAGTAGAACCGCAAGATGCGATACTTGCTTCCTCCTTCCTGGTTCTCTGAGCGGTGGAGCGCAAACCAACACTTCCTGCGTGTCGTGTAGGTCACGGCCTGACGCGTTTCGTCATTGGCTGACTTCAACAGAGGGCGTGCCCACACGACGCACACGCTGACTTATATTGTCTCCCTGTTCTCCACTCCAGCCAATCGGCGCGCGCCAAGCAAAGAGATAGGCGCACACTACAATGCAGGCACGTCTCACCGAAGGCATCCTACAGGGAGAGGAGTGGGACAAACAAAGTCTGACTACATAACTAGTGCCGATCAACCGGATATAACTTCACAGGGAAATGCACACATCAAAGTATAATAATACATATAAAACTACAAAATTTTATCTAATAAACAATACATCCAGGAAAACTTTAAATTGTAATGTTCAATGTCATATACATTACTAATAAATCTAAAACTTAATCTAATTTAAAAATCAATTAACCCTTTAATCCCTGAAAATATTAAATGCTATTAAAAGCTTTCAGAGAAATCGTACTGTGGGTAAACACATATACATGGTTATATAATAAAAAATGCAAAAAAATTACATATATGCCATGTCACGTTACCCCGATCATTATTAAAAAAGTTAAAATCACTGATAGAATAATATTTTAAAAATCACTAATAAAACAGTTAATATCCAACTCCACGTTTAACCCCTTGGGCGACAAAGTGTCTGCAGAGAAAATCCATTGGGTTTCTCGTTTAGAGAGGTCTCTAACCAAGTTAGAGCCTCTCCATGGCGGCTTCAAATGATCAATCCCCCAAAATTTGAGACCAGTGGGGTCCTGATTATGATTTTTTTTTTTAAATGGAGTGACACATTGTGATCTTTATATCCAATAATAATATTTGCAATATGTTCTGCAATTCTGATCTTTAACTGGTGTTTAGTGCGGCCTATGTACATAAGGCCGCATGGACATTGGAGTGCGTATACAACGTAGGAGGTATTACACGTAATAAATTCCCTGATAGTAAACTCTCCATTATTTGAAGTTAATAACACTTGCTGCTGAAAAAGACAACAAAAATTCAAAGTAATAACATGATTGTGTATCTTACACTGTGAAACATGCAATGTATACAAATGTATGTCATCAGAGTATTTGGTTTCAGCTGAAAAATCTTCCATTTATATGTTCTGTGGCTGATTTTACTGAAGATGTATTGTTTGTTTTTTTTAACCATTGGTCTTTATTGAAAAATTTCAAATAGATATTACAACAAACAGGATTAGTGTTAGAAGTAGGCGAGATCTCCTTCTGCTTGATTCTGAGCAATGCGTTTTTTTTGCGCGTCGGAATTGCATACAGACGAGCGGAAATCCCGACAAGAACTTTTTCCGTCAGAAAAATAGAGAACCTGCTCTCAATCTTTTGCTAGTGGAAATTCGGACAGAAAATGTTGGATGGAGCATACACACGGTCGGAATATCTGACTAAAAGCTCACATCCAACTTTTTTGGACGAAAAATCTATCGTGTGTACAGGGCATTAGTGTATTTTAGAAATAATGTTGGGACCTGCACTTGTTGAGATAGTGGGCTCCATATACGGTATTTAAGTGTTATCCCAAATACTGCATGCAATCCTGAAAATGTAAATTTACCATTGCTTTATGCAGTATTTACCGCATAATGTAAAAATGCTTGTTAACCACTTCGCGCCTAAGGACGTCCATGGACGTCCTGGACTTTGAGCCGGGATATCTGAATGATGCCTGCAGCTACAGGCATCATTCAGATATCGTTTTTTAGAGCCGGCGATTCTGTGTACCGTAAGAATGATCATAGCGGCTGTTCCGCCGCTTGATCATTCTTACAGGCGGCGAGAGGGGATGTCCCCCCCTCCCGCCGCCCTCCGGCGCTTCTACCGACTCACCTGTGCAATCGGTGAGTCAGTGACAGGATCCGCCGGCCCCGGCTTCTTACCATAGAGATTTCCGGTTGGCCAGATGGTCGCCGGAGTCTCTATGATCGTTCGGAGGCCGGGCGCAAAGTTATGACGTCACGCCCGGCCTCTGCATTAAAAAAAACGGCGCCGCTTCGGCTAGGAAGCGGTGATTGGTTTTTTTTATTTTTTATTTCAGGCTTCCCAGGCTAGAGGTGAGATGTGGGGTCTTATTGACCCCATATCTCACTGTAAAGAGGACCTGTCATGCTCTTTCCTATTACAAGGGATGTTTACATTCCTTGTAATAGGAATAAAAGTGATCATTTTTTTTTTAAGTGTCAAAGTAAAAAGTTTAAAGTAAAATTAACAATAAATAATAAAAAATTAAAAAAAATGTAAAGTGCCCCTGTCCCCGGTAGCTCGTACGCAGAAGCAAACGCATACGTAAGTCCCGCCCACATATTAAAACGGTGTTCAGAACACACATGTGAGGTATCGCAGCGAACATTAGAGCGAGAGCAATAATTCTAGCCCTAGACCTCCTCTGTAACTCAAAACATGTGACCAGTAAAAAATTTTAAAGCGTCGCCCATGAGGATGTTTAAGTACTGAAGTTTGGCGCCATTCCACGAGCGTGTGCAATTTTGAAGGGTGACATGTTAGGTATCTATTTACTCGGCGTAACTTCATCTTTCACATTATGCAAAAAAATGGGCTTACTTTAATGTTTTAATATTTTTTAATTCATGAAACCGTTTTTTTTCAAAAAAAAATGCGTTTGAAAAATTATTGCGCAAATACCGTGCGAGATAAAAAGTTGCAATGACCGCCATTGTATTCTCTATGGTCTTTGCTAAAAAAACATATATAGTGTTTGGGGGTTATATGTAATTTTCTAGCATGTAGGAGCGAAGTGTCAGAATTGGCCCGGGTGCGAAGTGGTTAAATGCCGCATAAAACAGGAGCTAAAGTAAATTCACAAATGAAAAAAAAAAATGCATGAAATAAATAAGTAGTAGTCCCGGCTAGCAATATTTAAGGAACTGGTCGCCACCGGCATCCTTATTGACCAGTAAACAAGAGGGTTGTTAAAGAGCGGGTGGGTGCCACATCCTTAACAACCGATGAGTCATCAGCTGTCAGAGGGGTCCACCATTAACAGCTGAATGTAAAAAAAAGAATTGCCGGATATGAAAAAAAGAAAAACAAGACATTGTGGAGTTCCCCCCAATCCCAGGCCCTTCGGGTCTGTTCCCTCCCAAAGCACCTTGTCCCCTTGTTGATGGGGACAAGGGACTCTTTCCCAAAACCCTGGTCGGTGGTTGTGGGGGTCTGTGGGCGGGGGACTTATGGGAATCTGGAAGCCCCCTTTGACAAGGGACCCAAGATCCTGCCCCTCCATGCGAATGGGTATGACACCTTCACCACCTCCCACCACTAAATAAATTAAGGGGCAGTGCCACCCCGTGATGTCACCAATCTAGCATGCCCCCAGTTGGTCATGTCACAAGGGGGTGGTGCCGTCCAGTGACTTTACAAGGGTGTGGCACCACCCCTTTGTTTATTTAGTGGTGGAAGGAGGCAGAGCTGTCAGATGATGGGAGCCTTTATCGGAAGCAGAGCTTTTTCTTTTTTCTTCGGGTCGGTGGTGGAGTTGGGCATCGTGATTGATGATGGAGCTACACTGGGAAAATTTTTAAATTTTTGTTTTTTTAATAAAGGACTTGTCAAAAACTGCCTCCTACACTTTTTTTGATGAATGAGTAGGGGTACCCTTAATCATTCAATGGGGGTAAGATCTGGGGGCCACCTTGTTAAAGGGGGCTTCCAGATTCCCATAAGCCCCCCACCAGCAGATCGCCACAACCACCGACCAGGGTTGTCGGGAAGAGGTCCTTCTCTCCATCAACGTGGGGGCAAGGTGCATTGGGGGAAGCAGAGCCTCCCCTGCCCCAAAGCTCCCCTCATGTTGAGGGCAAGTGGCCCGGAATGGCTTGGGGGGCGCTTGCTCATTCCCTCTCTTTCCTGACCTGCTGGGCTGCATGCTCGGATAAGGGTCTAGTATGGATTTTTAGAGGGGGGTTGGGGGTCTATTTATGCTGAAAAGGGCATTTGTTGAAGGAGGAGTCATGGAGGGGCTATGATCTAGCAGGGGTATTGGAGGGATTTGTGCTGACTGTGCTAGGAGGAGGAATCGGGGGATATGTCCTAGGAAATTGGATTGGGGGGATTTGTGCTAGAAGAGGGTTGGGGAGATTTTGGTTGAGAAGGGGAATGGGGGGATTTGATGCCCTATACTCTGCCCTGTTATTTAAAGGAATTTTGCATTTTCAATGATGCCTTTTAAGATTATTAAAATGGTGTCCAAACAGAATTTTTTTAACTTTTATTTTGCTTTAGTACATGTTCCCTGAAAACAGTGCCCTACCCCCGTGCCTTCTTTTTTGGCAATCTCTTGCCTATTAGCCTAGAAAATGGCCTCTTTTGGTTTCTAACATTGGCTCCCAATGACTTCAGTAGGGCTGGGATTTGACACCTGAACTTTAGTATTTTTTGCTGTACCTGCTTCGAACCAAACACAGGTTATATATAGCTATGCTTGTTAACCGCTTCACAACCAGGCCAATTCTGACATTTCTCTCATTCATTCATTTCCTAGAAAATTACTTAGAACCTCCAAGCATTATATCGTTTTAAGCGGAGGCCTTGAAAAATAAAATGGGGGTGTTTTATCAAATGCAAATTTTAAGGAAAAATTTCACTTTAACAAATTTTAGTGAACACTAACACAATATAATACCAAAGGTTTTGTTAAAATATAAAAGATGATGTTACAACGAGTAAACAGATACCAAACATGTCATGCTTTAAATTGCGCTCAAAATTGCACTATGGAATGGCGATAAACTACAGTACATTAAATTATTCATAGGCGACACTTTAAAAGCCTTTACAGGTTACCAGTTCAGAGTTACATAGGAGGTCTGGTGCTAGAATTATTGCTACCACTCTAATGTTTGCAGCGATATGTCATATGTGTGGTGCGATTGCAGTTTACATATGTGTGTGGGACCTACGTGTGCGTTCACATTTGGGTGTGAGGGGATAGGGAGCATTTCATTTTTTTTATAATTTATTTTATTTAAAAGAAATTTACACTGTCCCTTCAATTTTTTTGTATCAACTTTGTTGCTACCACAAGGGGTGATATCTTTCCTCTGGCATCCAAAGCAGCCAATCAAACAGATTTCTGACGTAGCAGTAGGGAGGAAGGAACTTTCGTTCCTTCCACTCTTCTCAGTGCACCTGATGCCACTGAACATCAGACAGCAGAAGGGGGGACCCTCTTCTACCACCTGTACAAGTGTTCAAGCAGCTGTAGAGCCACTCAGATCACTTTTACAAGAAAGATAATCGCTGGCTGAAGACAATGATACCAGGATCATGGTTATAGCTACAACCATGGCCCTGGCATAACTACTTCAATGTGAGGCTGTATGCGTACAGCAGGATTGAAGTGGTAATTTGAACATCTATTTTTTTTTTGGTACAGAATTTTGGTAACTGAAAATAGTAAGCATGTTTTCAAATGTGACTTGGGAAACTTGCCTGGCAATGTGGGAGGAACTGCATCAAATTGTATTGCCTAGCCAACAGATAAGAATGTGAGATGAGTTGGCAGAAGGGTATTGAAACTAGATGCAGTTAGGATCCATTGTGGGCGGAGCTCTGAAGATGGCTGCTTGAGCCAGTAGCTCCTCACCACCCCAGCACAGCGGCGCCCATAACTCCGGTTCTACTGAACGAAATTTGGAACCACTGGTATCCACAGAACCCCCAGACTCCCGGGCACCCCCCCATCTATAAATAATAATTTTTACGGCTCAATTGAAGCCGCAACGGCCGATCGAAATTCCGCCCGAAAATCCAAGATGGCCGCCGAGTCACAGATTGTTTGTGTCAGTGCTGAGGTAAATTCAAAGGGAATTAATATGGCAGATCTGATAGCCCAACAATGTTCCTCACATGCATCTGGCTTTATTATACAGACTATCTCTCCATCTCATCCCCCTCATGAACCCCTGAGGGAACATTTTCAGGAGAACTCAGCATTAACCCCTTTGGCTAATCCTATTATGGATCAGGACAGCTCTTGTCCTGTCAGCTCTCTGACCAATACATCTACATTTTCTATGGCCAACTTGTACCAGACCCTGGCTGAATTACTTGATAGGGGCCTCTCTCAAACTGCGGCTAAAATCACGGGAGAATTAAAGGCTGATTTTCAGAATTTAGGAGCCAGAATTGAGAACATAGAGTGTAAGTTGGATCAAACAGTGTCCGCCACAAATCAAAATGCAGAACAAGTCCATTTTATTCAAGAACAATTAGATACAGCTTTGTCTAGGATCGACGATTTGGAAAATAGGTCCAGGAGATATAATATCCGTATTAGAGGACTTCCAGAAACCATAACTGACATCCCGGCAGCGATTCAAAATATGATTCAATCCCTAATCCCAGAAATTCCACAAGACCGCCTGGAGCTAGATAGAGCACATAGGGCCTTAGGTCCTCTAAGGAAAGATGGTCTACCGAGAGACATAATAATTAAACCCCATTTCTATGCGATAAAGGAGGAAATTATGAGCAAGGCGCGAAATATGTCTACGATTCTATGCCTGGGTCATAAAATCCAATTATATGCAGACCTCTCTCCCTCTACAATGCAACGCAGACGTGCAATGAAGCCTCTACTTCTAGCCCTCATACAAAAAGACATTAAATACAAGTGGGCATTCCCATTTGCAGTAAAATTCTCTTACAAAGGAAAGAATCATTCCTTTTCTACTTTTCCTGACGGCGAAAAACTGTTATTGAATCTCAAGATCATCACTCAAGAAAATGACATGGACACTTCTCGAAGTGGCCCACAATCTTCAAAGAGACCGAACCCTACCAGCCCTCAATCTCCCTTGTGGACCAGGGCAAGAACCAAGAAAGCCAAAGACAATGGTCCCGCTTGAAGAGACCCAAGCTCACAATTTATACTTTGTACTCCTCGATTCCCATGAGTTCCAGGAAAGATTTATTCTAAGAGTCTGGAACGAATGTTTTTTTTTTGTTCTGATTGTTTAAATTTTTCCAAAATGTATTGCAAGGGGTTTTTATCCCCGTCTCAATTTTTCTGAGTTCGATCTACTACTTGTAGAGTTCTTTGTCCAATTTGGGGGGGTGAGACTCTCGCTCCTCTATCCACTTCAGGGGGGAGAGGTGGGGGTCCCTCCGGACAGACCTGAATATGGTAGATCTAGTAAGTCTTTAATTTTTTTTTAAGGGGCGCCCTGGCTGGGGTGGGTCCCATGTGCTTCCACCTTTCCCCTGAGTCTCCTAGAGACTTTGTGGAAGGAATAGCCTTTTCCTTAGGGAACGGGCTTTTCATTTTCTACCTTGGTAGAAGTTTTGGGGAGGACTTTATCCTCCTCGAGATCGTTTTCATCCTTTTTTCGGTTTTTAAAAATTTTAATTAAATTTTTTTATTACTGTTTTTCTATGACAATTTTTTACTCTTCTTATTTTTTCCACTTTTTCATTCCTTTTTTCTCCTTTCCTATCTCTAATCCTATTATCACATGCCTGGCAGTTCTGGTTTTTGCAGATTCAATTGAAGGTACCCGCAACATGATCCTTTGGCTTTTGATTACCCGTCTAGAACACTTACAGATCCTGAGGATGGTGTATTGCGGTAAAGTAGATATAGTGGATGACGATGGCAGCTCCCTCCCTGAGTCCCATGGCTGATTCCGTACTAGGTTCACTCAAAATAGCTACACATAATGTTCAAGGCATGAATTCCCCTGTTAAGAGACGCAAACTCTTTGACTCTTATAAATCCCTGGGTATTGACATACTCATGATTCAGGAAACCCATTTCCCTAGGCAATTCAATCCCAGCTTTATACACTCCCGATTCCCACAATTTTTTTTAGCTAATGCCGAAAAGAAAACCAAGGGTGTGGCTATTTGTATTTCAAAATCATGCCAGTTTAGTTTCATATCTGATTTCAAAGATCCTGAGGGCAGGTTTATACTGGTTAAGGGCACAATAGAGGGACGAATATATTCTCTGATTTCATATTATTCCCCCAATTCAGGGCAAGATACATTTTTTCGATTCATCCTGGACACCCTATCTCCTCAATTAGAGGGCACAATCATTTGGGGGGGAGATTCCAATGCAGCATTTGATCAGGGGTTGGACAAATCCAAACCCCCCTCGACCCAATTAACCAGACCCACTAAGATAAGCCTGAAAATAGCTAGACTTTTGCATGATAAAGGCCTAGCTGATGTATGGCGAGAATCTAATCCTTCTATAAGAGATTATACTCATTACTCTCACCCACACAACACCTACTCTAGGATTGACCATATCCTGGTTCCTTCCTATATTCTCCCGGATGTTATTAAGTCAATTATCAAAGACACGGTCCTTTCTGATCACTCCATGGTTGTCATGTTCCTACGCATTAAAACTGGTAGATCAAAGGGGGGTAATTGGAGACTAAATGAGTCTTTACTTTCCGATCCTGCCATACAAATGGAAATAGATAAAGCTCTTCAAGAATACTTCAGCTTTAATGATATAGAAAATGTTTCCGCTGAAGTCCTTTGGGCTGCTCATAAGGCCTTTATTAGGGGCAAGCTTATCCAAATTTCGACAAGAATCAAAAAGGAAAGGGAAGCGGGCATTGATAGATTGGAGAGATCATACAGGACCCTGAGAACACAGCATAAAAGGAAACCTTCTCCATCCTTATTGTCTAAGATTGAAAGGAGTAGACTAGAACTCAATTTAGCACTCACTACAAAAGCGGAGAAATCTCTCCGTTGGACAAGTAATAAATTTTATACTCAAACAGGTAAAATAGGTAGAATGTTGGCATCCAAATTGTCTCCTAAAACGAGAGTTTATTCCATACCTAAGATCCGCATTGCTGGACAGGACCCCACGGCTAACCCTGAAAAGATACTAAAGGCTTTTCAGACATTTTATTCCGAACTCTATAGCGACCCTTCAAATATACCCATGAACTCGGTATCCTCATACCTAGATGGCCTCCCTATTCCATCCTTGAATATGGAACATAGAGATATCCTAGAAGCTCCCTTCTCTGTTGAAGAGGTTACAGCAGTAATTCAAGATCTCAGGGCGGGTTCAGCCCCGGGACCTGATGGATTATCAGCTCCCTACTACAAAGCCTTCAAGGACACCCTTACCCCATATTTAACAAAATTTTTTAATTTTACTACAAGGGGTTCCCAATTAGGTACACAACTTAATACAGCCTACATTACTGTTATACCCAAACCGGATAAAAACCCAGAAGAAGTTTCCAATTATCGCCCTATTTCTTTGATAAATAATGATTTGAAAATTCTCACTAAAATTTTAGCGAATCGCCTCTCCTCTTTTATTACTAAATATATTCACAAGGATCAGGTAGGATTTATGCCAGGAAGACAAGGCCCAGATCAAGTGAGAAGAGCGATTGATATTATCTCCCTTTTGCAGTCCAACTGGGACGGAGGTCAAAAACAACAGGGTTT
Organism: Rana muscosa; assembly: GCA_029206835.1. Classification (NCBI taxonomy): domain Eukaryota; kingdom Metazoa; phylum Chordata; class Amphibia; order Anura; family Ranidae; genus Rana; species Rana muscosa. Next base: position 263,512,145 of record CM055116.1, on the reverse strand, counting down.
CCTGTTAGCACTTGATCTGGAGAAGGCCTTTGACTCTGTATCCTGGCAATACTTTTTTCCCCTATTAGAACGATGGGGTTTTGGCCCACGTTTTATGGGAGTTATTAGAGCTCTGTATTCTCAACCTAAAGCTCAAATTCGTATACAGGGATATTATTCCTCTCCGATAAATATAGCCAGGGGTACAAGACAAGGTTGTCCACTATCCCCTATTGTCTTTGCTATGGCCATTGAAAGCTTGGCCATAGCCATTAGACAAAATTCTGACATTAAAGGCGTAACCTGTGGGAATCAGATGCATAAATGCGGACTTTTCGCAGATGATTTGCTTCTCTTTCTTACCTCTCCCATTACCTCCCTCCCGAATCTTTATAAAGTAATTTCTGATTTTTCTAATATTTCAGGACTCAGGGTCAATTTTGCCAAGTCACAGGCACTAAATATTTCCCTCCCGTTACCCATAGTTTCCCTCATCAAACAGTCTTTCAAATTTGAATGGAATTCTTCTCATATTAAATATCTGGGAATCTTTCTGACTGCTCGAACAGAATCTCTTTACACAAGTAACTATCCTCCCCTATTCCATAAAATTATTACAGATCTTAAAAATTGGGACAAATTCGAACTATCTTGGTTGGGCAGGATTAATTCAGTGAAAATGACATTACTTCCTAGAATTTTATATCTATTTCGTTCCCTCCCCATTCCCATCAGGAAAGATCAGATAAATTCCTTACAAAGTAAAATTCTCACATTCGTATGGGGCAAATCTAGTTACAGAGTTCCCCAAAACACCCTATATTTAAATAGGAAGAAGGGAGGGGTGGGTTTGCCTAACTTATATAATTATTTTTTAGCTGCCAGACTAGCACAATTATCTATATTTTATTCCAAGAATGAAAAACCGGACTGGGTGCTGATAGAAGAACAAGCGGTACCACAATTATCCTTAGAGTACCTGCTTTGGTGCCCACAAAGACAGAGACCACCTATTTTATCCCCTTCCTTATCTCAATAATTTTCCCTTTGGGACAGACTCCGTCCTCTTCCCACTCTAGTGTCTGTAACACAACCACTAGCACACATTTTTAATAATCCAAAATTCTTTCCTGGTATGGATACAGAGGCCTTCAGTTGGTGGACAAACAAAGGTCTATATAGGATAGGACAATACTTTACAAATCGGGGTCCTATTACCATGCCCCATTGCCTAAATAAATTTGACCTCCCTGACTCTGAAAAATTTAGATTTGAACAGATTTCACAATTCTTGAATGATATTTGGATGGAGAAACCTCTTCCTCCCAAATTTACGGACTATGAGATCTGGTGCGGATCGGCCGTGGGACAAAGGGGGGGCATTTCTGTCATCTACTCTTCACTTACTTGTACAGCTACTAAAACCTCATACATGAAAGCATGGGAAGATGACCTCCAGCTAAATTGGGATCTAGGATCCTGGCAAAAGGCCAACTTTCGCTCATTCCAAAGTATTTTGAACACCTCCCTCATGGAAGCTAACTTAAAAGTTGTCATGAGATGGTATATGACTCCCATCAGGCTTGCATCCATCTACCCAGAATCGGATCCCAACTGCTTTAGAGGCTGCCATTTATTGGGCTCGATGGTGCATATCTGGTGGGAATGTCCTAGGATCAGGCCGATCTGGAAGAAAATTTTTAATCTCATATTTAAGGTCACTTCGTGTTCAATACCTAGGTCAGCTTCTGTTGCTCTTCTCAATGACAATATTCCCAACGTTTCTAAACCAACTAGAAAACTGATTCACTTTATACTTCTGGGGACTAAAATTATTATTGCTAGATCTTGGAGGAAGCCCAGGGTATCCATTAAGGCTATACACAATAAGATCTCTTGGATTATGGCTCAAGAGAAGATGGTTAGCATATCAACTAATTTAATCCCTAAATTTGAGGCAATATGGGAACCTTGGGCAGTTTTCTGTGGCGTTTCTTTGAAGGTCAGGCATGACCCTGACCGCTCTTATTCCTAAAGGGCCTCGTGTTCGGCATGTGATTTCTTCTTATTTCTTTCTTCTTCTATTCTATCTTTTCTTGGTTCTTTTATCTTTTGTTTTATTTATTTTTATTTTATTTTTGTTTCGATGCTTAAACATGATTCAAAGATTTGATATCATTATTTACTGTGTTCTTATTGCGGTATTTCCAAGTCTTAAATTTGATGGGCGTTATTGTATATGAGTGTAGTACTGTTCTTCATTAAGATTCCGAGTTCCTTTTTATTGGTTTCATATGAGGATGGCGGGCTGGGGGGGGGGCCTGACCTGGGCGCAGGATGATCCCGTTAGGGGCGTCCAGGTGGGGTGTGACTTCCCTGAATGCCTATTTTTCATTTTTTTAAAAAAAAATTTAATCTCTTGATGAGAACATTGTGACATAAACAATTGGAAATAACCCTTTGTCATGTTTAAACAACAATTTTTTAAGATTTTCTGTACATGTCTTGAATTGAAAAATAAAAATTTATTGAAATGGAAAGTAGATGCAGTTTCCCAACTGCATAGGTGCCTTGGATGACAAGCACATGAAAATAAAAAATGCTTGATGTGATTATACCTTATGCAGAGTTGAAAAATGTATATTATTTATTTATTACAGGTTTTTTATATGGCACCGACAATTTACACAGTGCTTTACATATATATTATACATTCATATCAGTCCCTGCCCTCAGGGAGCTTACAACCTAAGGTCCCTAAATTCCATTCATGTATACATATACTATGGCCAATTTAGATAGGAGCCAATTAACCTAACAGCATGTCTTTGGAGTATGGGAGGAAACCGGAATAACCAGAGGAATCCCACACAGGCACAGGGAGAACAATTAAATGAAAAACTGTACTTCTCCATCACCCTTCTGTGTTTGGTGAATGACTACCTTCACTTTATTGCCATAGATGTGGGGGCACACAGCATTCAGAAAGATTCCACCATCTTTAGGGAGTCTATGATAGTGTACAGGCCAGTGATGGCAAATCTTTTTAAAGCGGAAGTAAACCCATCGATTTAACAGTTTGAAAAAGCAGTTACATTCCCGGCATGCCGGGAATGCTAACTGTCACATTGGTTGTGCTCTCAACCAAACTGTCAAACCATCCAATGGCTGGTGTCATAACTGATCACATGTTCAGCATCATGGCAGTTGAAGATTAAATAGAGGCCAAGATGGCAGCTTCCTTGCCTGAAAATGATAGGAGGGTTTACTTCCACTTTAAACCAGAGTGCCCAAACTACAACACAAAACTAACTTATTTTTTTCAAAGTGCCAACACTGTAAATAAACAAGGTGTGCTGTGGCTTTGGTGACACCACTCTGCTGGGTCTGGAAGCTAAAAAAAACATAATAATAAGGGGGCGCTGTACCAGATAGAGGGCAAATCCATTGAAAGAAAAAACATTTATTAAAAAAGACTTTCCACAGGCAAAGGGCAGTTTGCATGGTAAGCCAGGTGCATGGGCAGGTGGAAGAGCAATGTGATAATCAATGGGAGCATGAAGGAAACATACATATATGTAAAAAAGCACAAAACCAGCAGGTCAGTTAAAATGCTGGCTCAAAAACCCTGGAACTTCTGTGGAATGAATGAAGGAAGGACTCCAACGGCACCCGGGAGATGGACAAAGTCGGCACCTCCCGGAAGGACCCAGAGTCTCTGGGTCTCCTGGAAGGTGTTTGGAGAGCCCGAGGGTAACCGAAGGCATGGACGAAGCCGATGCCTGCTGGAAGCCTGAAGCCAGGATAGAGGGCTGAAATGCCCATAGAGCGCGGCGGCAGGCGCAATGACGTCACTGGACGAGCCGCCCATTGATGAGCATGCGCACTGGCGATGGCCTGTCAGTGTGCTCTCCTATGTCAAGCTCTTCTGAGTATAGCTTGCGTGCCCACAGAGAGGGCTCTGCATGCCAGCTCTGGCACGCGTGTCATAGGTTTGCCATCGCTGGTATAGGCTATACTAGGGAAATTGAATTTTAAACCCAACTCCAGGATATAAACAGCTACATGATTTTGATTCCCCCATCATGCTCATATGTTCAGGGTGGAGAGTAGTAATGAGGAAATGTAATCTTCTTGTGATGCTGGTATCAAGACAGGATTTGTTCATGACAATTGGGCCAGGGAGGAAAAAACTGGATGACAATTGGTGTTAAACAGTTGTTAAAGAGGGTGTTCACTGGAAAAAAAAGGCAGCAGCTACAAATATTGTGGCTGCTGACATTTAATAAAAAGACACTTACCTGTCCATGGATGTAGCGTATCCTCACCCGGGCTAGTTCTTCACTTCGGCATCCTAACTGTGGGCAGTTAGCTATGGGGCTTCAGCTTTACAGCTGGCTGCACACTGCACATGTGCAAGCCATGCTGCACTTTCTGAATGGTCCTGCAGTCTTCTGGGACCTGTGACGTGCCCCAGAAGACTGCAGGGAGGGATGGTAAGAGAACTTCTGCTCGGATTGCCCAGGCGATCTGAGCCGAAGTTGGAGTGGGTACCTATCAAAACTAGATACCTGCATCCCCCCATCTTCCCCTTTTGAGTGGAGTTCTGCTTTAAGTCTGTGGATATGTACTCAATTAAAGGAAACTGTAAAATACAGTGCATTGAAACATAGAAGCTCCAATTTAAGAATTCCATCCACTGCTAAAGGAACTTAAAAGTATGGAAACTGGAGTTGAGCTGCAACTTGCAAGCAACCATCATCATACTGTATATCAGTTTTGAGCAGTCTATGGATACAATGGAAGTGGAAATGTTGCTAGATGTCTTTGGATACTATAGAAATAGTTGTATCTGCAGAATGGTTGGTCTAGATCAGTGGTTCTCAACCTGGGGGTCGAATGATGATTTGCCAGGGGTCACCAAATCCTGGGCTGTACCTGAAGCCCGCACCACTCTCCCAGCCTTTTTGCTGCTGCCGAGCTGGGCTGTTACGGGAGCCTGCGGCCTCCCACTCACCCTCTTCGCAGCCACTCATTCAGTTCATGGCATGGCTGGGGGGGCAGAGACTAGAGGTCAGCTGACTGGTGAGGAATGTGAAGTGGGAAGGGCTGGAGGAGACCCTATCTCCTGATTTTGGCATAGGTGTCACTGCTAGAAGACACCACAAAGTCAGACACAGTGGGTAACACTACCTGTGATTATAGTTGCCATTAAAAGTCCCCACTACAGTTTTTAGATCAGCAGATGACCTTGATCAAGAGCACCTAAGTTGGCTGATCAGAACTCCAACCAGCATTGCCACTCATTCCAACTCCCCCCACCAGCACTGCCACTCATCCTAAACCCCCCGCCAGCACTGCCACTCATCTCAAACCCCCACCTCCCCACCAAGAAGTAAGAGAAGGAATAACAATAGAGAATACAAGAAAAGGAAGGAGGTGGAGGAACAAACAATAAGGGAGAGCAAGAATAGGAGAAAGAACAAAAAAGATGGCTAGAGAAAGGAGAAAGGAATGGGGAAAAAAAAATTAAAATTAGGATAGAGAGAGATAAAAGGGAAAGAAAGGAGAACAAAGAGAAAGAGTGGTACATCCTAAAATGTACCATAAGGGTTTTTAATACTGTGTGAGTGGAAGGGACTCAGGGAGCGCTAAATGTCCGTGGGTTAGGGGCGCAAATTACTTGTCTTGCCTTGGGTGCTGACAACCCACGCTACGAAAATAATTTCACTGTTAGGGGTCCCCACAACTTGGGAAATTTTATCAAGGGGTCACGGCACTAGCAAGGTTAAGAACCACTGGTTTAGATACTGTAAGTTAGCAATAGTTTACAGAGGATTATACAACTAATTTCTAAATATGAATGAAACATGAAAAACTTGTACAAACAAGTTTATTATCCCTCTCACCTGCATTATATATTATTAGTCAGAAATATAAAGGTGATATTAACCAGTGATTTAGTAAAAAGTTAGTCAACAGAAAAGAAACAAAAAACCTATAGCAACAACAAAACCGAAAAATACAAATATAAAAAAAAAAAAACAAGCAATACACTCATTATAACCAAGAGCTTTTCTATTGCTTATGGCAACACGTAATATGTTATTAATATTTTCATGTAACACAAAGTGTAAAATGAAAATCCTGTCACTTGCTCCCAAATTGGAGTGACATTCTGAAGTTTCTTTTTTACTTACTCTTCTTTCCTGTGTTATATTAAATGTTTTTTTTTACTTTTTAAAATTACTTAAAAAGTATAATGGAACAACATGCAACAGATTATAACTACACTGTAGCATTTTGTAAAAATATGAATTCTTGTATTTCTTGAACACATTGCAGGTTGGTATCTTTTACTGCATAATCTCATTATTTTTAATAGCCTTTAAAATATAACCACATATGTAATCTCTGACTGCGGCCTTCAACAATGGATCATAAAATTGACTCTTTTCTCACCCAGTGCAGTGTATGTATAGGTTCTGTCTAGGAGGAAGTGGAGGCTGGTAAAGGAATTATAGAGTAATTGCAACTAAAACACTGAACATTTTTGTAAAGTAGATGTGTTGCCAAATAAAATGTCAGCAAAGCCTGAATATATTTCTTAGCAGCTCCTTTAGAAAAAAAAAAAAATATTCGCTGCTAAAAAAATTCATACAAAGAAAATAAGTGTTAAACAAATATAAACTGTTGCGATGTCAATACAAACCTGGATTATGATTTGCTTGTATAATCCAGAGCTAGAGGTACTTGCAGCTTCTTTTTTTTTTATTAAAAAAGAATTGCCCCAGATAGGATGTTTTTTTCAAACTGGTTAATAAAAGAGGATTTTGCCTCCCATTCTTCTCAAACCTATACTAAGGGACATATGAAGTCTACAATTGCTGATCCTCTTGTGAAAATGCCAATTGCCTGGCTGTCATGATTATCCAATAGTTCCACTACCTTTAGAAACACAGAAACATAGAAGCATGGTGACAGAAAAAAAGGCCAAGTAGTCAATCAAGTATGCCTAATCTTTATGCATTTAAATATTTACTTTAATATATGTTTATTTATTTATTCACTTTTCTGTCTGAGTATTGTTTTGAGTCACTTACCTGTTACAAGAATGCAGCTCCAAAAAGTCAGAACTTCTAATCTTCTTACTTGTTCCAGGCCAGTGACTGAGGAGTTACTGCAGAAATTGGATCCGCCAATCAAATCATTACAGCCAATCAAATAGTATTTTTTTATTTTTTTGTAAAGGTTCAGCAGTGGAAGTTTCCATAGTTTTTCAGTATGTGTCCTTTAGAAGCTATATTTATACATTGAACATACTGTATATTTATGTTTCAGTGATTCTGAAGCAAAGCTTGTGCTTGTCTATTACGGACAATATAAAAAGGGCACTGAGTTGATCATTTTAACCATATTACTCCCCCCATGCAGGTCAAAGAGCGCTCTCTGCTAATAAACATGGCCTTTCGTGCTAGTCTGTTTTGCCATTAGTAAATGTTCATAATTTATACCCTAAAATAATTTGTGCTTTCTTGCCACACAAACATACTTACTATGTTATTAAATAAAGCCATGCATGGGGTCTGATGTGGAATATAACACGGTAGGCATATTAAAGTTAAAATTCTAGGTTTGTTATAACATTTTATGTTTTTTTATAAAAAAAAAAAGTTCTGTAGTTCTCCTGTGTCTGTTCTAGAGATAGCATACTGTAAATACTACTTTCCTATGTTCTGTTGAAACTTAGGAAAAAAAGAACGCAATAGAGGGAGAAGGTTCTGTGCAAAAATTGTGAAAAAAATGTAGTACAAATGTGTTATAAAGTGCAAAACATCAGCATTTCTTCACTCGTACAGTGAAAACATGATGATACATATTTGCACAATTTTGCACAATTTTTGCACCTGATTTATGAACTTTATTTATCTGGAATTGTTAATGTAAAATGAGTTTATTACATGTTTAGGGTACTGTACTGTGTATCTTATGAGATGTATTAATTTGTATACGGACAGTGCACTTTGGATTATTGTATTATTGTCGTTTATTACACATCCTACCCGGATTGGTGGTTTAGATGCACATTCTCTCTGTGCTTGCAATGTTTCCTCTGACACTCCAAAGACATTTTGATAGGATAATTAGCTCCTGTCTAAAATTAACTCTAGTATGATATTCCACTGAGCATGCCCAAGATGGCAACCTTGCCATCTGCTCCACCAGCAGATAAAGAGCGTAAAGACCTCATGGAGAAAAGTGTTACAATTTTAAAATAAGAACGTATTTCAAAGCACAACTGATATTACAGATATTACAATTAGTAGTTAAAACTCCTTTAGTAGTACAACAATATTCTTGTGATTAAATTCTTCAGTATCTGATCAATTTAATTTCCTTTTAAAGAAAGATGTTGCAAATTTGTGAAGGTTTCCTCTTATGATAAAGTTTTGTTTTATACATACTAATTGTAAGTGAAAACAATTTTATAATCTGTAATCATTCCTGAGTTTGCAGATCATTATATATTATATTTTTTCTTCTCATATTAACAGTAAATAAGCAAAAGTCACATTTAGTAGCTCAGTAGGCCAAATATATTACTGTTCCATGCTACATTTTGGGGATTTGGCCTTATTTCAATATTGGAACAATGTACTGTGCTCTATGCTGTGATTCACTTGACAGGCCAAGACAAACTGTTTCCTTTATACTTGGATCTCTATATAATTGTTGGCACTGAAATTTCCACGAAATGCTATTTCACTTAAAATTGCAATAAATTTATAAACTGTTGTACACTGAAGAAATGATCCCCAAGGAAATGAGCCTAAACCTATAACATTTTCATTAACAATCTGTTTTAAATTTACTACATGGAATTTGATTATACATGATAAAATAACTAAAAAGTATATAACCGTGTTACAGTTAAAGTATCAGTTTCCTGTGGTGGCTTAAAGAATTCTGCTTTGTAGGGCAATACATCATAAATATTATGATGATTATGGGATTAAAAAGCATGAACCTGGATATGTATCCCACTTCCTACCACCTACCTGAATGTGACATTGACATTCACACTCAACTTTTTATCCTATCTCCTTTGGCTCAATTTAGATGTTAAATGCACCACAGTTATGCCAAGAAACTAGGATTGGAATTTTAGTACTCATTTTTTTGGCCATATAATATAAAAAATATTTTCCTACAAGGCTTTGCACTTGAAATGTCATAGCCTGATAACTAATCATAGAACACCACCGGGAGCTCCGTGATGATCTTTCTACTATTGCTATAGTACTTCCAGCAGACCAGGGCAACAATTGATTCTTTCATTTTTACCAGGAAGATCTTAACTTCAGGCACGATACTGATGTATTTTTTTGGCAATTAAAAAAATAATTTATTAATGGCCTTTGGAACTCCTGAAGTAAATGGCAGAACTACAAATGACTACCATTTATTTAGTTAGAACACTGATATTTCTAAAGTTCACTATAAAATTTAGATTATTTTCCATGAGTGTCCTTTTATGCCTGGATAATTTTATAAAATTAAAACTTTTAGTGCTAACATGGAATACGTGTTTAGTACTAAAATGAAAAAAGCTTCACAGTTTAAAAAAAGTTATTTTTCCAGCTCATTGCCAGTCTGTTTTTTTTAATGATCCTTTTTAAACTAAATTTTTTTTGTGGTTTTAACCCAAATAATTAGATCCAAGTCAATTTTTTAAAATTTGTTTCACGCTTTTATCCTTAGCACTGTAAGGATGTAAGAGCAGGCAAGACAGTCCAGGTGACAATTAATGGGTGCTGCTTGATTTTGGGTCATCATCAAGGTCAGCATGATTAAAAAAAAGACTCCACTTAAGTTGTCAACAATCCCTAATGTAAATGATGAATTAGGGCTACTGATGAGATACATTTGAAGAAAGAGCATTGACTACCTGCTATATTCTGTAATAGAATAGTTAACCCACTGATGTAGGCTGGCTGAACACTTCCATCGATGAGTGGCCCTGTTGGCACTGCTCTGCCGAACATCCTTTTATTTAAAAATCGAAGGACCTGGGCTGAAAATTGTCAGATGAGCTGTGCTTGCATCTAAACAGATCCAGCCACTACTCTGATATACAATACCTTCAGTGGGAGATTTGTCTATCCACGCTGTCTAGCATGGATGGAGGAATCTGTTAGATTTGTTCGTTCAGCCCACAAGCTGAACAAAAAAATCTATAGGTGCGTGGTCATCTACAGAATGAAAAGTGCCACTCTTATTCTTTCCTCATACAAATGGGTTACTGGAATCCTCAATGTGTAAGAACAGCTTAGCAAATTTAAAAAATTCTAAAAAACCTTTATGTTTAGGAACACATTCATTATGATTTTTTTCTACATAATTTCTGGGTTTACTAAGTTGACACAAAAATCATTTTTTTTAGAAAGCCACCAGAATCTCTGCCATGCTGTAATTCTATAAAGTGTGTATATATATATATATATATATATATATATATATATATATATATATAAAAAATATATACATACATATATATATATATATATATATATATATATATATAATTTTTTTTTCCATATTGTGAAATGCTGGCTTGCTCTCTTTCCCCCAGACAACCTGACTGGTGATTTCAGAGGCCTTGTGTAGGCCTCCTAGATAATCCTTTATGTAAGGGACCAGCAGGGGCATTGCTAGGTGGCAAAAAGACCAGGTGCTTCAGCCCGAAGTCCAAGGCCGATAACGGGGGTGGGGGAGATGGTGTATGTGACGTGGGCTTTTTTTTGGCTGGGCCGTGACCTACATACACTGACCTACATACACTAACCTACATACACTGACGGTAGTGACCTACATACACTGACGATAGTGACCTACATACACTGACCTACAAACACTGATGGTAGTGACCTACATACACTGACGGTAATGACCTACATACACTGACTGACCTACATACACTGACCTACATACACTGACGGTAGTGACCTACATACACTGACTGACCTACATACACTGACCTACCTGACCTACATACACTGACCAACATACACTGACCTACATACACTGACCTACCTGACATACACTGACTTACATACACTGACCTACCTGACCTACACGCACTGACTTACCTGACCTACATACACTGACCTACATACACTGACCTACCTGACCTGCATACACTGACCTACATACACTGAACTATCTGACCTACATACACTAACCTACATATACTGGCCTACCTGACATACACTGACCTACCTGACATACACTGATGGTAGTGACCTACATACACTGACCTACATACACTGACATACCTGACCTACATACACTGATGGTAGTGACCTTCATACACTGACCTACCTAACCTACATACACTGACGGTAGTGACCTATATACACTGACCTACCTACACTGACATTTACATACACTGTCTGACCTACCTCAGCGCAGCCGTGGTGTGCGGTGTCACAGCAGGCAGTCAGTCGTCAGAGGAGGAGCCGAGGAGGAGAGGAGAGCCGAGGAGCCTGGAGGGGAGAAAAGGAGAGCCGAGGAGCCTTGAGGGGAGGCGAGCCGAGGAGCCTGGAGGAGAGGAGAGCCAAGGAGGAGAGGAGAGCCGAGGAGCCTGCAAGGGAGGAGAGCCGAGGTGGAGAAGAGAGACAAAGAGGGGAGGAGAGGAGATGAGAGCCGCCCGCCCGAGCGCCAAGCGGAGATGTGGCGCAGCGTCTGTATTGTAATTCCCGCCTTCTGGAGCCTGCAGCACCTATGATGGACGTCACACATCCCGCGGTCCTGGCATTGGACCAGTGGGACGTTCATCATAGGCGTTGGGCGGCTCCAGAAGGCGGGACCTTCTATGGCACTCGGCCACTACTCGGGAGTTCTCGGCCACACTCGGCCGCACTCGGCCACACTCAGCCGCACTCGGCCACATTCGGCGGCGCTCGGGATCAGATCGGTCCCGGCGCTCGCCGCTTGCTCAGGGCTAACAATGGAGACCTGCATGCATGAGACTCTGGGCTTTTTGGGGACCCATTCGGGGATCCAGCCCCCCCTCCCGACGCCCCAGGGGAGCAGCCTTTTTGTACACCTGCTGGAATGCTCTATTCTTTGTCATCTCATCAAAGTAAGCATATGTTTGCCACCTATAAGATTACAGTTGGGGATTTATCTAATGGCATTAAGCTGGATTAAGTCCAATAATTTTTTTATTTTGGGCTTCCATATTGCTGTTCTGGGCACTTCTGGGTTGAATATTATGTATGATTAATTACTCCTAGCCCCCATATTGATTACTTCATTTTACTTATCAGATTTGTCTTCCTTGTGAAGACTGGGTGCATTTCCATGTAAGGTTTTACCATCCCCCAGTGTGCAGAGACACGTGAGCTCTGGCATCCTGATCTGGTAGATCTCTGGCAGCATGCAGTAGCAACGTTTTTCTCTTTTGGATTTTACGTGATGCAGTCCTGTGTCTAATTTCCTCTACCCATACGGGTAAGTAATAATACACACTGTGATTAGTATGTATTTTGTCTAAGGAAAAAATATCTAATGGTATTCCTTTTGTTGTAGATAACTATTCACAGGGCTTTTTTTCAGGGGGAACTTGGTGAGACTCAGTTCCACCACCTCTGGCTCAGACCCTTGGGTGCCTGTTCACCACAATCACTTGTAAACACAGAAGTCTGGTTTCTGTGTTTACAAGTGACAGCTCTGCACTCTGTGTGTAACCCCCGTGGACTCTGCACTCTGTATGTAATGCAATCCTGGTATTTAATGCCCTTTTAAGACCCTTCTACTGTTTGTGAAATCTGACCACACCCACTATTTGATGTGATTTGGAGGGTGTGTGTGCGGGGTCGTAGTTGAGTTCCAATACCTAGTGTTTGAGAAAAAAAGCCCTGACTATTCATAATAATCGTTTACCCCTGAAGTTCTAACATGTCTATTTTGAAACGCATGGGGTAATCTCTGTTTCCATGACCTATTGGCTGACTATATGATTATTATCACGTATCTGATACTGGAGGCCAATGGAGAGAGAGGGCTTCCCTTGCAGCTAAGTTCCAGACCCCCCTGACGGTGAAAACAGGAAAGGTCAGGCCCAAAGAAGCACGGGTCGCCTGCTGGACTGTATGCAGGAGGTTCTGGAGTACAGCTGGTGTGCTGGCGTAGAATCAGCAGACAGGTGACACCCGTGAGGTGTTGCAGGATTCAGATAATGCTGCGACTGGAGCGTGGTCAGAAGGAAGCCTAGGTCGTGAACCAGGTTGGTATCAGAGCAGACGTGGTCAAGTGGATAGCTGGAGTCAAACACAGGAAGCAAACAGGAGACAGGTCAAGGACAAGCTGGATCGGTAACAGGAGATACAGGAATAGGAACATCACGAAGATAACACACTGGAGGAGCCTAAGATCAACCAGCAAATGCAGACACTAGCAGACTTCCTTATATAGGCCCATGTGACCTGCTGGTAGAGATACTGGCTCCTAAAGTCCTTCTGCCAGAGATGCTTGGTCCTAAAGTCCTTCTCCTGCCATAAGTGTTGGTAGAGATGCTGGGTCCTAAAGTCCTTCTCCTGCTGTTGGTTCCCTGACAATTATCTGTTTACATTCATCAAAATTTTGTTGTAACCACATCAATTGTTTTAACTTTGTACACTGATTATTATTTTCACATACTGATACCATCCACTTCCCTACTGACTGACACTATCCACTGCCCTACTGACACCAACCACTTCCCTACTGACTGACACCATTGACTGTCCTACTGACACCAACAACTGCCCTACTGACACTGTCCACTTTTAAGATAGGCTAAGTTTATATTTTTATAGTGACGTTTGTTTTATTATATGTTTCTAAGTTTTCCCTACTATTTAGTTAGGCCTTGCTAGTTAATTTCTTTTAAAAACATAAGGGCACAGAACCCTGGTGATCTATGATCTCTTTTATGTTGTTCAGAGTTTAGATCAGAGCTCCACATCTAAAAGGTTGCCTAATCCTGATCTAAACTATTCCATTGTAGCTTTGGCTGTATGTTTAGCAACAATGTCTTGCTGGAAGGTGAACCTCCACCCCAGTCTCAAGTCTTTTGCAGACTCTAACAGGTTTTCTTCTAAGATTGCCCTGTATTTGGCTCCATCCATCTTTCCATCAACTCTGACCAGCTTCCCTGTCCCTGCTGAAGAAAAGCATCCCTACAACATAATGCTGCCATCGTCATTTTTTGCGGTGGGAATGGTGTGTTCAGGGTGATGTGCAGTGTTAATTTTCCGCCACACATATCATTTTGCTTTTAGGCCAAAAAGTAAAATTTTGTTCTCATCTGACCAGAGCACCTTCTTCCACATGTTTGCTGTGTCCCCCGCATAGCTTTTTGCAAACTGCAAACTGATCTTCTTATGGCTTTCTTTCAACAATGGCTTTCTTCTTGCCACTATTCATTAAAGGCCAGATTTGTGGAGTGCATGACTAATAGTTGTCCTGTGGACAGATTCTCCCACCTGATCTGTGGAGCTCTGCAGCTCCTCTAGAGTTACCATGGGCCACTTGGCTGCTTCTCTGATCAATGCTCTCCTTGCCTCGCCTGTCAGTTTAGGTGGACGGCCATGTCTTGGTAGGTTTGCAGTTGTGCCATACTCTTTCCATTTTCGGATGATATTTTTTATAACCTATAATTATATAGTGACGTTCCCTTGACCTTCTTTCACTATCCCGGCGCAATGATAATCACAAATTCCCTATAACCTACTAAACAATAATGTTACCATTATCATTAAAACCCATATAAAAAATAAGCAGCCGCTTTAAAAGCAATACATATAAAACAAAAAAAAGTAAAAACTATCACAAGTCCCTGGGTAGGTCTTTGTCAGTTTACTACAGCAGAGCTTAGTGATCAGCCCTCAAATGAGACCACTCTTTCTTATATAAAGTACATAAGAGTATAAAATGGAGCATGATAGGATGTATCAGGAACCAAATAAATCCATAGGTGTCTTCTACATTCAGATGTGCAATCCACTGTCATGTACCCCTTTCGGGTTGGTACTCACCACAAGGGGGATTTTCACAGGCACCGACAGATTAGTTTAATCCCATCATCAGATAGTCTCCATATCCAGGTTCTGCTCGATCCCTCAAATCCCTCAGGTAATCTTATGATATCCACAGGTCTTTTTAAAGGTAAATAGAGAGGCACACAATAGTGTAATCCCGTTCAACTTCTTTAATAAGCAGTCCTAAAATCTTCCAAAGTTTAAAAAAAAAACAAAGGTAGCAGTACAAAAACAGCCAGTAATTTAAAAGCCGCGCCGTTCCAAGCACCAATGGACGTTATGCATCAGCTGGTCACATTCACCGTAACCAGCCTCGCATTACTTCCTTGTTGTGGAGTGCATCTGGAACGCACAGCGTCACTTCCTTCTGCCGCAAAGTCACGCCCTGACGTTTCGTCCTTCCAACTTCCTCTGAGGGCGTGACTTCACGGCGCGACTCTCTAGAGTATATACCCCAATGTAATTGGACAGCGCGTTAACCCCTCCTGTATCTGTCAATGCCTCCAACTCATCCCGGTGGACAGACAGCTTAGTATTCACAGAGGTCACGCCGTCCCACTCTATTGGTTAAATGTCTTAAAACAAGCAATATTAGGTATCCCCCATTATGCTCAGTAACTCTCACGATATGGAAATTATAGTATTACTGAATAGTTATAATTTTAAAATTTAAAAATCAATATAGGTCACTAACAATAATCATTATAATAGATGGACGCCCAGCACTGGCGCCACCTAGAGCATAATAAAAAAAACACAACAGGATTTCATAAAAGATAACAATAGGAATCACTCAAACTCTAAATCACTGCTCCCCAGCATGATATTCTAATGTTAAAATAATAAATATATAAAATATTATATTAAAATATAGAAATATATCAATAAACATATTAAACGTCGTAATTGATCCATAATAACATTTATATCAGGATTTCAAATCATGTCGTAAATAAATATTTGACAAGCACCTTCCACATAGTGGTGATAATGGGGAGCAGTGATTTAGAGTTTGAGTGATTCCTATTGTTATCTTTTATGAAATCCTGTTGTGTTTTTTTTTATTATGCTCTAGGTGGCGCCAGTGCTGGGCGTCCATCTATTATAATGATTAATGTTAGTGACCTATATTGATTTTTACATTTTAAAATTATAACTATTCAGTAATACTATAATTTCCATATCGTGAGAGTTACTGGGCATAATGGGGGATACCTAATATTGCTTGTTTTAAGACATTTAACCAATAGTGTGGGACGGCGTGACCTCTGTGAATACTAAGCTGTCTGTCCACCGGGATGAGTTGGAGGCATTGACAGATACAGGAGGGGTTAACGCGCAGTCCAATAACATTGGGGTATATATTCTAGAGAGTCGTGCCGTGAAGTCACGCCCTCAGAGGAAGTTGGAAGGACGAAACGTCAGGGCGTGACTTTGCGGCAGAAGGAAGTGACGCTGTGTGTTCCAGATGCACTCCACAATAAGGAAGTAATGCGAGGCTGGTTATGGTGAATGTGACCAGCTGATGCATAATGTCCATTGGTGCTAGGAACGGCGCGGCTTTTAAATTACTGGCTGTTTTTGTACTGCTACCTTTGTTTTAAAAAAAAACTTTGGAAGATTTTAAGGACTGCTTATTAAAGAAGTTAAATGGGATTACACTATTGTGTGCCTCTCTCTTTACCTTTAAACAAACCTGTGGATATCGTAAGATTACCTGAGGGATTTGAGGGATCGAGCAGAACCTGGATATGGAGACGATCTGATGATGGGATTAAACTAATCTGTCGGTGCCTGTGAAAATCCACCTTGTGGTGAGTACCAACCCGAAAGGGGTACATGACAGTGGATTGCACATCTGAATGTAGAAGACACCTGTGGATTTATTTGGTTCCTGATACATCCTGTCATGCTCCATTTTACACTCTTATGAACTTTATATAAGAAAGAGTGGTCACATTTGAGGGCTGATCACTAAGCGCTGCTGTAGTAAACTGACAAAGACCTACCCAGGGACTTGTGATAGTTTTTACTTTTTTTTGTTTTATTTTTTTTTATAACCTAACCCTGCTTTAACCACTTCAATACCATGCACTTACGCCCCTTCCTGCCCAGGACAATTTTCAGCTTTCAGCGCTGTCACACTTTGAATGACAATTGCATGGTCATACAACGCTGTACCCAAACAAAATTTGTATAATTTTCTTCCCACAAATAGAGCTTTCTTTTGGTGGTATTTGATCACCACTGCGGTTTTTATTTTTTGCTAAACAAACTAAAAAAGACCCAAATTTTGGGATGTTTTTTATTTTTTTTTTAGTTTCTGTCATAACATTTTGTTTTCCCCTTCACCGGTGGGCACTGATGAGGCAGCACTGATGGGCACTGATGAGGAGGCACTGATGGGCACTGATGAGTTGGCACTGATAAAGTGGCACTGATGGGCATTGATGAGGAGGCACTGATATGTAGAATTGATGGGCACTGATAGGTGGCACTGATATGCAGCACTGATGGGCACTGATAGGCGGCACTGATGGGCACTGATAGGTGGCACTGATGGGCACTGACTGGCGGCACTTATGGGCAATGACAGGCAGCTGTGGTGGGCACTGACAGGCGGCTGTGATGGGCACTGACAGGCGGCACTGATTGGCACTCATAGGAGGTTCTGATTGGCACTGACAGGTGGCACTGATGGGCAGCACTGATGATGAGGTACTGGCAGATATTACTGCTGGGCAGTGATTGGCAATGTGGTGGGCAGTGATTGGCACAGGTGGGCAGTGATTTGCACTGTGGTGGGCAAGGATTGGAACTGTGGTGGGCACTGGCATCCTTTATTATGGGGGAACTGGTTGGCAGATTGCCTGTGGGAGTCATATTTGTAACTGTCAGCCTTGCAATGCCTCATGGGACTTTTGCAACAGCTTGAGGTCCACCAGTTTGAGACCCCTGCTCTAGTGGATTATCTTCCATGACAATTACTATTCATGCAAAATCACACAATCTAGTGGTGAAAGGTGACAGAAAAAATAAAACCTTAGCGCCTATGGATAATTAAAAGCTGATAAACAAAACACCAGCTGCAGTAGAAAACTTGCTAAAAAGCAAAAGAGCAAAAAACAATATGAAAACAATTTACTGCACTTAGTGTTAGTTAAATTCATATATACACACACAAAAAAACGAATACCATCCCATTGGGTGATGGTATAAAGTGCTTGTGCTTAATTGACGTCTCTTGTGTAGATGTGCTCAGACTGAGTGCCTCACATAGATTTGCACTCACCCATATTAATATCCAGTATAATTTAAATCCTAAAAATCTTAAAAAAACGAAATATTTTAATTAAAAATGTTGTAATAATGTTGTAATAAAACAGTTTAGGTCAATGCCTATAGTGAGTTTCATTTTGTGAGATTTATTTCTTCATGTTGTATCCCTTCCACCTACCCGTGATCTTATTTATTCCGTAAAAAAAGCAAACCTCTTGGGTCACAATTGTGCACCTCTTAAAATGTCTCAATACACTATGTTTTTTTAGAACCCTTTTAGGCTATTTACATGTTCTCCTATTCTTACTAATAGTCTTTTGGTAGTGCATCCTACATATTGCCACCCACAAGGGCACTTCAAAAAATACTACTACTAGTGGCTACTAGGGATGAGCCGAACACCCCTCGGTTCGGTTCGCAGCAGAACATGCGAACAGGCAAAAAATTTGTTTGAACAAGCGAACACCGTTAAAGTCTATGGGACACGAACATGAAAAATCAAAAGTGCTAATTTTAAAGGTTAATATGCAAGTCATTGTCATAAAAAGTGTTTGGGGGCCCGGGTCCTGCCCCAGGGGACATATATCAATGCAAAAAAGTTTTAAAAACTAAAGTTTTTTCGGGAGCAGTGATTTTAATAATGCTTAAAGTGAAACAATAAAAGTTAAATATTCCTTTAAATTTCGTACCTGGGGGTGTCTATAGTATGCCTGTAAAGTAGCGCATGTTTCCCGTGTTTATAACAGTCTCTGCAGAAAATGACATTTCTAAAGGAAAAAAAGTCATTTAAAATTACTCGCGGCTATAATGAATTGTCGGGTCCCGGCAATACGAATAAAAGTAATTGAAAGTCATAGTAAAAAAAAAATGCGTGGGGGTCCCCCAAAATTCCATTACCAGGCCCTTCAGGTCTGGTATGGATATTAAGGGGAACCCTGCGCCAAATTAAAAAAAAAATGGCGTGGGCTTCCCCCCAAAAATCCATGCCAGACCCTTCAGGTCTGGTATGGATTTTAATGGGAACTCCACGCCAAAATAAAAAAAAAATGGCAGGGATTCCACCCAAAAATCCATACCAGACCCTTATTCGAGCATGCAACCTGGCAGGCCGCAGGAAAAGAGGGGGGGAAGAGAGAGCGCCCCCCCTCCTGAACCTTACCAGGCCACATGCCCTCAACATGGGGAGGATGGGGTCAAGGGCCATGCCCGGTGGTTGTGGGGGTCTGCGGGCAGGGGGGCTTATCGGACACTGGAAGCCCCCTTTAACAAAGAGGACCCCCAGATCCTGGCCCCCTATGTGAATTGGTAAGGTGTACATTGTAAGAGACGGCTTGGGACAAGTCCTTTATTAAAAAAAAAAAGATTCCAGCGATGTAAACCATTCTCGATCTCCAGCGATGATCTCCAGCGATGATCTCCAGCGAGGATACGACGCATGCGATCTTGCCTCCACTGGAGGCACCCGACGAATGACGCACTGCCAGCTTGACAGCTCTTATATAGCTGAGGGCGGGGCCAGAGACACAAGGGGAATTGCCAGGATTACCCAGTGACGTGTACGGCTGACCCCGCCCCCTCTGATGCAACAGGAAACCTGCGTTGCGTCAGAGGGGGCGGGGTCCCCAAACACTTTTTATGACAATAACTTGCATATTAACCTTTAAGATTAGCACTTTAGATTTCTCACATAGACTTTTAAAGGGTTTTCCGCGGCTTTTAGAGTTTGCTGCACACACCCCAAATTGTTCGCTGAACGGGCGAACAGCCAATGTTCGAGTCGAACTCATGTTCGACCCAAACATAAAGCTCATCCCTAGTGGCTGCTATTGCAAGAGATACATTTATCAATCCTATATTTTGTTTAATGCTTCTAGATGTAAACTCTACTCTTTTCCTTTCTTTATTATTAACAATATTGCATGGAATACATCTCATTGTCCTGTAATTGTAATGTAATAGGAATTCTTATTAATCTCTCTTAACCGCTTGCCGACCAGCGCACGGCGATGTCCGTCAGCACAATGGCACGGCTGCGCAAATGGGTGTACAGGTCTCCTTTAAATCGTGGCTTAGTGGGCGCGCGCACACCTGCAGCATACTCCGTAACTGTGCCTGCAGGTACACCGGACTCAATGTCCGCTGGTGTCCCGCGATCGTGACACAGAGCTGCAGAACGGGGAGATGCCTATGTAAACAAGGCATTTCCCTGTTCTGCCTAGTGACATGACAAGGATCTACTGCTCCCTGTCATCGAGAGCAGTGATCGCTGTCATGCCAGTGGTAGCCTATCCGCCCCACAGGTAGAATCACTCCCTTGGACACACTTAACCCCTTGATCGCCCCATAGTGTTTAACCCCTTCCCTGCCAGGGTCATTTACACAGTAATCAGTGCATTTTTATAGCACTGATCGCTGTAGAAATGACAATGGTCCCAAAATAGTGTCAAAAGTCTCTGATGTGTTCGCCATAATGTCCCAGTCACGATAAAAATCTCAGAGTGTCGCCATTGCTAATAAAAAAAAATAATTAAAAAAATGCCATAAACTTATCCCCCATTTTGTAGACGCTATAATTTTTTTGCAAACCAATCAATATATGCTTATTGCGATTTTTTTTTACCAAAAATATGTAGAAGAATACATATCAGCCTAAACTGAGAAAGTAATTAGTTTTTTTATATATTTTTGGGGATATTTATTATAGCAAAATGGAAAACTATATAGCTTTTTTTTCAAAATTGTCGCTTTTTTTGTTTATAGCGCAATAAATAAAAACCGCAGAGGTGGTCAAATACCACCAAAAGAAGGCTCTATTTGTGGGGAAAAAAAGGACATACATTTTGTTTGTGTGCAACATTGCATGACTGCGCAATTGACAGTTAAAGCGACGCAGTGCCATATCGCAAAAAGTGCTCTGATCAGGAAGGGAGTACATTCTTCTGGGGCTAAAGTGGTTAAAAATGCACTAAGAACTACATTGATCCTTCCTATACCATTATGATATTTTCTACATACCTCTTGTAAAACTTAAGTTCAAGCCACAGTTTCCTATGGCTACTCCCCTTGCTTGTACATAGTATTCTCTACCATACCAATTTTTTTTTTTTTACGCATGACTAGATCCAACGCTTCCAGAATATAATCAATCTGTACTTGATTAGGTTGGACCCCTCCATAAGTGCCCATTTTACAGCCGTAAGGCCATTCTTTCTCTATAATGCTTGCGTATACTTAGTTAACATATATAGTGGCTATATAGTGCTTTCTTTCCTTCAGGTAAGATTTCCTCTTAATTTCAAGTGGCTGTAGGAATACGGTATGTACAAATATTCCCCCACGCTGGTAAAACAATGAATTTATTCCACTGATAAAGTGATAATTGGTCTTCCTGGGGGCTTGTCCCTATTTTTGTGAATTTTTGGTACATAATAAATAATCGGAGCTACTAGGGTAAGCTATCTTGCTTCTTTATTATTGAGGATTACGGTTTTCCCTTTATTCACTAATTTTATTAGTTTTCTTATATATTGTTTCACCAGATTTTTTGATAATATTTTATTAGTGCTCCCTTTACTTAAAGCAGAGTTCTTCCCAAAAGTGAAAACTCTGCTTAACTGACTCCCCCCCCCCCTCCGGTGCCACATTTGGCACTGTCAGGAAAGGTTTTACCTGCTGGTGGCACTGTCAGATCCTTGGGCCGCTGTACTGGTGTCCACCAGCGGGTGTCTCCCGGCAGTCTGGAGCCAACATTACCTCCTGCAATCAGGCATCAGTTGCTACTGATTGCAGGAGGTGTGTGTATATATACCCGGCTGATGATTGCACTCATCGCCTTGGTATTGTCCTTGAGCCCTGACCTGTACCTGCGATCCTGTTATCCTGAACCTGTTCCTCCCATGATCCTGTTTTCCTGAACCTGTTCCTCCTGTGATCCTGTTATCCTGAACCCTGCATCAGTTCCTGGACCCCTGCCTTGCAGACTGCTCCCTTCCACCTTCTCCCTGTTCTATCTTGCTCCTTGCCCCCATCTGTTGGATCTCCCGTGTATGACCCTGGCTCGGCTACGATTACGACTTGGGTATTCCTTATCTGCTATATATATTTAGTTTAGACAGTTGTTCTTCTTGGTTCACTATTTGGTTGTTTGATTTGTTTTACACAGTTTGGCATGTTGGAGGTGCGTTTATATCCTTCTTCACTTATCTTTTAAATAAATTATATTATTTTACACTACTTATGTCTGGCATTCTGGTCGCAACTGTTCATGACAGGCACCTTTCAGGGGAAAGGGGGGAACAGGTACATGTTTTTGACAGGTATCTGTCCCCACTTCTGGGAGACGGCATCGTCCCTTGGAAGTTCGGCCCCCCCTTTTCTTCCTCTGCCACCGGGCCAATTAAAAAGCGCAGCCTGCTTCACGCATGTGCAGTAGGGAACCGGCAGTGAAGCCTTACTACGAATGGCGGCGGCAGCACCCGAGACTGAAAATCAGCTGGGGAACCGACATTGCGGGAACCCTGGACAGGCAAGTGCCCTAATATTAAAAGTCAGCAGCTACAGTATTTGTAGCTGCTGACTTTTCATTTTTTCGTGGGGGCCCAGAAATCCTCTTTAACATATTCTCCATTTCCTCCTCATAATCCTTCTTGTTCAAGGGTCTAATCACCACATTTCTGCCTTTTTCAATTTGTTTAATATCATCCCATATTTTTTTTACTTTTTTCAAATGTCTTTCTCAACTAAACTCTTAATAACTTCAATAAAATTAAATTTAGATTACCTGAGTTTTTAGGGTTAAACGTAGAGTTATTTTTCAACCCACTATGTACATATTTCTGTCTTACAATTTCTCCATCCATACCACTGGCTTTTCTGCATAATATTTTCTAATATTAAATTACCGAACATATCTTTGTATATCAATATAGGCATCAAACTTATCAAAGTATTTGTCAGGTGCATATTTCAACCTTAGACCCAATATATGCAGTTCCTCTGGACTTTTTAAATTCATCACTTAATTTGAAAACTCCTTCACCTAATCTTTACTCTTTCTTTTTCC
Organism: Rana muscosa; assembly: GCA_029206835.1. Classification (NCBI taxonomy): domain Eukaryota; kingdom Metazoa; phylum Chordata; class Amphibia; order Anura; family Ranidae; genus Rana; species Rana muscosa. The sequence goes on along the minus strand of CM055116.1, from coordinate 263,488,739 downwards.
CCCTCTAGAACTTCTAGTCCTTTCCTCCCTATCTACACGTCTCCATCCATTGTACTCCTTTCCCCTCTCTTAAATTAACCCATCTGCCCTTCATGCGGGGTAGGTCTGTAACCCCCCCCAGTTTCTTTCTGGGGTACTTTAAAACATGGGTTTTTAATTCTAATAAAATATACTACACCATGGCACTTTTTCTTGCCTTTTTTTTACCGGTTTAAGTTGCTAAATAGAGGAGGGTATTTTTTGAGTGGACACGCTGTGGGCGAGGGGGAGAGAATACCTATAACTATACGGGGAGTGGAAGAGTAAAAAGGATTGCGGGGGAGTGGATTGAAATATTAAGCTGTTATTGACCAACCTATTAGTTTAAGGGGTCAATATTTCTGGTGAGTGCAACTGAGCATGTGTGTGTGTGCACCAATGGTGAGCACAGAGGTGTTTTATTGTACATGGTTATTGGGGAGAAACAGTGTGTGACACCAGCAAGAAGAGAGGCTTTTGCATATGGTTGGCGAGGACTGTTACAGCACATTGATGTTCATGAATAGAGGTTTATTAAAGATTTGGACACCGAGGAGAAATTTTGTGAATAGCACTAGTAGAAAGTAGAGACTTCTTCTTTTCTTTAATACAGCACAGCACCTATATTAACGTTCAAAAGAGTTTATTTGTTTCTACCTTATTTTATTTGATCCATTGCATTTTTCACTATGGGAGATTTTATGATATACAGTAATTGTTTATTTATTTTTATATGGTTTTCAAGATCACAGATCACCCCATAAGAAGGGGTTAACACAGAGAAGTGCCTAGCAGCTGTTCTTATCAGTGTAGGATCAATTGTATTGAAGTAATGGGTTTTGCTTTTCCATAAGCACAGGAAATTATTAATTAAGTATTAATTGAGTCCTTCTGATCATGGGATACATTATGATGTAAAGAAATTTAAAGCAGAACTAAGGTAATTATTTTAGTGTAAACACTTCAACAATTTCAAGTAAAAAATTTGGCCATGCGTGCTTACCTGCAAATCTGTGTTCTCTTTTGCAATATCCATACTTCATATTATCAATATGCTATCTTGCCTAGTCTTTTCATTAGCACTAGTGGAAGCTGAGCAGCCAGCAGGGCTGATGTCAAGAGGTCAGAGAATGCCAGGTCCTGCACTATGCCTGCATAGTAGCTGGAAAACCCAATGAGGAATGTTTGAACTATTTTTAACTTGCAATTTCAGAGTGAATATTTAGTCCTGTTTAGGGATGAGCCGAACACCCCCCGGTTCGGTTCGCACCAGAACCTGCGAACGGACCGAAAGTTCGCGCAAACTTTAGAACCCTATTAAATACAATGGACGCGAATGTTTGAAATCAAAAGTGCTAATTATAACGGCTAATATGCAAGTTATTGTCCTAAAAAGGGTTTGGGGACCCGGGTCCTGCCCCAGGGGACATGTATCAATGCAAAAAGAAGTTTTAAAAACTGAATTTTTTTCGGCAGCAGTAATTTTAATGATGCATAAAGTGAAAAAAAAGTGAAATATTCCTTTAAATATCGTACCTGGGGGGTGTCTAAAGTATGCCTGTGAAGTGGCACGTGTTTCCCGTGTTTAGAACTGTCCCTGCACACAAGGGCATTCCTAAAGGAAAAAAAAGCCATTTAAAACTGCTAGCGGCTTTAATGTAATGTCTGGTCCCGGCAACATGGATGAAAATCATTGAGAAAAATGGTATGGCTACCCCATCACCCCCCCCCCCCAGCCCATTACCAGCCCCTTTGGGTCTTGTATGGATATTAAGGGGAACCCCGCACCCAAAATAAAAAAAAGGCCCTATATACTCTGAACAGCAGTATACAGGCGGTGCAAACAAGACAGGGACTGTAGGTTTGTTCTTAAGTAGAATCTTTTTCTAATTTGGAACAGGTACATTTTTTAAGTGTAGCTCTTGGCAAAAAAAATATTTTTAAGCTTTTTGGAGAACATAGGGAAGGGTTATCACCCCAGTAAAATTTGTTTTGCTGTGTGTGCACCTGTTCAGAACATTTCACCTCACTTTCTGTCCCAATGACAAATGTTTTTTTTTTATATTTTTATTGAAACAAGGATTGGTGATAAAGCATCAGTAGAGAGGAGACACCTTTTTCCCATATAAACTCTTACAGGAGAGAACTTCACTTCCTAGGGGTAGATTTCCTCTCACTTCCTGTTGTCTCCTTCCGTTTGCAAGTAGGAGTCATTTGTAAGTTGAATGTTTGAAAGTAGGAGCCTGCCGTATATACTATGCAGAAATTTGCCCCTTAGGTTTTGGTGTTGCCACAACACTGTAAGCCCTCACAGTTACTCTTGGTGGGTGCTGGAACGCCCTGCTGTGAACTATTATATCAGGAATTGTAATTACATGCCATTGTTGAACAGTGGTAGGAAAATTGGGCCTTTGGTGGTGGTGCTGGTGTCACAACACTGTAAGCCCTCACAGTTACTCTTGGTGGGCGCATGAATGGGCCCTGCTGTGAATTATTAGATTAAGAATTGTAATTGCATGCCCCTGTTGAACAGGGGCTGAAAAATTGGGCCTTTGGTGGTGGCGGTGGTGCTGGTGCCACAAGACTGTAAGTCCTCACAGTTACTCTTGGTGGGCGCAGTAATGGGCCCATCTGTGAAATATTAGATCAAGAATTGTTATTACATGCCCCTGTTGAACAGGGGCAGAAAAATTGGGCCTTAGGCACTGGTGCTGGTGCCACAACACTGCAACCCCTCACAGATACTGTACTTAGAGCACAGCAATGAGCCCTGTTGCAAAGTATTATATCAAGAATTGTAATTACATGCCCATATTAAACAGGGGCAGAACAATTGGGCCTTAGCCACTTGTGCTGGTGCCACGATACTGCAACCTCTCCCAGATACTCAAGTTGGAGTGCAGGAATGAGCCCTGCTGCAAAGCATTGCATCAAAAATTGTAATTACACGCCCCTGTTAAACAGGGGCTGAAAAATTGGGCCTTAGCCACTGGTGGCGGCACCCAGAACCACAAATGTTCTTCCAAGCTATCGACAGGATCATTGAGGAGGAAGAGGATAGTCAGTCAACATAACAGGACAGTCACTCAGCATCAGTATAGGCAGTCTTGAAGGGATGTGACATTTAAAAAAAATTATTCGGTTACATCAGCTTCAGGTGTTTGGTAGCTGGTGGTGATCCAAGACTGATTCATCTTTATGAAGGTCAGTCGATCAACAGAGTCGGTGGACAGGCGCACCCTGTGATCGGTTACAAAGCCTCCAGCAGCACTGAATCTGCGTTCCGAAAGAACGCTGGATGCAGGACAGGCCAGTAGCTCAATTGCATACTGTGCAAGCTCTGGCCAGTGATCCATCCTCAAGACCCAGTAAGCCAGAGGATTTTCGGTGGGAAAGGTGTCCAAGTCTGACCTTGCCCCTAGGTATTCCTGGACCATGTAAATCAGACTCTGGCGATGGTTGCTGGAACCGATCATACCTTGGGGCTGCGTACTAAAAAATTGTCTGAACGCATCGGTCAGACGGCCACATTCCCCACCGCTCCTTCTTTGACTGACCGAAGCCGCAGCAACTCGTTGTCCAGGACCAGGAGTTTGTAACCTCCCAGTCTCTGGGAATGCGTTGCACAGACCTTTCTGCAAGGCCTCCCGGAGATGTCTCATCCTCTGCTCCCTCTACGATGGCAAGATAAGGTCCGCAACCTTACCCTTGTACCGTGGATCAAGGAGAGTGGCCAGCCAGTAATGGTCCCTCTGCTTGATCCAAAGAATACAAGGATCCTTCCGCAGGCTTTGCAGGATCAGGGAGGCCATGCAGCGTAGGTTTGCTGAGGCATTCGGTCCGGAGTCCTCTGGGTCACTAAGGATGACATGATCCGCAGCCACCTCCTCCCAGCCACGTACAAGTCCACTGGTTTCTTGGGACTGTAAATCATCCCTAAAAGACTGCTGCTGATGATGCTGAGTGCCAGGCTCCACCTCCATGCTGACACAATCCTCCTCCTCCTCTTCTTCCTGTGCGATGGGTGGGACAGAAGGAACACTGTCTGGGTAAAGGGGGCCTTGAGAGGCAAGGAAGTCCTCCTCTTCCTGCCTCTGTTCTGCCTCAAGTGCCCTGTCCATTATTCCACGCAGCGTATGCCCCAACAGGTGGACAAGAGGTACAGTGTCACTGATGCATGCACTGTCACTGCTCACCATCCTTGTGGCCTCCTCAAATGGTGCCAGGACAGTGCATGCATCCCTGATCATGCCCCAATGGCGTGGTGAAAAAACCCTGAGCTCCCCTGACCCTGTCCTGGTGCCGTAGTCACACAGGTACTCATTGATGGCCCTCTGCTGCATGTGCAGCTGCTGCAGCATGGCCAACATTTAGTTCCACCTGGTGGGCATGTCACATATAAGGCGGTTCTTGGGCAGGTTCAACTCCTTTTGCAGCTCAGCCAGCCAAGCACTGGCATTATATGATCGGCGGAAATGCACACAGACTTTTCTGGCCTGCCTCAGGACATCCTGTAAGCCCGGGTACCTGCCCAAGAACCGCTGCACCACTAGGTTAAGGACGTGAGCCACACAGGGCACATGGGTCAGTTGTCCCTGTCGGAGGGCGGAGAGGAGGTTGGTGCCATTGTCACAAACCACCATTCCTGGCTTAAGCTGGCGTGGCGTCAACCACCTCTCGGCCTGCCCCTGCAGAGCTAACAGAACCTCTGCCCCAGTGTGGCTCCTGTCCCCCAAACACACCAGCGCAAGCACGGCATGGCATCTTTTTGCCTGCGTACTTGCGTAGCCCCTTGAACGCCTACGGAGCACCACTGGTTCCAAGGACAAAGCACAGGAAGAGGCCATGGAGGAAGAAGAAGAGGAGGGGCGGAGGAGAGAGGTGTGTCACAACCAGTAGTAGCATTTTGGAGGCGTGGCGGCAGAACAACCTCCAACACTACTGCACCTTGTCCTGCATCCTTCCCAGCTGCCAAAAGAGTGACCCAATGGGCCGTGAAAGATAGGTAACGTCCCTGTCCATGCCTGCTGGACCATGAGTCAGCGGTAATATGCACCTTACCACTGACTACCCTGTCCAGCGAGGCATGAACATTGCCTTCCACATGCCGGTAGAGAGCCGGAATTGCCTTCCGTGAGAAAAATTGGCGTTTGGGAACCTGCCACTGAGAAACCGCACATTGCACAAACTCACGGAAGGCGACCGAGTCTACCAACTGAAAAGTCAGCAGTTGAAGTGCTAGCAATTTAGCCAAGCTAGCATTCAACCGCTGGGCATGTGGATGGCTGGGAGTGAACTTCTGTCGACAGTCCAGCAGCTGGGGCAGGGAAATTTGCCTGCTACAATCGGACATCGGTGTACTGCTAGCAGAGTGCCCGCATATACTTGGCTGTGACACACCTAATTCTACACCTTCATTCCTCTCAGTGCAGGTTTCAGAGAGGACTGAAGGTATAGTGGGGTTGGAGATCCCAGCTGATGAGGAGCAAGGAGAGGTCCGCTTTGTTCTTTGGTGTGGGTCTTTAAGGTACGCTTGCCAACGAGCTGCATGGCAGGTCAACATATGTCTGGTCAAGCATGTGGTGCCCAAGCGGCTAATGTTTTGGCCACGCGAGATACGCTTGAGACATATGTTGCAAATAGCAGCGGTGCGATCTGATGCACTCGACTCAAAAAAGGCCCACACCAAAGAACTTTTGGAGGCAGCGCCCTGCACAGGCGGAGCTCTACGGTATGATTCAGTCGGTGTGCTGCCCTTACGCTGGCCCCCGGAGGGCATCCTGCCTCGTTGGAGATGTGCCTCCTCCTCATCCTCCTCCTCCTCCTCTCTCCTATCAGGCACCCACGTGGAGTCAGTGACCTCATCATCCCCTCCCTCTTGATCACTGGAGCAAACCTGGCAGTATGCTGCAGCTGCTGGAACATGACTGCCAGATTGCTGTCCTTCTTGAGCATCCCCTCTCTCTGCGCTCACGCTACTGCCTTCCTATAGCTGGGTATCATCATCAGACCCTTCAAAACGATGGGCATCCTCCTGGAGCATGTACCCAACACTGTGCTCAAACAGTTCGGGGGACTCCTCAGGATGACATGGTGGGTCTAGGGAAGGAGTGACTGATGATGACATTGATAGGAGGGAAGAGGACGCATTGGCAGCTGCTTTGCCAATACCCTGAGCCTGGGTGAGAGAGGATGAGGAGGATGAGGAGGGCTTGGTCATCCACTCTATCAAGTCTTCGGCATGATGCGGCTCAACACGTCCAGCTGCCGAAAATAAGGACAAGCGTGTTCCATGGCCATGTGCTGATGACAATGCACCGTGTCCACGACCAGCACTGTTGCCCCCAGACACAGAGCCTGCTTGCCCTCTTTTATTGGCTTGTGACTGTCTGCCTCTCCTTGTTGGCCTTCCAGACATTCTAATGGCCTGCAGGGAGATGGGAAAACCAGCAATAAGGGGTAGCTTCAGGTGTATACTGTGCAGGAGGCACCCACTGTAACTACTTGCAGATGCCTGTCTGTGTTACACAACAGAAAAACACCAGCAATACGGGGTAGCTTCAGGTGTATACTGTGCAGGAGGCACCTACACCCACTGTAACTGCTTGCAGAGGCCTGTTAGTGTTACACAAAAGAAAAACACCAGCAATACGGGGTAGCTTCAGGTGTATACTGTGCAGGAGGCACCTACACCCACTGTAACTGCTTGCAGATGCCTGTCTGTGTTACACAACAGAACAACACCACAAGCAATAAGGGGTAGCGTATACTGTGCAGGCGGCACCTACACCCATTGTAACTGCTTGCAGATGCCTGTCTGTGTTACACAACAGAACAACACCACGAGCAATAAGGGGTAGCGTATACTGTGCAGGAGGCACCTACACCCACTGTAACTGCTTGCAGATGCCTGTCTGTGTTACACAACAGAACAACACCACGAGCAATAAGGGGTAGCGTATACTGTGCAGGAGGCACCTACACCCACTTTAACTGCTTGCAGATGCCTGTCTGTGTTACACAACAGAACAACACCACGAGCAATAAGGGGTAGCTTCAGGTGTATACTGCGCAGGAGGTTTAGCAAAAATGACACTGACACTGTCCCTACCTATCCAGCTCTCTCCCTGCATGCCAACACACTGTAACTGTGCGAGGTTTAGCAAAGAATAAAACTGCCACTGTCCCTGCCTATCCTGCTCTCTCCCTGCACGCCAACACACTGTAACTTCACAAGGTTTTGCAAAGAATAACACTGACACTGTCCCTGCCTATCCTGCTCTCTCCCTGCACGCCAACACACTGTAACTGCACAAGGTTTAGCAAAGAATAACACTGACACTGTCCCTGCCTATCCTTCCCTCTCCCTGCACGCCAACACACTGTAAATGCACAAGGTTTAGCAAAGAATATCACTGACACTGTCCCTGCCTATCCTTCTCTCTCCCTGCACACCAACACACTACACAAGGCCGCCGCACTGGCGGCCTTATATAGTGTTGGGCGTGTACTAAACCCCCCTGAGCTATAATTGGCCACAGGCATCTTGCCTGTGGCCAATTATGGCTCTCCTCGCTGCCGGCGCTGTGATTGGCCAAGCATGCGGGGTCATAGTGCATGCTTGGCCAATCACAGCGCCGGCAATGCACTGCGATGGTGCAGTGTATTGTGGGCCGTTCACGTCACATAAATTTGGCGCGAACGGCCCACAAAGTTCTGGTTTCGCCGAACAGGCGAACAGCCGATGTTCGAGTCGAACATGCGTTTGACTCGAACACCGAGTTCATCCCTAGTCCTGTTTTAAATCCAGTTACAGTGTATCTAAACACAGAACAAAAATATATATATATTGCAGTTAGATGTGGTGCTGCATTCGTTTTCTTTTTTCAGGTGAAAAGAAATTTCAGCAAGAAAAAAATTGCCGTTGATCTTTCTAGAAATGCAGCATCCTTTTTGTTTTTGTGAGCTCAAAATAAGGCAAAGTTTTTTGTGAAAACTATTAATCCCATTAATCTACCATGTAATAGAGATGAACTAAGACAGACTTGAGTATTGAAGGCAAACTGTGTGACAACCATGGCTGCTCCATATATACTATTGAGAAATTTGTGTAGACATTAGGGAAAATTATGTGTGTTGGATGCAAGACTATCACAGGAAATTAAAGGAAAAAAGCCTGAAAAAAAAATAATGTAGTAAATCTAAATGTTTGTTACTTTTTTAGACAATTAGCATTTTTTGAGTAAATAAAACGTACGTTATTTTGTTTGTTTGTGTGACGTGAATTTTTTGGACCTTGGGCATTCTACACATGCCTAAGAAAATGAATTTGTTGTACACAAAGTGTGTTTTATATGTCCTGTCCTTCTGCCACACTGCAGCTCCCCACCTTGCATTTGTTGGCAATTCTCAGCTGTCAAAATTACAGCCAAGAGTTGCTGTATAAATACAGCAGATATTCAGACAAGCTGCTGTCAAAAAAGGGAACTTCTGATCAAGTGTTTATAAACACTGTTCACATGAGATACAAAGAAGCATTGTTACTTTTTTTTGTTTACTACTGTTTCTTTCATTTGCAGATTAAAAGGGGGAGCTTCGGTCTGCATATGGTGTCAGTGAAAGCAACCAGAATGCTTTCCTATTTTACTGCTTATTAAACCTTAAACAGGGTATACATGTTCAGTTTTTTTTCCTTCAACCAGTGGGCCGAACAAGAAAAAAATTACAGATTTCCACATTAGCACAACTCATGTTGATGCAGGGATCTCTCCCGCAGTTCTATTGTATTCTGACAGTGGGGACTCCCCTCCCCATCAGAATACACAGATCAGTACTTGCAGCTATTGATCAAATGCTGGTGTTTCAGCATGACCGTTCAACAGAAATACATTATTAGGCTGACTTCTGTTAAACAGAGAGCATAGCGTATCAAAATTCAGCCAGTTCAGCAGGGACAAGACAAATTTCGCTACATGTGTACTGGGCTCTACTTTACCCTAATCACCCTTAATTGCATCTTCCCCATCTCCAAAAAGCTATTATTTACATACAGATTTTCTTGTTTATTTATGTTTTCTAACCATTCCTTTTTTTTTTTTTTTTTTTTTTTAGTATGGCATAGAAAACACAAAATTGAAAAAAGCCTTTATTTCATTTGTAAATACATTTCATTTTGCAAATAACATGCTTTTTATAAGCAACCAAATTTTTGTGTCACTTTAAACAGGCCACATTATTGAATAAACTGCACACTTTTTATAAAGACTGTACAAAACAAAAACTTTTTTTTTTTTTTGTATGCTTTTTATTTTCTATGAATTGCAAAAAATAAACTTTTAAAGGCAATGTAAGCAAAAGAAATTCTCCTTTGTCCTAAAAAAAATATATATGTATTACTTTATCTTGAGAATAAAATAAGTTTTTACAGAACAGACAGGCCCATAGCAGAAATGTAATAGTTACTCTGAACCATAGGAGGTGTACAGGTGTGAGAGCTAAAGTGGTAAATACATTTATTAACAAAATAGGTACAGTGTGAGTAATGGAAAAATAAGATACTATCAGAACAAATAAATCCCTATTTCAAGACTATAACTTAAAAGGGATCAGGAAATGACAAACAAAAGGCATAAAGGAAATAGAAGTATACAAGATTTGGTTATACTAAAAATATATTGTGATATTTTTTGTCTAATGCTTATAGCTTCTTTGGTTGAACAATAAGAACACTAAATTCTTCACTTTGTTATACAGTTTCCTTTGGTCTTTTATTGGTATATATATTGAAAGTTAAAGGAAATGCATTAATGAGAGCTACAGATGGGTTGTTTAAGAGCAGGCACATGATAATGCTTAAATTGCCTAAGGCAAAGAGTTTTAATAAGACAGGAATTGGAATCAAAGGGATACCTGCTTTATAGAGGTGTAAGTTAGGCCTTCACATTAACAAAACATATACAGTGTCATTAAAAATGCATTTAATCCTTGGAGCCTTAATAACATATTGTAATATCGACAAAAACATGTGAAATGAATGATTTATTTATTTACAGTTATCTTATTCTATTACACTTCTAGTAAATTAATTTTAAGAGATCTCCAGCAAATAACTTACGAAAAAAGTGGGAAGTAGTCCTGTCTTTTCAACTACTAAGATAAAACGTTGAATTAGAGAATGTTTCGTTTTACTGATTTAGGTCAATCATAGGACTGACACTGTATGCTCTAACAGCCAAGCTGAAGACTAAAAACAAACAGTGCAATTTATGCAATTGCATGGCATTATCAGGAATGGAACCAAATATTGCAAAGTAAATATCTTGTGTACAATATTCTTTTGGAATCAGAATTTATTTTTCACTCAAAGGAAAAATGCAGATTTAAAAAAGGTAGAGGAGACACTGCTTATGAATTGATCTGAAATTATCCAAATAATACAGGGATTTTAGCAACTCGTGGATCAAATGTCGTGTAAACAATATGCTTATTGGAGATGTACAGTACAGCAGATGTTCACATAGACAGGTACCTACAGAGGGAATGCTTAGAGCAGCATCAAAGTTAGCTAGCTATGAGCCATATGTAACTTCCAATCATCTGCTTGGAAAGCACTGTTTTGGAGCAAGGGAAATGTCAGATGGAAGGATAAATGAGCAACCCTTTCTTGATCTGCTCTACTAATTTGTGAAAGGGAAAGCTGGGTCACAACACAATCCACTGTAAACTTGTCAGTTTTCAATTTTCCATACTACATGGGTGGATGAACTTTTTAAAAACCTCTAATTTCCAGTCTGGTAAAATGAGCAAATGTTTTGCAAAACGTATTTCACAGTGCATTCATCTCTGTTCGGCAGCTTATTATGCTACAGTTTTGTTTTTCATTCTAAACCCAGTTTCTGCTATAAAGGTGAAGCAGAAAAACAACAGGCTTAAGCTGGTCATACACTATTAGATGGCATGGACAATTCACCCTGCTGGGCTATTACATTCTGACAGCCACCACCCATGGCTGTCAAAATACCTGAACAGTGGTGGTATATGATTAGATGCAGCTGCTGTTTGGTTGACAATTTTCTGCCCAGCTACTTGGATTCTTCTAATGATATCAGGCAGGAGGGCACTGACGGGGCTACCCACCAGGTTCTTCAGGAACCTGACAAAATTTGCACAGTGCATGCCCAGCTTCAAGCTATGAAGATAACTGCAATGCCAGATAGCTTTCAGAGGAAATGGTAGTGAGGCAGATGGTTCATGACTTCTAAAGGGAAATTACTTAAATCAGATGCACCAATGGTCATGGAATGGTCATTTGACAAATCATTGGTCATGCCATAAAACTTTTGCCTAAAGCTGACCATACATTATACAATCTGATTGTACAATCTCCTTTAGATATACCGGTAATATAAACTATGTAGTGCAATAGCCTGTCTGATTTGAAACTAATTAAATTGATTGTTTTGATGTTATGTCTTTTCTGCAACAAGACAAACTTACCTGCTTGTTTGCAACCTTCCATTAAATGAAGGATCTAATGGTCGCATCGCTTCAGGGTGGAGGTGAGTATCTCCAACTTTGGTTAAGCTTTAACCCCTTCCTTACTGGGCACATATACCCCCTTCCTGCCCAGGCGAAATTTCAGCTTTCAGCACTGTCACGCTTTGAATGCCAATTGCGCGGTCGTTCGACGTGGCTCCCAAACAAAATTGAAGTCCTTTTTTTCGCACAAATAGAGTTTTCTTTTGGTGGTATTTGATCACCTCAGCGGTTTTTATTTTTTGCGCTATAAACAAAAATAGAGCGACAATTTTGAAAAAAAAACAATATTTTTTTATTTTTGCTATAATAAATATCCCAAATATCCCAAAAAAATGCAAGCGGCGTTTATTGATTGGTTTGCGCAAAAGTTATAGCGTTTACAAAATAGGTGGTAGTTTTATGGCATTTTTATAATTTATTTTATTTTTGTTTACTAGTAATGGCGGTGATCAGTGATTTTTTACGTGACTGCGACATTATGGCGGACACATCGGACACTTTTGACACTATTTTGGGACCATTCACATTTATACAGCGATTAGTGCTATAAAAATGCACTGATTACTGTATAAATGTGACTGGCAGGGAAGGGGTTAACACTAGGGGGCGAGGAAGGGGTTAAATGTGTGCCCTATTAGTGATTACTACTGTGGGGGGGAGGGGACTGACTGGGGGAGGTGACCGATCTGTGTCCCTATGTACAAGGGACACAGCATCGGTCCCCTCTCCCTGACAGGACATGGATCTGTGTGTTTACACACACAGATCCATGTCCTTGTCTGTGTAACCGCCGATTGCGGGTGCCTGGCGGACATCGCGGCCACCAGGCACGCGCATCGGCATTGCAGTGACGCGCCAGGTACGTGCGCGCACCGCCGACGGCGCTCGCGCGCCCCCCAGTGGCCAAATTAGCGGAGGCCGTATAAACACGGCCTCCCGGCATTTAACAACCACCTCGCAGCCGTATATAGTCGTACGGCGGGCGCGAGGTGGTTAAGGTAAACCTGGAAAAGTTTACAACACTGGAGTTTGTTGTGTTGTTGCAAATTATTATCATTTTGTTTGGTATTATAGGGTGCATTTGGAATTATTTAGAGACCATTACATTTTATTATTTATACCATGTTTTGTTTATTTTTAAAATAAAGTCTCTTTTTTTTTCATATGGGTTATGTTCCCATGGTCAAGTTATACAATACACTTACATACTGCACTTTGCAAACTGCAATTTTGAAAGAAGTTTGTTTTTAAGGGGCAGTGTAAGAAAAGTTGTAACTAGTAGTGAACTAATAATGTGAAAAAAAATCCTCAACAGCAAAAAATATTGCCCTTATACTATAGTTCTTGTGAGAAAGATTTGTGAACTTTTAGATTTTTCCCCCTTTTTTATTACATGTGATAATGTCTTCATCAAAATAATAGCAACAAAAAAACAACAACATTATTTAACAAACAACACCCAGTGTTTACCTATGTTTAATAAAGTATAATGCTGCGTACACACGATCGGAAATTCCGACAAGAAAAGTCTGATGTGATGTGAGCTTTTGGTCAGAAATTCCGACCATGTGTAGGCTCCATCTGAATTTTTCTGTCGGAATTTCCGGCAAGAAAAATTTGAGAGCTGGTTCTCAAATTTTCAGACGGAAAAAGTTCCCATCGGAAATTCAGATCGTCTGTATGCAATTCTGACGTGCAAAAAAACACGCATGCTCAGAATCAAGCAGAAGAGCCGAACTGCCTATTGAACTTCATTGATCTCGGCTCGTCGTACGTGTTGTACGTCACCGCGTTCTTGACGGTCGGAATTTCCGACAGGATTTGTGTGACAGTGTGTATGCAAGCCAAGTTTGAGCGAAATTCCGTCGGAAAAACCATCCAAGGTTTTTCTGACGGAAATTCCGATCGTGTGTATGCGGCATAAGTATATGTGTTCCCATTTTTAGGATTCCCCACTTGATAAATAGCAATAAAATATTTTTATGTAGTAGAATGTGGATAATTTAGAAATGTTTTTGCTGTCTGTATGTGATCTCATGAGAAAATGTTTGTTTGCTGTCCCAGTTTCAGATGGCACATGAAGGGATGGATAGCAAACAACGAAAATTGCTTGGAATTTTACTTTAACCACTTACCGACTGTAAGCCATCATATGACGTCCTCGGCCTTACCTCCCAACTTTTTGAGATGGGAACGAGGGACATCTATTAGCAAAAGTATGCAGGCATAGGATACACCCCATGCCACGCACCCTTAAAATTATACAAAAAATGATTAGTTAAAACCACAATTGCTTTTTTTTTACGACTACTATTCCTTTATATTGGCTTTTGAAATTTACAAATGCAGTGATTTATAAATTGGATAAAAGATTTAGCACTGGGAAACACTTATTGAAAGATAAAAAGTGCATTTTATATACAACTATATAGATCAGACCAAAATGAGGTACAAATGAAGATGAAAGAGGGAGAGAAGGACTTTGTTCCAAATCAGGGACAGTCCCTCAAAATCAGGGACAGTTGGGAGCTTTGTCCTTGGCTTGCAGTGGGTATACTGGGATGATACCTGCAGCTACACATCAACACAACTATCACAATCTTCAGATTGTGATTCCCTGTAAGGCAGACGTGAACAGCCACTTGATCGTTTATGCAGGCAGTAAAAGGGGGGCCTCCCCCCAATACCGATGCCTTTCCTGGGTTCTTCCAGGCTCCCCCGTCCGATTGCAGAGCCCCGGAGAACCACGGCTGGTGTTGAGGGCTGCACAGCACAGAAAGAGAGGAACTGACTTTGTTCCTCCCTCTCTGTGACCTGGGAGCGATGAGAAATTTGTCACTTCCAGTTCCATCTCTCTGTTTACCTGGCCGTTAGTGACCAGGAAAGCAGTCGATCAGACCAATCTGTGTCTGTTTGGCTGCATTGGAAGCCAGAGGAGAGATTTGGGGTCTAATAGACCCCAGATCTCTCCATAAGGAGGACCTGTCATGGCCCATGCTGTCACAAGGGATGTTGTTCATCCCTTGTGATAACAATAAAGTAATAGATTTTTTTTTATAAAATGACTGTGTAAAAAAAAGTTTTAGATAAAATAAATAATACAAATAATAAAAAGAAAAAATTAAAGCACCCCTGTCCCCCGTGCTTATGTGAACGCATATGTGAAGTATCGTCATGAACGTCAAAGCAAGAGCAATAACACTAGTTCCAGATCTCCTCTGTAACTCTAAACTGGTAATCTGTAAAAATGTTGCCTATGGAGAATTTTAAGTACTGTAGTTTGGCACCATTCCATGGGCATATGCAATTTTAAAGCATGACATGTTAGGTATCTATTTACTCTGCGAAATACCATCTTTTACATTTTACCAAACAAATGGGTATTATATTGTGTTTGTGTGCAATAAAATGAATTAAAGTGTATTTTAAAAAACAAATTGCGTTAGAAAAACCACTGCGCAAATTCCGTGTGACATAAAAATTTGCAAAACCCACCATTTTATTTTATAGTGCCTCTGCTAAAAATATATATATAATATGTTTGAGGATCTTCTGAGGAAGTCATGTGATTGTGACGATACGCGTGGAACTGAGGTGGGTCATGCGATTGACAGCCGATACCAGGAGTGACTCATGAGCCATGGCACCACTCTCACTCTATTATGTCAGTTTACTTTCATTTGATGTAAGGGTAATTTTAATTAAATAAATGCAGTTTTAAGTTTTACTACACCATGAGTGGTCGATGTGTCCTTTGAGTTTGGTTGCAGAGCAGAGTACAACTTGAGGCTGATCTCTTAAAGGGGCCACACAACTTTTTATCTATGATGAACTATGCGCCACCATTCACCATCCCTAAGTGCTTAAGGAGGTGTATCGCCAACATTAGCAATGGAGAGTGAGCAGGATCGATTTCCACAAGGGAAGACGTTTGTGACCTGCTTTTACACATTTCCAGCTCTGGAGGTGAGTGTGCAGGCACAACAGTGGTAGGCATCAATGAACACAGATTTGTTTATTCAAGAGTGCAATTTGCACATTCTTTTGATGTATTGCAATTGTAATTGGACACTTTATGTGTAAAAGCAAGAGAGACTTTGGGCACGTGGAGCATAGCTCTATTGATTATATGTTATTATTATTTCCTTTACAGTGTATATACGTTTGAATATTTTTTTTCCCAAACACTAGGTGACGCAACATATATCCTTCTTGCAGGGGCGTAACTAGAAATCACAGGGCCCCATAGCAAAATGTTGTATGGGCCCCCCCCCCATCAAAAAAATGAACTAGTGCCATTGAACAACAGATTACCACACTCACGTGGCACAGTACCCAGGCAACATCTTTTAATAATTTCAAATAACAAAGTATGCAGTATACTGTATGCAGCCCCTGAATGACACACATTGCTGACCTCCATGGATTTTTTTGCGGGCAATTTATTTTGGTTGCTATGGTGTCAGGATAATTGTAGCACAATATTTATATTATTACATTGTTATATAAAATGAAATAGTTCAACTCACCATAATGCAGAATCAGTGGGAGCCCCGAGTTTGTCACTCGCCACTGTCGCCTGCCACCAGATGCAGATTGTCACTTGTCACACGTTGCAGATTGTCACTTGCCACGTGACCTGCCACAAGTTGCGGATTGTCCACTTGCCACGTCACCTGCCACAAGTTGCGGATTGTCTACTTGCCACGTCACCTGCCACAAGTTGCGGATTGTCCACTTGCCAAATCACCTGCCACACATTGCGGATTGTCACTTGCCAAGTCACCTGCCACACGTTGCAAATTGTCCACTTGCCACGTCACCTGCCACAAGTTGCGGATTGTCACTTGCCACAAGTGGCAGATTGTCACTTTCCTGCTAAGGTGGGTAATGGGGATTGTCACTTCCTATGTCCCAGTCTGAGTCAGGCAGCAGAGAGATGATGTAATCTCTCTGCTGCCTGCACAGTGAGTGAGGGCGGAACTGCCGGGATGCAGGGCGGGCGCCAGGCGATGAGAGATGATGATGTCATCTTTCTGCTCCGCCACCCACTGATTGGCCAGTCCACCCTCCGAGCCTCCCAGCTGGGCTGAGTATGCTGACTGGGGAGGGGGGTGCTGGGCTGAGTATGCTGACTGGGGAGGGGGGTGCTGGGCTGAGTATGCTGACTGGGGAGGGGGGTGCTGGGCTGAGTATGCTGGCTGGGGAGGGGGTGCTGGGCTGATTATGCTGGCTGGGGAGGGGGGTGCTGGGCTGAGTATGCTGGCTGGGGAGGGGGGTGCTGGGCTGAGTATGCTGGCTGGGGAGGGGGGTGCTGGGCTGAGTATGCTGGCTGGGGAGGGGGGTGCTGGGCTGAGTATGCTGACTGGGGAGGGGGTGCTGGGCTGAGTATGCTGGCTGTGGAGGGGGGTGCTGGGCTGAGTATGCTGGCTGGGAAGGGGGTGCTGGGCTGAGTATGCTGGCTGGGGAGGGGGGTGCTGGGCTGAGTATGCTGACTGGGGAGGGGGGTGCTGGGCTGAGTATGCTGGCTGGGGAGGGGGTGCTGGGCTGATTATGCTGGCTGGGGAGGGGGGTGCTGGGCTGAGTATGCTGGCTGGGGAGGGGGGTGCTGGGCTGAGTATGCTGGCTGGGGAGGGGGGTGCTGGGCTGAGTATGCTGGCTGGGGAGGGGGGTGCTGGGCTGAGTATGCTGACTCGGGAGGGGGTGCTGGGCTGAGTATGCTGGCTAGGGAGGGGGGGTGCTGGGCTGAGTATGCTGGCTGGGAAGGGGGTGCTGGGCTGAGTATGCTGGCTGGGGAGGGGGGTGCTGGGCTGAGTATGCTGACTGGGGAGGGGGGTGCTGGGCTGAGTATGCTGGCTGGGGAGGGGGGTGCTGGGCTGAGTATGCTGGCTGGGGAGGGGGATGCTGGGCTGAGTATTCTGGCTGGGGAGGGGGGTGCTGGGCTGAGTATGCTGACTGGGGAGGGGGGTGCTGGGCTGAGTATGCTGGCTGGGGAGGGGGGTGCTGGGCTGAGTATGCTGGCTGGGGAGGGGGGTGCTGGGCTGAGTATGCTGGCTGGGGAGGGGGATGCTGGGCTGAGTATGCTGGCTGGGGAGGGGGGTGCTGGGCTGAGTATGCTGACTGGGGAGGGGGGTGCTGGGCTGAGTATGCTGGCTGGGGAGGGGGGTGCTGGGCTGAGTATGCTGGCTGGGGAGGGGGGTGCTGGGCTGAGTATGCTGACTGGGGAGGGGGGTGCTGGGCTGAGTATGCTGGCTGGGGAGGGGGGTGCTGGGCTGAGTATGCTGACTGGGGAGGGGGGTGCTGGGCTGAGTATGCTGGCTGGCCGAGGGGGGGGCTGGCTGAGTATGCTGGCGGGGGGGTCATCATTCACACTTACTTTAATGATGTTCACGTCTCTCCTCTGCAGCCAGTCCCAGTCCACGAGTCTGACGCTCTTGACGCAGCTCGTACCCCCTGACCCTCCCCTGACGTGCCACATGACCTGCTGGGCTGCCTCTGAGACTCCTGGGAGGTGGGAGTTGTAGTTTGCTGCGCTGATAGGTTCATTACCTATGTAGCGCGGCCGAACTACAACTCCCACAATGCAGTGCGTGTGCAGAAGGCAGCAGCCAGCCAATCGGCGGCCGCCGCGGCCGACTTTTGGGAAAAAAACCCCCAAAAAACAGACAGCTAGCGCCGCGGACCGCGGCCGTTTTAAAAGATAATGGAAGCGGCCCGGGGGGAAATCTCCCCCTTGCCACCCGCCCCAGCCCGCGCCTGCGTGTGACTGTGCGAACGCCGAGCGGACGGGCAGCTCGGCGGTTCACCCACCGCCCACACAGTCGACTCACAGGGCCTCCCTCGGCTGCGGGCCCCATAGCGCCCGCATGGGTCGCTATGGCGGTAGTTCCGCCACTGCCTTCTTGTATTATAATGTTTGGGGTTTCTAAGTAATTTTCTAGCATAAAAATGTAGATTTTTACATGTATGTGTAATGCGTCAGAATTGGCCCAGTTGGCAAGTGGTTCACCTAATAGTTCAAACAATCCACTTGATTGAAAGAAAAAGTATGCCAACCAGGAAAGAGTGAGACAGGCTTCGAGCAGTTCAGATATGGGAAAGATCTTCCCAGATCAAATAATAAAAACAAAGTTTGATTTTTTTTCACTTCTCAAAAGGATTCTCTTAAAGTGTAAATTTAATCTAGAATAAGAATTTTTTTAACTCATAGACCTGAGAAGGATAAAAAAAAAATCTTTGACTTATAAATATAATGTTGCTAGCAGATATAAAGTGTAGGCTAGGGTTGCCACCCTTTCTTCAAGCCAAACCCAAACACTTTAGCAGCCTGGGACACCTTTGGGTGCACCAAGAAGAGTAGTAATGTGGTGCGCATTGTGTGCCGCAGCCAACAGTGATTGTGGCCAAATTTGCTATTGCATCGTCACCCTGCATCCCAGTGATGACAGCCACCCACAGCTCCCAGATGGCAACAGATTTGTGTGTGACTATCTTGGTTACTTGGGGAGCCACAGCCCAGTCTAAATTATGTGTCTGGGTTTCAGTCCGCCTGAAACCCGGACACATGATTCAAAACCTGAACTGTCCGGGTGAATCCCGGACAGGTGGCAACCTTAGAGGCAAATATCTGCAGCAGCTCTCTTGATCCCTGCTATACTGGAATATTGGACCATACAAATGTATTAACACGAAAAGCTAACAGCCCCATTCCATATCCCATATTAATACTTCTCCCCCTTCCTTTTTATACTATATTCCTGTGAAATGGCCTAAATGAGCCATATTGTAATTATGATTGGGCAGTGTATAAAAACAACAATCTTATATTTATCAGAGGCTGTCAAAGTCTCAGTATTCTCTGAAGGCTGAAAAAAAACTACAGTAAATGTTATGCAAGATTGTGTCAATGAAAGCCTTTAATAAGCTAACTTTGAATTCCACTGAATGACTGCTATATTAATTTAAGAAGAGCTGTTGTCACTTTTGTCTTTTTGGAAAATGTTCACCAATAACACATCTCTCCCTACTCTGTCCTGGCAGTTTTCTATCCCAGTACTGCCAGGTTCCTGTAGGATTTTATCCCCCAATTTATACAGTAACTTCCTGAGTGGCACTATATCAAAAGACTTATGCTAAGTTCAATACATTCACATCATCACCCCAGTCTATTAGTCCACACACTTTTTCATAGTAAGCAATTAAATCATCTTGACATACCACAAAATTATCTTGACTGTCACATATGATTTTTCCTACTAAATATATATGTAGTTGTCTAATGAGCTCACTTCACTAAGAGTTAAATACTGAATGAATATTTGTACTTAAATGACTCATACGGTATTTAACTCATATACATGCAGTTCACAAAAAAAATGCACATTAAGGCCTGGTTTACACTAGTGTGATTTCAGATGCGACTTAAGTCGCACAGAATTTTATGATAATAGAAATCACATTGCTTTCAATGGTGCCTGTTGATATAAATGTAGTGCAAAGCATTGCGATTTTGGAAAAAGGTCTTATGCTACTTTGATGTGATACCAGCATGATTCTGGCCCCATAAAATATGCAAACCACATTCAAGTAACATCCAAGTTGCATCACATTATCGCGCTTAAGGTCAGATAAAAAAGAAAAAAAATGTTGTAATTTGAAAAAATTACAACAAAAAAAAATGTCCCTTTAAGAGCTATGGGCGGAAGTGACGTTTTGACATCGCTTCCACCCTGCTATGGTATGGAGACGTGTGGGGACCATCTTCCCCTCACTCGTCCCCATACCCGGCACAAGGCAGCCCTGGTAAGTGGCGGAGGGCACGGGAGAGCGTCGGGAGGGTGTGGCCCCTCTCCCGCCGCTGAAAACAGTGATTTTATCGGATTTTATCAGTGAATCCATTATCGGAAACTGGACCGCTGCCTGAAGACGAGGATATCTGGGTTATGGCAGCTAGCTGCTGCCATAACAGAGATATCCCTCTTCAAAATGCCAACGTATATCGTCGTGCGGCGGTCCGGAGGTGGTTACTTCCATGTCTGTATTCACCAACTTGATAGAATCAGCACTCACTCTAAATAAAACCTTTCACTTGTATACTGTATATAAGTCATATGCAAGTGTGATCCAAATATTATTACACTGAAATTTGAAGCGTGTAGAGATATCTGCTACAAAGTTGCTACTCTTAAATGGTCCTAAGTAGGGATGAGCTTTGAGTTCGAGTCAAATTCATGCTCGACTTGAACATCGGCTGTTCTACCGTTTGTCGAATTTCGAACATTATGGGCCGTTCGCGTCAAATTTGAGTGGCGCGTCACGGCCCATAATTCACTGCAGCATAACAGTGCATTGCTGGCTGATGATTGGCCAAGCATGCACTATGACCCGCATGCTTTGGCTAATCACAGCGCGGTAAGAACGGAGAGCCATAATTTAAGGTACTGTATATACTCGAGTATAAGCCGACCCGAATATAAGCCGAGGCACCTAATTTTACCACAAAAAACTGGGAAAACGTATTGACTCGAGTATAAGCCTAGGGTGTCCATCTACATGCCTCACTGTGCCTCACTTTGCCTCACTGTGTCCATGTGCATGCCTCACTCTGCCCATGCCTCACTGTGCCCATGCCTCACTGTGTCCATGACTAGACTGATGTTTAACATGGGAGTCTATGGAAGGGGTGACCGGCTTTGAAAACTCTGTGCTCCCAGGCCGTAGGTCCCCCGGACAACAAGCTTTGCACACTTGTAGAGGAAGAGTGGGGCTACATGTGTGCCAAGCTTGGGGTCCAGGGGACCTACAGACGGCCGATACCGGGTCCCCAAAATCCGGGAGATCAGGCGCAAAAAGGTGACTCTAGGATAAAAGCCGAGGGGGGCATTTCCAGCTCAAAAAAATGTGCCGAAAAACTCGGCTTATACTTGAGTATATACAGTTATTGTATGAAGTCCGTGCTTAGGTGATAATTAAGAGGTTGCAGCCCCCCTAAATAAGGAAAAAGGTTATCCATAAATTGCATAAAAAGTTAAGTGAAATGGCTATATATAATACTAGGTACATATGATGATGCTAATTAATTGAATAAGTAAGCTAAATGACACACTAGTAATATTGTTACGGACAGATAGTCCAGGGTGAATGAACACTCTAGTGACTAAGGTAACAAGGGAAGGTTATATATAACCATTTCACTTAACTTTGTATTGATTTTATGGATAATCTTTTCCCTTATTGCTATGTACATGAGAGAGCGGAGGTGCTGTTTATCTAGTAAGCCCCGGGGTACATTCCTTGCATACAGTCTTCTTAGCCCGATCAGTGACATGGGGAATAACAGATTATGATTGGATACTCCCGTGGGAAGGGGTGGAACGTGCATCACGCTCTCCCATAAGAGACGTATGGCGCAAGTAGTAGGCATCGCCTCAGACAACGTCATCGACAAAACTAGTAAGGCGGAGCCTACGCACATACGTCACTTCCGGATCTCCGAGCAGGCAGTGGAACGCAGGTGATGTGCACGCCGCGACCACTAGTGCTTACTCGGTTTATGTGTATGATTCGCTGTACACCTTCTAGCACTGTGTAGCTTGTTTTTAGCGGCTTGTGCTGCCATTTTTTATTTTAATAAAGACTATTATACTTTTAATACTACACTATGGGAGCCTTCTGCTTTTTACTTTGAGGACCGTCCAGTGCCTAGCCATGTCTGCACTGAGCTGGAGAGGAGGATCTGAACAGGCGGGTGAGCAGCCATTAGGAGGACTAGGAGCCCCGGTGTGGAGTCTACCGGATGTGCTGTCTGCCCCTGTAGGGGCGCCGTGATCTGGTGAGTGGGGACACATGTGGGGGATCACAATAGTCACCTGATTGTACCCCCCATGTCACTACGGAGCACCCAGCACTGTTTTTATGAATACCTCCTGTACAGCCTTACCAATTCTACATGTTATGAAGAACTTTGTCCTGGTTTTGTTGGATCTTTTCTGGACTTTTTTCTGGACTTTATTTTAAGGGCATGTGCTATATGAGCTATCAGTAGGTTGCTACAGGTACCACTTAACTTGACTTGCACACCTACCATTCATGGTTTATGGTTTGGACTGTTATTTGGCCTAAAACTTGATTCATTCAGATATATATGGTGGATAACATATGTTTTTGCATGTAGTTGTCATATCCTCATGTTACCAACCAGACCTGTTTATCCATGTGAGGTGACCTACTATCACTTTATATATTAGAGATTAATTCATAATTTACAGCTCACTTAGTCACCATGTGAGTGTCTACACATTTGATTAGAATCGGATCCACACTGTTTGTTCACTTGTATTTTGTTCACTTATTGTGTTTATATAGGTCAGGGTTTTCCTACCCCCCGGTTTTTACTCAATATTCTTTGTAGACTATTCTAGGTAGCGCCACCACCCCACTTTTTATTTTTCACGGAGAGCCATAAGGGTGGCTTTGGCCAATTATGTCTCAGGGGGTTTAGTACACGCCCCACACTATTTAAGGCCGCCTGCGTGTCGGCCTTGTGTAGTGTGTTGCGGTGGTGAAAGAAAGACAGAGAGAGAGATAGTGTCATCTCATTTGAGTTAGATAGAGCAGGCAAGCGAGTCAGTTAGCTGCAGTTACAGTACGTAGAGGATTTATATGCATCCTAGGTGTTGTGTATATATATATATATATATATATATATATATACACTGTATTCAGTTTAGCTAGATCCGTTCCTGTTATTCTCTTCATAATATACTGACAGGCAGGCAGGTGATTGTGCTAGCTGCAGTATTTTCATTTAGTGTACTGTGTCCTTTGCACAGTGTGCACCTAAAACTACCTGAATACAATTGCTGGTGTTCTCATAAAAATACAGACAGGGAGCTGCAGTATTTTAATTTAGTGTACTGTGTCCTTTGCACAGTGTGCACCTAAAGCTACCTGAATACAATTGCTGGTGTTCTCATACAAATACAGGCAGGGAGCTGCAGTATTTTTATTTAGTGTACTGTGTCCTTTGCACAGTGTGCACCTAAAGCTACCTGAATACAATTGCTGGTGTTCTCATACTAATACAGGCATAGAGCTGCAGTATTTTCATTTAGTGTACTGTGTCCTTTGCACAGTGTGCACCTAAAGCTACCTGAATGCAATTGCTGGTGTTCTCATACTAATACAGGCAGGGAGCTGCAGTATTTTCATTAAGTGTACTGTGTCCTTTGCAGAGTGTGCACCTAAAGCTACCTGAATACAATTGCTGGTGTTCTCATACTAATACAGGCAGGGAGCTGCAGTATTTTCATTTATTGTACTGTGTCCTTTGCACAGTGTGCACCTAAAGCTACCTGAATACAATTGCTGGTGTTCTCATACAAATACAGGCAGGGAGCTGCAGTATTTTCATTTATTGTACTGTGTCCTTTGCACAGTGTGCACCTAAAGCTACCTGAATACAATTGCTGGTGTTCTCATACAAATACAGACAGGGAGCTGCAGTATTTTCATTTATTGTACTGTGTCCTTTGCACAGTGTGCACCTAAAGCTACCTGAATACAATTGCTGGTGTTCTCATACAAATACAGACAGGGAGCTGCAGTATTTTAATTTAGTGTACTGTGTCCTTTGCACAGTGTGCACCTAAAGCTACCTGAATACAATTGCTGGTGTTCTCATACAA
Organism: Rana muscosa; assembly: GCA_029206835.1. Lineage (NCBI taxonomy): Eukaryota > Metazoa > Chordata > Amphibia > Anura > Ranidae > Rana > Rana muscosa. Next base: position 263,464,497 of record CM055116.1, on the reverse strand, counting down.
ATACAGGCAGGGAGCTGCAGTATTTTTATTTAGTGTACTGTGTCCTTTGCACAGTGTGCACCTAAAGCTACCTGAATACAATTGCTGGTGTTCTCATACTAATACAGGCATAGAGCTGCAGTATTTTCATTTAGTGTACTGTGTCCTTTGCACAGTGTGCACCTAAAGCTACCTGAATGCAATTGCTGGTGTTCTCATACTAATACAGGCAGGGAGCTGCAGTATTTTCATTAAGTGTACTGTGTCCTTTGCAGAGTGTGCACCTAAAGCTACCTGAATACAATTGCTGGTGTTCTCATACTAATACAGGCAGGGAGCTGCAGTATTTTCATTTATTGTACTGTGTCCTTTGCACAGTGTGCACCTAAAGCTACCTGAATACAATTGCTGGTGTTCTCATACAAATACAGGCAGGGAGCTGCAGTATTTTCATTTATTGTACTGTGTCCTTTGCACAGTGTGCACCTAAAGCTACCTGAATACAATTGCTGGTGTTCTCATACAAATACAGACAGGGAGCTGCAGTATTTTCATTTAGTGTACTCTGTCCTTTGCACAGTGTGCACCTAAAGCTACCTGAATACAATTGCTGGTGTTCTCATAATAATACAGGCAGGGAGCTGAAGTATTTTCATTTAGTGTACTGTGTCCTTTGCACAGTGTGCACCTAAAGCTACCTGAATATAATTGCTGGTGTTCTCATACAAATACAGGCAGGGAGCTGCAGTATTTTCATTTAGTGTACTCTGTCCTTTGCACAGTGTGCACCTAAAGCTACCTGAATACAATTGCTGGTGTTCTCTTACTAATAATACTACAGGCAGGCAGTTGATTCTGCTATCTGCAGTGTAATCAGTATATATATATACATCCCAGCTTTGTGCAGCTACATCTCCCTGCAGGCCATTAGTAGGTCTGAAAGGACAACAAGGAGAGGCAGACAGTCACGAGCCAATAAAAGAGGGCAAGCAGGCTCTGTGTCTAGAGGCAACAGTGCTGGTCGTGGACACGGTGCATCCTTATCAGCACGTGGCTGCGGTACACGCTTGTCATTTTTCTCGGCAGCTGGCCGTGTTGAGCCGCAACATGCCGAAGACTTGGTAGAATGGATGACCAAGCCGTCCTCATCCTCCTCATCCTCTCTCACCCAGGCTCAGGGTACTTTGTCTGGTAAACCAGCTGCAAAAGCGGCCTCTTCACTCAGCTCAATGGCATCAGTCACTCCTTCCCTAGCCCCACCATGTCCTCCTGAGAAGTCCCCGAACTGTTTGACCACAGTGTTGGGTACATGCTGCAGGAGGATGCGCAGCGTTTTGAAGGCTTCGCTGATGGTACCCAGCTAGAGGAAAGCAGTAACGTGAGCCCAGAGAGAGGGGGTACCCAAGAAGGACAGCAATCTGGCAGGCATGTTCCCCCAGCTACAGCATACTGCCAGGTTTGCTACAGTGATGAGGAGGGAGAGGATGATGAGGTCACAGACTCTACGTGGGTACCTAATAGGAGAGAGGAGGAGGAGGAGGAGGCACATCTCCAACGAGGCAGGATGCCCTCCAGGGGCCAGCTTAAGGGCAGTACACCGACTGCATCACACCGCAGAGCTCCGCATGTGCAGGACGCTGCTGTCTCTGCGCGTTATTCCAAAAGTTCTTTGGTGCTGGCCTTTTTTGAGACAAGTGCATCAGATCGCACCGCTGCTATTTGTAACATATGTCTCAAGCGTATCTCGCTTGGCCAAAACATCACCCGCTTGGGCATCACATGCTTGACCAGACATATGTCGACCTGCCATGCAGTTCGTTGGCAAGCATACCTAAAAGACCCACACCAAAGAACAAAGCGGACCTCTCCTTGTTCCTCATCAGCTGGGATCTCTAACACCACTATACCTTCAGTCCTCTCTGAAACCAGCACTGAGAGGAATGAAGGTGTAGAATTAGGTGTGTCACAGCCCCAAGTACTTGCGGGCAATCTGCTATCGGTACACCAATGCCAGATTGTACCAGGCAAATTTCCCTGCCCCAGCTGCTGCACCGCCGAAAGAAGTTCGCTCCCAGCCATCCACATGCCCAGCGGTTGAATGCTAGCTTGGCTAAATTGCTAATACTTCAACTGCTGCCTTTTCAGTTGGTAGACTCTGCCCCCTTCTGTGAGTTTGTGGAATGTGCGGTTCCTCAGTGGCAGGTTCCCAAACACCACTTTTTCTCACGGAAGGCGATTCCGGCTCTCTACCGGCATGTGGAAGGCAATGTCTTGGCTTCGCTGGAAAGGGCGGTCAGCGGTAAGGTGCATATTACCGCTGACTCATGGTCCAACAGGCATGGACAAGGACGTTACCTATCTTTCACGGCGCATTTGGTGACTCTGCTGGCAGCTGGGAAGGATGCAGGACAAGGTGCAGTAGTGTTGGAGGTTGTTCTGCCACCACGCCTCCAAAATGCTACTACTGGTGATTCTGACACACCTCTCTCCTCCACCCCCTTCTCTTCTTCCATGGCCTCTTCCAGTCCTTTGTTCTCGGAACCAGCGGTGTTCCGTAGGCGTTCAAGGGGCTACGCAAGTACGCAGGCAAAAAGATGCCATGCGGTGCTTGAGCTGGTGTGCTTGGGGGACAGGAGCCACACTGGGGCAAAGATTCTGTCAGCTCTGCAGGGGCAGGCTCAGAGGTGGTTGACGCCACACCAGCTTAAGCCAGGAATGATGGTTTGCGACAATGGCACCAACGTCCTCTCCGCCCTCCGACAGGGACAACTGACCCATGTGCCCTGTTTGGCTCACGTCCTTAACTTGGTGGTGCAGCGGTTCTTGGGCAGGTACCCGGGCTTACAGGAGGTCCTGAGGCAGGCCAGAAAACTCTGTGTGCATTTCCGCCGGTCATATAATGCCAGTGCTCGGCTGGCTGACCTCCAAAATGAATACAACCTGCCCAAGAACCGCCTAATCTGTGACATGCCCACCAGGTGGAACTCAATGTTGGCCATGCTGCAGTGGCTGCACACGCAGCAGAGGGCCATCAATGAGTATCTGTGCCAATATGGCACCAGGACAGGGTCAGGGGAGCTTGTTTTTTTCCCCACACCAGTGGGTCATGATCAGGGATGCATGCACTGTCCTGTCACCATTTGAGGAGGCCACGAGGATGGTGAGCAGTGACAGTGCATGCATCAGTGACACTGTCCCTCTTGTCCACCTGTTGGAGCACACGCTGCGTGGAATAATGGACAGGGCACTTGAGGCAGAATAGAGGGAGGAAGAGGAGGACTTCCTTACCTCTGAAGGCCCCCTTCATCCAGACAGTGTTCCTGCTGGCCTGCCTATCACACAGGAAGAGGACGAGGAGGAGGAGGATTGTGTCAACATGGAGGTGGAGCCTAGCACTCAGCATCAGCAGCAGTCTTCACGGGATCAATTATAGTCCCAAGAAACCCATGGACTTGTACGTGGCTGGGAGGAGGTGGCTGCGGATCATGTCATCCTGAGTGACCCAGAGGACTGCGGACCGAATGCCTCAGCAAACCTACGCTGCATGGCCTTCCTGATCCTGCAAAGAATGCGGAAGGATCCTTGTATTCATGGTATCAAGGAGAGGGATTATTACTGGCTGGCAACCCTCCTTGATCCACGTTACAAGGGTAAGGTTGTGGACCTTATCTTGCCGTCGCAGAGGGAACAGAGGATGAAAGGTCTTGAGGATGGATCACTGGCCAGAGCTTACACAGTATGCAATTGAGCTACTGGCCTGTCCTGCATCCAGCGTTCTTTCGGAACGCACATTCAGTGCTGCTGGAGGCTTTGTGACCGATCACAGGGTGCGCCTGTCCACTGAATCGGTCGATCGGCTGACCTTCATAAAAATGAATCAGTCTTGGATCACCAGCTACCAAGCACCTGATGCAACCGAATAATTTTTTTTGAATGGGAGATCCCTTCAAGACTGCCTATGCTGATGCTGAGTGACTATCCTGTTATGCTGAGTGACTATCCTCTTCCTCCTCAATGTTCATGCTGATAGCTTGTAAGAACATTTTTGGTTCTGGGCAACGCCACCAGTGGCTAAGGCCCAATTTTTCAGCCCCTGTTTAACAGGGGCATGTAATTACAATTTTTGATGCAAAACTTTGCAGCAGGACTCATTTCTGCGCTCCAACTATAGTATCTGTGAGGGGTTGCAGTGTTGTGGCACCAGCACCAGTGCCTAAGGCCCAATTTCTCTTCCCCTGTTTAACAGGGGCGTGTAATTAAAATTTTTGATGCAATAATTTGCAGCAGGGCTCATTCTTGCGCTCCAACTAAAGTTTCTGTGAGGGGTTGCAGTGTTGTGGCACCAGCACCAGTGCCTAAGGCCCAATTTCTCTGACCCTGTTTAACAGGGGCGTGTAATTACAATTTTTGATGCAATCATTTGCAGCAGGGCTCATTCATGCGCTCCAACTAGAGTTTCTGTGAGGGGTTGCAGGTTTGTGGCACCTGCGCCTGTGCCCTTTGGCCCAATTCTTCTGCCCCTGTTCAACAGGGGCATGTAATTACAGTTCTTGATCTAATATTTCACAGCAGGGCGTTCCAGCGCCCACCTTGAGTAACTGTGAGGGCTTACAGTGTCATGGCAACACCAACACCTAAGGCCCACATTTCTGCAGAGTATATAGGCAGGCCCCTACTTTCAAACATCCAACTTACAAATGACTCCTACTTGCAAACGGAGGGAGACAACAGAAAGTGAGAGGAAATCTACCCCTAGGAAGGGAAATTCTCTCCTGTAAGAGTTAATATGGGAAAAAACGTGTCTCCTCTCCACTTATGCTTTATCACCAATCCTTGTTTCACTAAAAAAAACAAATTTTCAAAAACCAATTGTCATTGGGACAGAAAGTGAGGTGAAATCTTCTGAAGAGGTGCACAGACAGCAAAACAAATGTTACAGGGGTGATAACCCTTCCCAATGTTTTCCAAAAAGCTTAAAAATTGCTTTTTTGGCTGGAGCTACACTTTAAAAATGTACCAGTTCAAAATGACAAACAGATTCTATCTACTTAAGAACAAACCTACAGTCCATGTCTTATTTGCACCGCCTGTATACTGCTGTACAGAGTATAAAGGGCCTGAGGGCCCCACGCCTTTCCTTTTTTTAATTTGGGTGCGGGGTTCCCCTTAATATCCATAGAAGACCCAAATGGGCTGGGGGGGTGTACCCATGCCGATTTTCTCAATGATTTTCATCCAGATTGCCGGGACCACACATTACATTAAAGCCGCAAGCAGTTTTAAATGACTTTTTTTCCTTTAGAAATGTCATTTTGTGCAGGGACAGTTCTAAACATGGGAAACACGTGCCACTTCACAGGCATACTATAGACACCCCCCAGGTACGATATTTAAAGGAATATTTCACTTTTTTTCTTCCACTTTAATCATCATTAACCACTTAAGGACCAGCCACTGTATATATACGTCGGCAGAATGGCTCGTACAGGCACAATCATGTACCTGTATGTCCCCTTTAACTGCCCGACGTCGGGGTCGCGCGCGCGCCGCCGGCGGCCTGCTCGCGACCCCCTGCCTTCCCCGTGAGTCGGACCGTGGGTCCCGCGGACTCGATCGCCTCGGGGATCCCCGCGATTGTCTCATGGAGGTATGGAGCGGGGAGATGTTAGTGTAAACACAACATCTCCCCGCTCCCCTACTGACAATGTCACCGATCTCCGCTCTGGGTAATCATAGCGGAGACCGGTCACGTGCCACTCGTAGCCACGCCCCCACACAGTAATAATCACTCCCCTAGGCACACTTAACCCCTTCAGCGCCCCTAGTGGTTAACCCCTTCACTGCCAGTGTCATTTTTACAGTAACCAGTGCTGTATAAATGACAATGGTCCCAAAAAAGTGTCAAAAGTGTCCGATGTGTCCGCCATAATTTTTTATAAAAATGCCATAAAACCACCCCCTATTTTGTAAACGCTATAACTTTTGCGCAAACCAATCAATAAACAGCGATTGCGATTTTTTCTACCAAAAATATATAGACAAATACGTATCTGCCTAAACTGAGGAAAAAAAAAATTATATATTTTTGGGGGATATTTATTATAGCAAAAAGTAAAAAATATTGAATTTTTTTCCAAATTGTCGCTTTATTTTTGTTTATAGCGCAAAAAATAAAATCCGCAGATGTGATCAAATACCACCAAAAGAAAGCTCTATTTGTGGGAAAAAAAGGATAACAATTTGGTTTGGGAGCCACGTCGCACGACCGCGCAATTGTCAGTTAAAGCGACGCAGTGCCGAATCGCAAAAAGGGGCCTGGTCTTTATGCTGCGTATTGGTCTGGGGCTTAAGTGGTTAAAATCACTGCTCCCGAAAAAACAGCCTTTTTTAAACCTTTTTTTTGCATTGATACATGTCCCCTGGGCAGGACCCGGGTCCCCAAACCCTTTTTAGGGCAATAACTTGCATATTAGCCTTTAAAATTAGCACTTTTGATTTTGATTGTTCGAGTCCCATAGACTTTAACGGGGTTCGATAGTTTGCGCCAACTTTCGGTCCGTTCGCAGCTTCTGGTGCAAACCGAAACTGGGGGTGTTCGGCTCATCCCTAGTCCTAAGGCAGAACCATACATTATGCAATTTTCTTTCCTTGCATTGTCTGTGTTGATAGGGGAAGGCCTCCCACAGCGCTAGTGTGTTTTGTCAGAAGGGAACACAGGGAGCAGCCCCCCCTGCAGAATACAATAATCACTACTGGTTGCTATAGCAGCCCAATAAATATCTAGTTGGGTTACATGCAACCCAACTATATTTTTTTGTTCAAAGCATTTGATATTCTCATTCCAGTTAGATTATGTGCAAATATCCACAACGGTTTTAAATGTTCTTTAACAGTAATAAGAAGATATACACAAACCAGAAGATATACATGTTTGCAAAGACTAGTTTAAGTCAGTCTTTATCAACATTTTTACTGTGGAGAAACCCTAAAAATAAATTCAGGTCTTGGAACTATTGAAATAATTTTAATATCTACAGATTAAAGTAAATTAGTGGGATCTATAAATTGTAGAAAATAAAAACAAATAAGAGAGTAAATAGCTAAATAACTTTTCTAATATGCTTTGCTGCACAATACTTAGTGCTGTGGGAATATTACATTGGCATTAGCATTTAGTGGCGAAAAAAGCTTTTGAATTTATGTCAATGAGAAAGTACTGTCCCTCAAATTGGCCTCTGTGTAAATAATGTTCCTTGAATTGGCAACAGTAGAAACAGTGCCCCTCACATTGGCATCAGTGAAAATATTATGTCTCTCATATTAATTAAGAGTAGTGTGTGTGGTAGTGTGTGTACCTGACACTGGTGTAAGATGGTGCCACTTACATAAGTAAGTACTCCCATTGATATAAAAAAAATTAGGCCTTCACTACTCCCACTGACACCAATGTAATACATTGTTGACACCAATGTACAGTATACTATGCTCACTGGCATCTCAGTGATGTGCATACTACCAATGATGTCAGTGAAATTACTATTAGTTTTAGTACAAAAAAAAAAGACTCAACATTGCTATTTACTGGTTGTTATCTAAGATGAGAAGAAACAGCTTCTGTCTCAAATTCTGTGCAACTATGCTTCCCAGTGTGGCACCAGACTCGGTGCCCACAGTGGATTAATCAGCCTGAATTTTTTGGGCACTGTCTTTCAATAATACTAAAATGTGATTCACATCGCTAGACAGTGCTTACAAAGCAAGTCCCAGAGAAGGAAAGACCCTGAGATTGCTGTGGAAGAACTAGGGGGAAGTGTTGAAGCCACCTCTGCTGGAACTCCTATGTGTCCTGCTCTGCACCTCCAGCTGCAAAACCTTTGGGACCTCTCATGGAACCCAGATTAAGTAACCCTGGCCTAAATAATACTGATTTGAAGAATATGGCATACAATAATTTCACCAAAAATCATACACCATTAATTTAGCCCTTTCATGACTGCAATACGCCTTTTTAGATTCAAAATAAAAATGCCCTTGCCATGAGAACATTATTTCACCTTGCAGCAGAGACTAGGAATGCACAACTGTGCTTATTCCTAATTTTTCAGGCCCTATGTCAAACAGTAAAATTAGTTATTGTCATTTATGCTTCAAAAACATTTGATCGAGAACGGGTTGAACAATGCTTTATCGATACCTTATTCATTTATATGTGTACTCAATTTTTTGATACATAATTTTGTTCTATTAATACAAATATTAATAATACAATAGTACAGTATACTTTTAGTAGTAAAGCAACAACAAGAACTTCTACCAATATTAACACTAATCAAAAACTTAAGAGAACATAAATAAACATAATGATTGATTTTACAAAGATCGCTGGTCTACAACTATGGTAACATTAAGGCCAGTTTGAAGATTAGCACTTATATAACTATTTGTTAGACTTTTTCCTCCCAGACTTGGGAAATATGCAGCCTGTCTTTTCCACTAGGCTTTCATACAACAGTGGTTTTGTGCCAAAGTTGGTATGGAGTAAATTAAACTGTTTTTATGATGCCTGCTTATGTTTGACATGCAGTCATGCAGAACGATTTTTTATGATGCTCCCTAATTATGTTTCCCTAACAACCATAAAGCTAACTTGTTACTGTTTTTTTTCATGAATGTTGGTTCTTTACCTTTATACAAAGGAGAAGCCTTACAAAACATCACTGTAGTAGGGATGAATTGTTATCAAAAGCAGAAGATGGGCACAGCATTGAGCATATGAGCCAACAGATCCTTCTAGTTCTCCATCTCATATATTTTAAATGTAAATATAAATAAAAAGGTTGCCAAGGCTTGCTAGGATTAAATACTGACTTTTATAAAATGGAAAATCATACCACTGATGGTGTAAAAATTGGATTGTTGTAGTATTATACAGTTCAACAATTTTCCAGAAAATAAAGCAGAAATGGAAATCTGGCATGAAGTGTCATCCCGGTACCCCCCAGATAATACAATAGCTACAGTATACCAGAATACTACAGATTCCTACAAATAAAAAGGCCAATGTGATCTATGCAAAAAAGCTCCAATAGTAGCAGAAACTCTTTGGTTAAATTCCTGTATGTCTGTACTCCAGGAAATGCACAGCAAATGCCCTTCCTAGTGTCTCCCAGCATCTCACCCAACTTTGCGTCAAATCTGTAATGAAGGGAAACCACAATGATTTTAGTTCAATTTATATATTGTTTATGTTATCATACAGCACTTGCAAAAATTCCTAGGCAGACTATCGCATTATCTAGCAAATGTATTGTGAAAGTTAGGAGGACATAATTGTAGTGACCAGGTCATAAAACAATGACAGAAACAAACGGTATAAACCATAACACAATTAACATTTTAACCTATGTACTGTCTAAAGAAGATAGTACAGAGTTTGTACCATAGCCATGATTAGGGATAGAAAATAATACATCCTCAGCAGTGGCATACTTAGCATAGTTGGCACATAGGGCAAATAACTTTTTAACACCCTCATGCAAAATAAATTATATAAAGTGTTAACAACCTTAATGCAAAATAAATAATTTTTAGTTAGAGTGTGTTGCACTAAATGGCAAATTTGGCAAAAATGTGCCTTCATTGGGAGGACTTATAGGTGAATGATAAAAAAAACCGAGCCTACTCACTCTATATATAGCAGACATATGCCATATTCATTTTAAACAAAAAATATGCTTCACTTACTGTGCCACAAGAGAGAGTCCAACAGACCAGTACAAATCTCAGCACAATCAATAATAAAATAAAAAAAAAAACTGTTCTATCACATATGTTTGTTTTTCTGCACACAGCCTACTTTCAGGAGTATATAATGTACCTAGAGTGTAGTGGCCAGGATCATGGAATGTATAACATAGGGTATAATATAGTCCAGGACTCAGGAGTGCATATCACAGAAAGTGCAGGGGCCAGGAATACACAACACAGAAAGTGCAGGGGTCAGGAGTATGTATTGCAAAGAGTGCAGGGCTCAAGAGTATGAAACACATAGCCTGCAAAATACAGAATACAACAAAAATGATCTTCCCACTGACACTCTACTCCCGGTATATATCCCTCCCAAGTCCATATACACCACAGCACAGATCTCCCTGAGCAGCCCCACTTCTGCAGTACAGATTTACCCCCACAGCTCTAAATTCCTCCTTGGTACAGACCCCCTGTCAGCCCACCCTCTAAGTATAGACTGCTTCCCTCAGTACAAACCAGAAGCAGTGCAGCAATGCAAATACAATTGGCACCGCAGAACCATGGAATACACACAAAAACAAATGTTTGTCAGTCTCTGAGTGATCAGCAGCTACCTACCTTTTTTTACTGGAGGTCCTGCAGCACCCCCATGCATTGGCACCCGGTAGGGACTACACCCTCCACACCGCCCTAGTTATGCAACTGCTCCCCAGACTCTCTACAGTACACTTCCTGCCACTGACTTCTGCACCCTCCACACACCCCTAGGTATGCAATTGGTCCCCAAACTCTCTACAGTACATTTCCTGCTACTGACAAGACACAGGCACACAGGAAAGTGGACAGGGGCAATGACATAGGTGTGGCTAATGATGCCTTTGCTCTTGGTGCACTTTGCTTTTGTCCAGAACAGCACACACTAGCATGGTCAGAACTCACACAGAACCTCTGTGACTTACTTCACTCATTTATTGTGTGTGAGAAACTGAGAATAAAGCACCTAAAAAAGGGACAAACATACTAGCAGCAAAGGCTAGGCAACCTTACTTACCTTACTGATATTTTCAATCATTTGTTTATGTACTTTTTGTTTAGCTATAGAGAAGCGAAAAAAAAAGATAACTATAAAGCCCTGTACACACAATCGGTTTTACCGATGAAAACAGTCCGATGGACTTTTTTCATCGGACAAACCAATCGTGTATGGGCCCTGTGACAGGGGTCACTTTGGGCACAGGGTGAGCAAGAAAATAATGGACATTAAGAATATGTCTTGGATTGCTTTAAAATGGGACAGTGATATTTTTCCACAATATTCCTCAGGATATCTGTAAAGAACTATTTACTGTTTGAATTTGAACTCAACAGGTTAACTGAAAAGTGACTCCTTCATGATGTTGGGACACATACTGTTAGACGCTAATGTCACCACATCCAGCCCCCACCTGTGTCTGCTAAGATGTCAGATGTGTATTGGGAGACAGTGAGGCTAGCCTAAAGGTCATGTGTCTGAGTCATCACTGTAGTTAATTAGCTCATGTAAATTTGGTCTGGTCAAAGGTGTATTGTCTGAGGAGAATGTAAGAACCTCCTCTCTGTGTGTATAAAACTGGGAGTTTGTCATTAAAGATTGTCAGTCCAGTTGGAAACTTCATACAGAGTGTTTGTCTCGTATGTTTGGAAGGATTAGTCCTATGGGAAGCGGTCGCCTGACTGTGGAGGATCGGCAGTGGATGTGTGTCCAGAGAGGGAATATCCTAAACGGCGTTAACCCCTTTCATACTTGGGGTGCCGTTACAGACCCCATCGGTATTTTTTCCATCGGTGTTAAAAAATAGAACATGTTTTAAATTTATCAGATGGAAAAAAAATGATAGCAAATTACTATCGTCTGTGGGGAACTCCATCGGATAAAAAACCCACGCATGCTCAGAATCAAGTCAACGCATGCTCAGAAGCATAGAACTTAATTTTTCTTGGCTCGTCGGAGTGTTTTACGTCACGGCGTTTGGGACGATCGGTTTTTTGACTGATGGTGTGTAGGCAAGACTGATGGAAGTCAGCTTCATCGGATTTCCGATGGAAAAATCCATCGGTTTAAAATCCATAGGAAATCCGATCGTGTGTACAGGGCTTTAGTGCAGCTAAGAATTATTATGATAACATTTCAACATTTCATATTGACAAACTCACAAAATATACAATGAGATCACAGAAAGTTATTGATGTGTCAGTGTGATTTCTGCTTTTTGGAATAGCTATATCTGGTTTAGTTATAATTTATAGTGTAGCAAAGTGGCCATTTAGGCTCCATTCACACTTGTATGACTCCAAAGTTGCACTACTTTGGATTAGTGTGACTTGGATGTGGCTAATTGTCCCTCTGTAAAGTCAGACTCACTGTTACATGTAAAACATTCATGTATGACTTTCATGCAACTTTTGAGGGTTAACATTGAAGTCTATGGCCCTCAAGTTGCATGAAAGTCAGACAAAGTAGTGCATGAACTACTCTGAAGTCGTTATGGCTATAAGTCACACGTTAATTAATGGTTATCATTGGGAAAAAATGGGGTACAACTCATGCAAATTTGTTGTCCAAAGTCGTATGACAAGTCGCACAAGTGTGAATGGGGTGTTACTCATTACGTTCAGATGTAGGTTCAGGCCTTCAACAACTTCCTGTGTTTATGGAAATGTTCAGGGAAAATAAGTTCTTCAGTTTCCACTCCCTCGGCTGCTTAGCAGCCAGATGAGCGACTCTGTACTGCAGGAAATGGCATGCAGGTTGCTGGGCAGGAGCCTAATGACTCATAGTTTCTGTGGAAGACCCATTTCCTGCAAGGACCCCTCCTCAATTGCTACCAGATAACTCCCTTTCAGCAGTGTGTCTCTTGGTCTTTGGATCCCTCCAAGTGTTTGCCTGTGTTACCAGAGATACCCTGGACTTCACTGAGAGGAATGTTCTTTATTAAGAAAATTCAGGTAGCTATTTGTCTTCCGAATTGTTTCACTGAAGTAGCAATTCTCAGTTGGACTGCTCTTACAGAGACTTAAAGGGGAAGTATGGGATAGGTTATATAACTAGTACATATCACATTAGTCACATATCAGTTAATCTTTTTTTCCTACCTCTTTTAGTTTTTACAGCATGTGCACTTTCCTTCTGCTGGCAAAAACGGTCCAATTTTCAGTTTGAAAAGTTCTCAGGGGGTGTGAACATCTCCACCAACACACCAACACACCCCCTGCCTCTGTCCCCACTCCCCTAAGAGACGTGGCTGTGCTGATTGATAGGGAGGGGGAGGAGGGAGAAGGGAAAGAGAGGGGGTAGCAGCTACCTCTGTGAAGTCTCAGAAACAAGCAGAGGGAGGAGAGCCAACATCAATCAAGCAAAATGACAGGAAAGGGGGTTTATCCAGACTATATTCACACCATTGTCTGGATGATGCTGTATAAAAGACTGTAGAACCTCCCACAGGTATTTATCTTGATTTTAACAGAATGGGGGCACTTCTGAGAGGGCGGGGAGGGTTTGTAGATATCAACAGCTCACATAGAATAGATGTAAGCAAAACAAAGGAAACCCATACTTCTTTTAAAGAGACTATGCTATGCAGCCACATGTTATCCTGTCTGCGAAGAATCTATGTTTTGCAGCTTTCATCATAATCTATATTATGCTGCAGTGTACACATCCTTTGCCATCCTGAACATATTATACATTGTTGCTTCTAACTTTGCACCTTTAGTAAACTGTAAGTAACAGTCAGGCCTCGTACACACGGCCGAGATTCTCGTCGAAAAAAACATGTCGTTTTTTTCGACGAGATTCTTGGACAAGAAACTTGTCCCGGCCGAGTGTACAGACGCTCGAATCAAAGAACCCGCGGTTCTTTGAATGGAGCGTACGCGGTGACGTCATCGACTATACCCTACGTATGCCTAGGAAGCTACCGCGCATGCGTCAAATTCATTTCGAACATGCGCGGGCTTCCGGGAGGACAGGTAAGTGTACACACACTCACTTTTCTCGTCGAGAAACATGCCGACGAGAATCTCAACGAGAAAATAGAGAGCAGGATCTCTATTTTCTCGTCGAGATTCTTGTCGCTTTTCTTGACGAGAAACCATACACACGAATGAATTTCTCGGCAAAAAATCTCTGCCAGCAAGTTTCTTGCTGGTTTTTGCAGAGAAACTCGTTCGTGTGTACGACGCTTTACTCTCTGTCTAATCATTTAGCCGATTACCTATTCTGTTAAATTATAATATTTGAACAGCTGGTTAAACATAGTTTTCCGAACTGAAAAGCACTATACATTTTTTTAGCTGTAGATTATAGGGTCTATATTAAAATTACAATACTCGCTGTTCTTTAAGCTTCTTAAATAAAGTCAGCAGTTAAAAACCTCCCCACATTTTAGGTACTTATATTTTATGGTTGTTAACACACTGGAATTCTTAAATAACCTTGCCTTTTGTTAATTTTCCAATTGTTTATAATCACCTGCTGACTTCAGCCATGCTTGAATTGTACCAGAAACACATAAATGTACTTTCAAAGGCAGCATGGGAGGCAAAAGTGTGGCTTGGGAAATTTAAAGACCTGAAACAACTAATTTCTACACAGCTCTGCAGCTAAATGTTGCTGAAGCAGTTTGGCCTAATTACAACCACAAATACTGTCCTTAGTGAAAGGAGAAGAATGCAGAAGGCATTTGTAGAAGGTGATCAACTGTAAAAAACAATAGTGTTGACATTTGTTTTGCGTTTGTAAACTATATTATAATTTTATTTTTCATTACGTACAGTATATGTAAACCTAAATTGATGAACATGCCAATTGAAATGTATTAATTAAATTACTTTATAGAATAGGCTTAGACAGGGAACAGTTAGGCCCCATGCACACGAGACGCCGGTGCAAACTCTGCTGAACACACGTTTTTAAAGGCTAAAACCGGCGTTTAAAAACGCCCGTTTTGCCGCGATTTTAGCGGCGTTTTACCGCGTTTTACCGCGTTTGCGTCTATAGGCGTTTAGTTAAGAAACATCATAAGACCCTCCCTAAGCTCAAAAAACATTATTATTTAACCATTTCAGCCATTTTGGGAGACCAGCAGCTGAGAGAGCAGCAGTGTACTTGTATTTAGCGTATCACTTGCCACAAGCTGTGGATTGTCCACTTGCCACGTCACCTGATACGTCACCTGGCCACGTCACCTGCCACAAGTTGTGGATTGTCCACTTGCCACGTCACCTGCCACATCACCTGCCATGTCACCTGGCCACGTCACATGCCATGTCACCTGGCCACGTCACCTGCCACAATTTGTGGATTGTCCACCTGCCACGTCACCTGCCACATCACCTGGCCACATCACCTGCCACAAGTTGTGGATTGTCCACTTGCCACGTCACCTGCCACATCACCTGGCCACGTCACCTGCCACAATTTGTGGATTGTCCACCTGCCACGTCACCTGCCACATCACCTGGCCACGTCACCTGCCACAATTTGTGGATTGTCCACCTGCCACGTCACCTGGCCACGTCACCTGCCACAAGTTTTGGATTGTCCACTTGCCATGTCACCTGCCACATCACCTGCCACAATTTGTGGATTGTCCACCTGCCACGTCACCTGGCCACGTCACCTGCCACAAGTTTTGGATTGTCCACTTGCCACGTCACCTGCCACGTCACCTGCCACATTTTGTGGATTGTCCACCTGCCACGTCACCTGCCATGTCACCTGGCCACGTCACCTGGCCACGTTACCTGCCACAAGTTGTGGATTGTCCACTTGCCACGTCACCTGGCCACGTCACCTGCCACAATTTGTGGATTTACACCTGCCACGTCACCTGGCAACATCACCTGCCACAAGTTGTGGATTGTCCACTTGCCACGTCACCTGCCACAAGTTGTGGATTGTCTACAGTGCAATGCAAGCAATTACAATTTTTTTTCATATTTTTTTGATGGTTTTTCATCATTTGCCATCATTTTTGAGATTTCTAATGTAAAAAAATAGGTCACCTTTAAAAACGCTAATAAACGAAATCGCGGCAAAACGCCGGTACCGTGTTTTGCCGCGTTTAGCGGCGTTTAGCCGCGTTTTGCGTCTGAAACGTGGAAAACTTTTGCGTCTGAACCCATTTTTTTGCTTCTGGAAAAACGAGGTTAAACGTAACTGCCTAAAAACGGCAATAAACGAGACTGTGTGCATGGACACATAGGATAACATTGAATGGGTTCAGGAGCAGTTGAAAAAAGTGTCCAACTGCCTCTGAACGCGCGTTTAACAGCAAATAACAGCGTCTCGTGTGCATGGGGCCTTAGGAGTCAATGACATTTGCTGCTGGTATATGCTCACTAGGAACATCACACATATGGACTTATTGAGTGCAAGTTAATTAGTGTTTATTTCATTCTTACAAGCAAACAAATATAAGTGTTTGTGCTGTATTACATCCTAAAGAGATACTAATTTTTTTTTTCAACATACATATTTTATGTGACTAACATCATTTTTAAGTGTTCTTGTTTCTTTTAAAAGACAATTCACAAATATTTTAGGAATGAACACTTTTTGGAATTCTGTGAAGCAGGGCAATACATATGACATTGTTTTGTTGTCTAATGTATTTGTTGTTAATGAGAAAATGTTGTCTTTTTTTAACCACAAATACTGTTTGCCAATTATGCATTTAAAAATATAAGAGTGTTTATTTTTATAATGTAATAATTAACAAAAATATCAAACCATTAATAAACTGAATCTATGTTAATTTGCATTTATGCTGAGATGGAGTTTTACCAAGCAATACCTGGGAATTTCATTCTGCCTTTATAATTCACCTTCTTCATGTTACAGAGCACATCTGGGCTTGTGTAAATGACTTTGCTTCTGACACCAATTTGTGAAACATTTTGATGAATGTAGAAAACAGTGTTTTAGTTTGTATTGGACCTTAAAGACTTATAGAGGAGGGTATACCTGCATTTCATGCTGCTTTTGCCATGCAATGTGTTTCTTTGCTTTTATTTCCACATATAATGTGTATCAAAGTGAAGGTTCCTGGGATGTGCCCATCTCAAAATGATGTAGAATTTGACTTCAGACAAGTTCTCAGACTCTCAGATTCAATGCAAATGCAAAAGTAATATCCAATAGGAATGAGTGAATCTGCCCAAAGTTTGATTTGCCAAGGGTTTGTAGAATTTTGTTCAAAATTCAGTGCACCCAAACTTTAGGGTCAAATCCAATTGAAGTCTATGAAGACTGAATTTTGTTGTTAAATTGTGCCCATTTTTTAGGGCTAATAGGCAATGTATTGCAAAAAAAAAAAAGGCATGGGAAGCTGGACACTGTCATGGGGTACATGTACCAGTTAATAAAATGTTTTTTTTAAAATTCTGTGGGGTAGAGTGTCTTTTCATGTGGCTTTAAGGACAACATTAAAAATATGCAAATCATCTACATAACCTGTTTGGGCAGGAATTAAAGCTATATGTGGTTGTATTGAATGGTATTTATTTCATAGACAGCATCCCGAGTGTATACTGGCAGCGCATATTTGGCAGTGGAAATTATTTTTGTTCCTTTTACAATTAGTTTGGCTTACTTACAGCAGCAGCACCCATATCTGATTCATTTCTACAAATGCTTTTTCAGGTAGCTCTTTCATCAAGTGATAATAGACCCGCTTTGATCTTCAGACCGAAATTGGGCAGTAGTTTGCTGTAGCTGTTCCTCTTCTGGCTGATGCAAAGGTCTCCTGCCACTGGCGAATATCCATCAAGCTCTCATTAGGAATTAAGAGATCACAAAATATACAGCAGTGTAAATTTGGCCAGCAGCAGAAGTTACAGCAGTTTTTATCAGGCATAATAGGTCAAAATGTACTAGAGACAAAGACTACAGGTAAATGTGAAAAGAAGTTTGGTGGGTGTAAAAAATGTAAAAGAGGGAGAGCAGGGTGCCACATCCAGAAATATAACATAAATCGAAAAAGAGACCAAGTGGACTTTCTTGGTACCCAGGGATTACACAAAGCTTGTTCATAGAAACACAGATATTTATTAACATAGAATAAATCAACAATCCACATATTGACTTTTTTAGTTTAGGTTTATATCTACCACAATGTGCGCAGATTCCCCTTACAGCATTAAATACCATATAAAACTCTTGAACTATGTTATGAGAGGAGAGCCTATAAGAGGGATCCAGGAGTTCTGTTTTGCGTAATATTTTCGTGGAATATACCTCTTTTTTGTGGAAAAAATTATTTTTGAGGAATATACCTCTTTTTTGTGGAAAAAATGATTTTTGAGGAATATACCTCTTCGTCAGGAGGATGGAGGGAATTGGAGGACTAAATATCTAGAAATATACAAGCAAATACATTTTGTGAGAAATTTTATAATACAATAAGGGCCCTTTCACATGGGCGATCCACTCGACAGACTCCGCTTTGCTCAGCGGGGGATCGATACGCTTACCGCTTATCCCCGATGAGCAGGCGGATGACAGGTCTGTCCCTGTTTATTGTGCAGAGCTGTCAGAGCCCTGCTCTCCTCTATGTGGAGATTGGATGAAAAAACGGTCCGCCTGTCCATTTTCATCCGATCCCATCCGATCCGCCAGATGGATGGAAAATAGGGTTTTAATCGTCTGGATTTCACGGACAGGATCGGATTGGATATCAGCGAGTGTCAGAGGACATGTCACTCCTGACATCCGCTGCTCCATAGTAGTGAATGGAGGCTCCGATCAGGTCCACCTGAACAATTGACAGGCGGACCTGATCACACCGCCAACGTGAAAGGGGCCTTAGAATCAAACGAAGCCCACAGCTAGGTCCACAGTGTGATTACACCCTGGGGCGAGCATGAGGGTGTTCGAATGGGAGGAGCCTAAAAGAGGAAAACAGGAACAGAAAAAAAAAATGAAAAATAGGCCATTCTAGCTCAGGAATAGTACCTAAAAATGTAATAACCTCAGATATGTATCTAGTTATATACATATAAGAATACCCAATTAAACACCACCAATTAGTGGACTACAAAGGAGACTAATAGTCACATACTACCAGGTAGAAATCCTCTCCAAACCAAGACAACATAGTGGGGTAAAAAGATCTGCAATAAAGACCATAGACAAACTATAAATATGCCATCAAATATTGTATATATCTTTAAATGTAATATAAGCCCTATAACCATAAATAATGTTAACAAACCTCTGAGTGTATATAAAAGGGTGAAAAGAGGAAAAGTCTTGCAGCAAAAAATAAAAATAAATCAGCCACAAAAATAAAAAATAAATGTAAGATAAAAAGCCTCCAATAATAAGAACAAAAAAGAGGGAAAAAGGGGTTGATTGCCCAAAGAGCTTGCAATCAGAATTAAAGTCAATCTTTCCCCATGCTTACCCTGCAATAGCTTCTAATTCAATGACATTTTGGTTGCTCTATGCCCCCCTTTCATAGTGACGAGAGCCTGCCTTACTGGCCTCTTTAAACCTGTTGGCCATAGTTCAAAGGTCATGCAGTCCATTAAAAAAATCTTCTGCACATAAATTGGCTATAGGGCCATGAATCTTGAACCAGCAGGATCCACCTTATACCAGTGGTGGCAATGAACCACAATATCATGCCTAATGTCCAAGTCTGAAGCCTTTTCATTAAGCTTATTAACATTGCAAAGCAAACAGTTTCCATTAGTTTAGTAAACCAATGACTATATGTACATAGCTGTAAGCAAGAGCAGTAGGATTTCAATTCATGGTTGTCAGATCTGTAAAATTAGATCTGACAGATTAGTGGCTGTGATTGAAATATGTTTTCTTATTATCTGATTGAAAGGTGTTATACCTTTGTTATACTGTGTAAACTACAGTAAATTATAGCAAAGAAATACTGAGAACGGAAGTACTACTTGACAAATAATATATAAATAAGTAAATAACTTCCATTATAATGTAGTAGACTGAAGGTAATGAATACAACAGGTCTTTTCTGACACTAGAAAAGCTACTCAGTTTTACGTAGTAAGGTGCTGTTTTTGGTTTGTGTCATTTGTGTAATTTGCCAGGAGGGTGCTTACCAAGGACCTTTGCACCTCCTTCATTGATTCATGTAAATGTATTGCATCTCTTTCATTGATACTCAGTAAACATTTATTATATCTCTTTTTTGGTTATAAGTGAAAATCTTTATAATAAGCTTGTTTTTTCCAATCAGCACTGTGCATGTGTCTCAATATAACAACATATTGCCAAGCGTCACCTTCAATAGTGGGATGCCATGGCAACAAAACTGGCCACTAGCCGTACGTAAGTGCCTTATATCTTGGGCCACAAGTGATTCGAATTCAGGTGGCATTGGGGTAATTACGTACACTTCCACTGCAGGGATGTGTAGTGAGGTCAGTGGCTGGTGAGGCACTGGCTAGCATCAGAGCCAGATACACACAGGTTACATACGCCGTGAACGTTAGAGCGACAGCAATAATTCTAGTACTAGACCTCCTCTGTAACTCTAAATATGTAACCTGTATAAAAAATTCAAGCGCCACCTATGGAGATTTTTAAGTACTGAAGTTTGGCGCCAATCCACAAGTGTGCGCAATTTTAAAGCATGACATGTTAGGTATCTACTTACTCGGCGTAACATCATCGTTCATAGTATACAAAAAAATCAGGCTAACTTCATTGTTTTTTAATTTTTTTATTCATTAAACAGTTTCTTTCCAAAAAACGCGTTTGAGAAATTGCTGCACAAATACCGCGTAACATAAAAAGTCGCAACTACCACCATTTTATTCCCTAGGGCAGGCATATGCAATTAGCGGTCCTCCAGCTGTTGCAAAACTACAAGTCCCATCATGCCTCTGCCTCTGGGTGTCATGCTTGTGGCTGTCAGTTTTGCTATGCCTCATGGGACTTGTAGTTCTGCAACAGCTGGAGATCCGCTGATTGCATATCCCTGCCCTAGGGTCTGCTAAAACAATATATATAATGTTTGGGGGTTCTGAGTAATTTTCTAGTAGGAGAGAAGTGTCAGAACTGGCCTGGGTGAAAAGTGGTTAAAGGAGTAGTAAAGTTACATGTTTTTTCACCTTAATGCATCCTATGCATTAAGGTGAAAAAACATTCGACAATACCGCCCCCCCCCCCGAGCCCCCGTTTTTCTTACCTGGCCCCTCGAAAGTCCCATGCTCGTCCCCGTCATCCTCTTCGTTTTTCTGCCTGGCCGCCGATTGGCTACACTGGATAGATTGAAAGCAGCGCAGCCATTGGCTGGCGCTGCTGTCAATCACATCCAATGACGCGGCACGCCGGGGGGCGGGGCCGAGTGATACAGTCGGCGGCTATGGCCGCCGCTGTATCACGGGAGCGCGCCCGCAATCACTCCACACCATGCGAGCTCACTCGCATTAAGGTGTGGAGTCCTTGCGGGGAGGAGCCAAGACAGCCGCCGAGGGACCCCAGAAGACCAGGATCGGGGCCACTGTGTGCAAAACGAGCTGCACAGTGGAGGTAAGTATAACATGTTTGTTATTTTTAAGCAAAAAAAAAAAAAGGTATAGTGCTCCTTTAATTACCATAAGTAAGTAGTATACAAATAATTATTATATATTGTTTTTAAGGTAAATTACTATATTTTCAAAAACTGTACTGTAAATAGATAAACTGTAAATAGATATGTAGCGGGGTGTTCAATTTAAGGGAAGTGTCTGAGTGGTAATCAGGCTCAGACACATTAAATTGATAGGATTCATGGACCATTTTTTGTTCTCAGGGGTTAATGCTGGTGATGCATTCCCTGTGGCCGGTGGCGCTGGCATTCTGGGCCAGGGTTGAACTGTGAGCACAGTGCTGTGCCTTTTGTGTCCCCTCTCGGCAGCCGTACAGTAGGGCGGGGAACCTGCTGTGCATGCCGGGAGAGGATATAAAAGGGGCGGACATCTTCTGAGAAGGCTTCTTCGTCTTTGTCAGCCACGCCCAGGCACCTTCAGCCTGGGTGTGTGGAAGTGGGGTCCGTCATCTCCGGGTGCCCTAGACCCGGAGGCCTTGTTCAGGTTCCACCTCAGGCACCTTTAGCCTGGGGTGAGGTACTACCTCACCGCTCCTGTTCGCCTGGGCATGGAGGCCCGGCAGTTGTAGTGACGGCCTGGAGCCCAGCAGCCTTCGGCTGGGGTCCGCAAGGGATCGAGGAGTCCAGGGTGCTGCCTTGCGAGGGGACCGGCACCCTAAGAGAAGGGAGGATCCTGTTCCGAAGGACCGGTGCTGTGGACACGGTGAAGGAAGGGGTCTGTTGACTCTCTGGGGGGATGTTTTCTCCCTGAAAGGGGCTACGTCCTGGGAAGGAAATCAGTATTCATCAGGTCAGTGGCAGTGACCATATTCACCCGGTCAGTGGCAGTGACCATATTCACCCGGTCAGTGGCAGTGACCCTATTCGCCAGGTCAGTGGCAGAGACCAACCTTATGATCTGTGGCAGAGACCATGCGCCAAAACTGTTTGAGAATCTGAACAGTTCTAAGAGTTTGAGCTACGTTTGTCCCTGGACCTCTTCCACACCTTAAAGCTGTCCTGTGTCTTTGCTCCAACCTTTCGTCTATCCATGGGAATATGTGTTGTGCAAGTGAAAAATAAAGATTGAGTTGGACTTTCAGCTGGTGTGGACATTTACATTCCTGGGGAAGTCAAGGACTTGCATCTACACACTGTAGAGGTGAGAATCATTCTCAGGAGGACTTTATGCCCCGGCTGCAGACAAGGCCCAAAAACAACACCGCCTAACCTCTTAACACGGGAGGGTACGGGCTTGTGGTGCGGTGTGCCCCTTTCTCCTAAGAGGAGCCGAAACAGACAAGGAGAAGGGGGTGTGTGCGCTACAGATAAATAATAAATTATTATGTTATAACATATAGCATAATAATATATGATTTAGCTTGACTATAACAGTACCCTTTCAGCAGCAGAAGATTCTCATTCTCCCTCTTAACTGTGTGAGAAAAACATGGGGTTAGGGGTAAATCTTATACCCATAAGCCCATGTTTTTTCCTTCTACTTGAGAGGGCTGGTCTGGAAGGGAGTATTTGTCTCTTAGACACATGCCCCTTCTATGACACTTATGGCATTGGGGGTTATTTAGCTTCTGTGTAGAGCATACCAGTGAGAAGAGTCCACGCCAGTTGTGCTTTTTAAGGGCTTGTTGGCCCTCTTTTTTAAAAAAAAAATATATATTTCCTTATTTTAATTGTCATACATACAGAGAAATAAACAATTTACCGTATTTATCGGCGTTTAACACGCGCCGGCGTATAACATGCACCCTAAGTTTAGGAGGGAATTTTAAGGAAAAAAACTTTTAGGAGGGAAGTTTAAGGAAAAAAAACCTTACATTTAAATGCCCATCAATGCAGCCTTATCAGTGTCATTTGCAGCCTTGTCAGTGCAGCCTTGACCCAGTGTCCATTGCAGCCTTGTCAGTGCAGCCTTGCCCCAGTGTCCATTGCAACCTTTATCAGTGCAGCCTTGCCCCAGTGCAGCCTTGCCCCAAGTGCAGCCTTGCCCCAGTGCAGCCTTGCCCCCAGGGTCCATTGCAGCCTTGCCCCAGTGCAGCCTTGCCCCCAGTGTCCATTGCAGCCTTGCCCCAGTGCAGCCTTGCCCCCAGTGTCCATTGCAGCCTTGGATGAATTTAAAAATGGCGCCGCCGAGAACGCCGCCGAGACTTGGCGGAGCGGAGCAAACGCCGCCAAGATCGCAGGGACTGGGGGGAGCCGAGATACACATAGCCAAGTGTACTCTGCTCTTCTCGGCTCCGCCCACAGTCACGCCCAGTCCCGCCCTATGATGGACATAACACAGGTCTAATGGCGGGACTGGGCGTGACTGTGAGCGAAGCCGAGAAGAGCCGAGTACACTCGGCTATGTGTATCTCGGCGGCGAACGCTCCGCTCCGCCCACAATCAGTGGAGATCGACGGGGATCGGCGTATAACACACACCCACGATTGTCCCCTGATTTTAAGGGCAAAAAAGTGTGTGTTATATGCCGATAAATACGGTAATTTATCCATCAATCATATGAGCTCCAACGAATCCATTCAAAATCCAGTTAATAGCATTACTCCTATCATAAATACATCCACAGAAAAAATAATAACTAGTTATTTGGGATAGTCCCCATTCTATCTTCCGTTAGACCTGCTTCTCTTGTATGCCCTGACAACATACTTTACTAAGAAGAAAAATCTGTACATATCTGAAGAGGAAGAAGGAGAAAATAAAAAGCCCCACGAGGGAAAGAATTCCTAAAAAAAAAAAACACAAAAAGAGAAAAAGAGAGAGAGAAAAAGAAAAAAAGAAAAACACTGATAGGGGAGGGGGAGTCGGAGTTGAGGAGGAAATGTACCGAGGTAAAGGTGAGTTTACTTTACCATCATCCAGGAAAGTTAGGGAACCCCAAGGCCCCCCACTCCTCTCTTTTTCAAATACTCATAAGAGCAAAGAGGGAACTCCCTTCCTCCGAGAATTTAAATGTATTCCATTGGCCCCAAGTTTCTACATATGTCTCCTTTCGATTTTGAGCCGATAATAACAAATCCTCCATCCTATTAACCTCTTCAATTCATGTGACCCATGTAAGAATTGTGTGGGGGCTTGTATCTCTCCACTGCCGTACGATACATGATCTAGCGGCGTTGATAAGATGGCGCAAAATTAATTTACTATATGTTTTCCCCAGTATGTTTGAGACATGTAACAAAAATAAGGCTGGATATTCTGGGAGGTTATACTCAGTGAATATCTGTGCTATCCGCCGTATATCCCTCCTGAAGTACTCCAGTTTTGGGCAGGCCCAAAGAATGTGGAGTAGAGTCCCTCTTTCCTCCTGACACCTCCAACAATTGTCCGGGATCTCCGGGGAGAATTTATTAAGTAATGAGGGTGTACGGTACCATCTTGTCATTATTTTAAAATTAGTTTCTTGGATTCTTGTGGATATTGAAGATTTCAACGCAAGATTTACTATCTGCCTGTGTTGTACCTGGGTGAACGTCCTGTCTAATGTCATTTCCCACTTCCTTATATATGGAGGGACATAATCCTCTTGGGGGGCATTCAGTAGTGCATACATTTGCGAGATTAAGTGAGAGCAAGGCCCTGTCCCCTCACATATTTGTTCTAAGGGTGTCAATGTTCGTTGAAATCTGTCCGGAGGTGGAAGAGTGTTAAGAAAATGTCGCAACTGAGCTCCACTCCAGAAATCAAGACCGAAACGGTCGTTGGATGAGGTTAGTTCGGGTAATGAGTGCAAATGTCCCAGTCACTGTTTTGTATAAAATGCGAGGCCTGAAAACACTGTGAGACTGAGAGTTTCCTGAAAGGTCCCTCCTGTAGTCCCGGAGGGAAACAAGGATTCCCTACAATAGGGTACAGGGGGGAGTTGACAGATGACCCACTTTTATTAAAGAAAGAAAAAACGTCCATCCAGAATTCCCACGCAGGGGGTTTCAAGTTGCTACAGCAGTAAAGTAATAATCAACGGAAAATACCAAGCCACCTGGCTTTCTTCAGCAATACTGCCGCTTAGGCTTTACGCTTCAGCCCTCTTGGCCATGTACCAAATCACTGTACCTCCTCTCAGCTTCCGTGCTGCTCAGCCCACAGCTTTGGGTCCTCTGGCTTATCCCTTGCACGCCTGGACTCCTCAGGAGGGTGGGGCCCAGAACCCTAGTCCTACTCTGCTATAAGCCCAGGACCCACCTGCTCAATCAACTAGCCAGACTTTCCAAAACCCAGTCCCAGGATTGGAGATTCCATCCCATCCATATCGCTATGGAATCTCCGGACTCCAGGTCCCCAATAGGATTTTACAAACTTTGGAGGAAACTGATCAAACAGATTCCTCCACATTAAATAACCCTGGAGCCCCTCAACCTGCCTATTTAAGAATCCTGGGCGACAATTACCAGGACAGGGAACTGTACTGTCACACACTGCAGTGAGAAACAGCCTCCACTGCAGCATTTTTATTGGACATCTGGGGCCAATGGTACTTTACCATTGGTCCAAGGCTTCAAGCTGTCCATTGAGCTCAGTACTTTTGACAAGAAGTGCGAGGCACTGTGAGCTCATCCTCTCAGTGTGCTGCAGAGTGCACCAGCTTGTATTTAACTGGCCGCTCTATATGTAGCTTCTGACAGGCTGCCTAAAGGTCCTAAGAGCCCCAAATTTTGACCAGTGTCGGGGTAGGACTTCTGCTAGCTGCCCCCCATTTGGTGTCTCTGTGACCCCTGGTCGCCACGCTACAACCCTGGAAGCTCGATCATGTTTTTTATGTTCATGGCTCTGCCTCACCTGCCTCCCCTGACCTCAAGTCCCTGTAATCCACTGAGAAATCCTGGTTGCAATCCTTTTGCATACTTCATAATGTAGTATAAATAAAAAAATAAAGCATGGACAGTAGGATTACCTTGTGTGGCTGGTGTGCAAACCTGGGAACAGATGAATTAAAATGTCAGTTCTAGGTGGACTGAGCTTCTAAGCCAGTTATTGTGCGTGACAAATTCTACACAATTTTTTCATATTAACAAGATCCCTTTTGTTACAATAAAATATGTTTATGTCTGCACCACTTGTAAAATGAATGTATCAGAGGGATTAGGAATTCTAACTGACCAAAAATATTAATTCTTTAGTAGCAAGCCAGAAAATCTTGGCTTGAAAAAAGGCTGAGGCAACCTACAAGGGGGTTCTCAGATCTGTATAATATGTTAATTGTCTCAAGTACTACACTGCAATTATCATTCACCATCATCAGCAGACATCTGCTTCAAGCTCCTTAATAGGCTAATAAACTAGAGGTTATAGAATTAAAGGGGTCAGAATGCCCTTTTGGCATCTTTTACATGCACTGTGCTCTAGTGGAAAAAACAAAGTCATAAAACTTATATTATGGACTAACAATGATTCAACACCACAGTCTTGGCACATACAAACTGTAATGACCTGTGTCGTCAACGCAGCTGCACTCCTGATCTATTTTTAACTTAATTCTATATTGTAATAGGCCAGGGGGATAGCTCTATATCACAAATGAATTATTTGTGTTTGCTGAATAAACAAATACACAGACATAGGATATAGGATATGGAAGCCAAGTGTCATTCATCATGTTACAATAAAACAACCCACGTAATTCTATTTGTTTAATTGTTGCAGTTTTTATTTTTACTATATACTGTCTTCAATAACTCGCACATTCCATTATTTATTTTAGTTTATTGTGTGATAGTTGCAGAAACATGACTGGTTCACACTGGTGCGACATGCGCTCTGACTTTGAGAGCACACGTCGCATGACATGTAAAAATCAATGTTTCCCTATGAGAGCTTAAAGTGGTTGTACACCCTGTACAACCACTTTTACCTACAGGTAAGCATAGGTTAAGGCTTACCTGTAGGTGCTGGAAATATCTCCTAAACCTCCACGATTTAGGAGATGTTTACAATAGAGGCAAGCGCCGATGTCTATGGCGCATGCGCTGTAGACAATGGCGCAGGCGTACTTTAGAAATGGCGATCGTGCCGTTTCTAAAGGAGGTAATGCCGTGACTGGTGGCTCCCATGCGCATGACGCGACTCCGGAAAGTTACAGAGCCAGAGTTCGCGGCCCCGGAAGGAAGAGGGGTGAAGATGGACGCTCGCTGCTAGTGGGGACACCAGTGACATTGCAGGCTTCGGTTTCAGGTAAGCAACACATAAGGCGCTACTATGCGATGCATAGTAGCCCATTATGCTTTACCTTTGCAGGGAAATAAAGAGGGAGTAAAACCCATCAGGGTTTACTTTCTCTTTAACTGGTCCGACTTGTGTCAGTTCAACTTTGGAAACAACATCTGTCCGATTTCAGCCCATAGAATTGAATGGAATTCGCATCCAAGTCGGATACTCATCTTAATTGATATGATTTAAATCTAACATTACAGGGAGATTACAAAGGCATTCCCTGAAGTTGCTTTGAAGTTGCTTATTAGTGGGGTCGTAGTCACGTCAAAGTCACATCAAAGTCACGTCGAAGTTGTGCCGAAGTCACGCCGAAGTCGCATTGCAATGTTGCGCCACTTTCATGTCGGAGCAATGTGAACCCAACCTAAGGCAAATGTATCACAAGACTTATATGTAGCTGTGATCACTGATTTTGTTACGAAAGTGTTCACTTCCTGGTTATAATGCTGAGTTCCTGGCTTCAATTCAAGTATGCCAATCAAGAGTTCACTTGTTGAATGCTTGTTCTGAATCTGGGACTCAGAAAGTAGTGGCACCAGAGAAAGCCAAGCCACTAGCATTTAACAAAGAAGGTCAGCTATAAGAGTTTCAGTAACACTTGACACATTACCATTAAAATTTAAGCTGCTCTGTGCTAGAAAGTGAAGTGAATAATTTTGTACATCTACCGTAATTCTGAAAATGTTTCAAAACTGACCTGTCATCACCTCATCAGTAAAAAAAAAATGTTACAGTAAGAAAAGCTCATAAGAAAATGTACTACAGAGTGCCTAAAAGTACAATGATTTCTTCTTGCGACATGTCCTGCATGCTAGGGGAGACCCCAAAAACAGGAGCAGGCTACATATAAACATTGACTTGGGCACCAAGTTGGTGTGATAGCTCAGTTTGCAAGAGGTAACTGAAGTACCCATATGTCACTTAGGGTCTAACGCTGCTACAACAATCACTTATTATATAAAAGAAAGGACATGATGGTATGGACAGCTGCACTCCAAAAAATCTTGATGGTTGCCTTTATTGTAAAAACAAGATTTAAAATGCACTACAAATCACTGCAAAAAAGTGCCTAGTGCTTAATCATAGCTGAGTCAGCTATGATTAAGCACTAGTGTGTAGTGCGAAACATGTCAGCTGTTATCCCGGTTTTGCAGTGATTTGTAGTGCATTTTAAATCTTGTTTTTACAATAAAGGCAACCATCAAGGTTTTTTGGAGTGCGGCTGTCCATACCATCATTTCTTTTCTTTTATATGCTACGTGCATTGCCGGCACCCACGGTGTTCCTGAGACCATATCGATTGCCGAAGTATACTCACCTGGAGCGGTAACATCTTTCTTCTAACAATCACTTATTAACATTAATAGACTACTGAAACTGTATAGATTGGGTTTTACATGGTTTAAGCAGAGACATCACTTCTCCAATTCTAGCTACTGAGTCATTGTGCTGTCTGCAAGATGTATAGTATTATGTTGCAACTATAGCACAAAGAAAACATTTGTATGTGTAGTTAAGTGCTGGGATTTTGAAAAGGAAAACTGTAAGTTAGTGCTCAACAGCTTTGTATTCATTAATACATCATTAAATATATTTGTAATGCAAGCATTATACAGTGCAAATAATAAAGCTGCGCTAACACAAATCTCAATAGGGAATGGGAAAAAAAACTAATGATTAGAGTTGAGCGGACACCTGGATGTTCGGGTTCGACGGGTTTGGCCGAACTTCGGAAAAAAGTTCGGGTTCGGGACCGAACTTTAACCCGAACCCGGACCCGAACCCGAACCCCATTGAAGTCAATGGGGACCCGGACTTCTAAGGACTAAAAAGGCTCTAAAAAAGTAATGGAAAGGGCTAGAGGGCTGCAAATGGCAGCAAAATGTTGTTAAGAGCATGGCAAGTGCTCTGCAAACAAATGTGGATAGGGAAATAACTTAAAATAACATAAAAAAAATAAAAAAATAAAAAAATATGCTGGAGGCCCCCTTTTCAGCAGAAGAGGTACGGGAAGTCATTAAGAACCTCAGAAACTCAACGGCACGATGCCACACATATGGTGGGAATGCCCCAGAATACGCCCTTTCTGGAATAAATTATTCAATTTAATGGATAAGCTAGTGGGAAAATAAAATACTTTGAAAAAAAAATGTAGCCGGGTGCTAAATTTAAGGTAAGTGTTTGAGTGGTAAATAGGCAGAGAATAAGAGTTGTAATTTCAGCTGGTGTGGACATTGACTTTACTGGGAATTAAAGGACTTGCCTCTACCTACAGTAGAGGTGAGAATCATCCTCTGGAGGAGTTTTGACTCCGGCTGTGGACACGACCCGTCAAGTACACCGCTCAACCTCTTTATATAGGAGGGTACGGGCTGGTACGGGCTGGTAGTGCGGTGTGCCTTTCTCCCTCCTGCGAGGAGACAACAACATAAAGGCAGGTATACATGTCTATTCTGCACAAGGTACGGACAAGTCCTGTGGGATCTATGCCTGGTTCATTTTAATGAACGTGAGCTTGTCCACATTGGCTCTGGACAGGCGGCTGCGCTTGTCTGTGATAACACCCCCTGCCGTGCTAAATACACGTTCAGATAATACACTGGCTGCAGGGCAGGACAGCACCTCCAAGGCATAAAGGGCAAGCTCAGGCCATGTGCCCAATTTGGAGACCCAGAAGTTAAAGTGGGCAGACCCGTCATCCAGTACGTGTAGGCCTGTGGACACATACTGCTCAACCATGTTGGTGAAATGCTGCCTACTGCTAAGACGTTCCATCTCAGCTGGTGGTGCTGGTTGTTGTGGCGTGCTGACAAAGCTTTTCCACATTTCAGCCATGCTAACCCTGCCTTCTGAGGTGCTGCCGGTGCCCAGAACTGCAGAAAATGCTATTAAAAAAAAAATGTTGTTTTTTTAGTATAGCACAGTAGGAGAAAACTATATAGAAATTGTTTATTTCACACACCTCCAAATATGTATAACACACTGCAAACTATTTTTTGTGCCCCTAAACGGCGTTTTTTGGAAGAGCAGAACACACCCACAGTACGTAACCGCTGAATCGCACAGCTACAGAACTGCAGAAAATGCTATTCAAAAAAAATGTTGTTTTTTTAGTATAGCACAGTAGGAGAAAACTATATAGAAATTGTTTATTTCACACACCTCCAAATATGTATAACACACTGCAAACTATTTTTTGTGCCCCTAAACGGCGTTTTTTGGAAGAGCAGAACACACCCACAGTACGTAACCGCTGAATCGCACAGCTACAGAACTGCAGAAAATGCTATTAAAAAAAAATGTTGTTTTTTTAGTATAGCAATTGTTTATTTCACACACCTCCAAATATGTATAACACACTGCAAACTATTTTTTGTGCCCCTAAATGGCGTTTTTTGGAAGAGCAGAACACACCCACAGTACTTAACCGCTGAATCGCACAGCTACAGAACTGCAGAAAATGCTATTCAAAAAAAATGTTGTTTTTTTAGTATAGCACAGTAGGAGAAAACTATATAGAAATTGTTTATTTCACACACCTCCAAATATGTATAACACACTGCAAACTATTTTTTGTGCCCCATAACGGCGTTTTTTGGAAGAGCAGAACACACCCACAGTACGTAACCGCTGAATCGCACAGCTACAGAACTGCAGAAAATGCTATTCAAAAAAAATGTTGTTTTTTTAGTATAGCACAGTAGGAGAAAACTATATAGAAATTGTTTATTTCACACACCTCCAAATATGTATAACACACTGCAAACTATTTTTTGTGGCCCTGAATGGCTCTTTTTGCAAGCGTACATTAAAGTGCAAATTTATTTTATTTATTTTTTCCCCTAAACGGGTCTTTTTTTGCACGAGCAAAATAAAATGCAAATTTTTATTTTTTTTTGCCCTATGGGTCTTTTGGAAAAGAGCACAATAAAGTGCCTTTTTTTTTTCCCCCAAATTGATCTTTTTCAAAGAGCAGAATACACCCACAGTATGGAAACGGTGTATCTCTCAACGTAATATATGCAGTGCTGGTGCACTGAGCTTGCAGATAAAAGTTAGATTTTCTCTGACACTGGGCTCATGGCAGTGTAAAAAGACTGTGCACTGCAACACAAACAGGTAAACCTATGCAGATCGCTGATTTTAATCTCTGAATCTGGACTCCTATATAATATTCTCTCTCCCTGAAAGCACCAACAGGAACCTGGCCCTACACTACACTATCTCTCTATCTTTTCCCTCAGATTGCAGAATCAGGACTACCTCATGTATTTTACAATCTCTCCCTATTAGCAACAGCAGCAGCCAAGATCCTCTCCCTATCTATTCTGAAGCAGAGTGACGTGTGTGCTGTGTGCCTCTAGCTTATATAGAAGCTGGGTCACATGTTGCACTGACCAATCACAGCCATGCCATTAGTAGGCATGGCTATGATGGCCTCTAAGGGCACACCAGTTAATCAAAAGGTGATTGGCTGGCCCCTGAAGCATTTCTAAATGCGTAATTAGATTGCTGAACCCGAACCCAAACCCGGACTTTTGCGCAAAGTCCAGGTTCGTGTTCGGGTTCGGCAAAAAGCTAAAGTTCGGTACGGACCCGAACTTTACAGTTCGGGTTCGCTCAACACTACTAATGATAAAACAGTGTCTATTCATATGATATATGACTAATGCACAGTCAGTGCTCTGTGTCCTGGACAAGTCCTGTCTGTTGGAATTAAAGCTTTTGCCCTCCCCTCTGCCATTTCTTGTGATAGGTGACCTCAATAAAAAATAGAGCGGCTCAAGATACAAGAGGACCGGGACAGACTCTCCTTGCATGTAAAATCTCCTATACTTTTGGGTAATTTACCGGCCTACCTGAGTCCTATCACAACTGGATACCTGTCAGACCGAATGCTGAGTTTCATCCCAGTCAATTCCATCTGTGTTGCCGCTGTTTCCTGGTGCAGGACCTGGGCTGGGTTATAGCCGCAGGCTTTCAATTAGCTTGCTTCTGGTAAGCTTAAATTTCTCACGGTGGTGGTGCACGAGTTTAACATTGGTGGACAACATATCACTTTGAAGTTTACTTTGAAATCTACTTTAATTCACATCCATTAATTTGAGGATACACCTTTTTATCCAATTAATACATATCAATTTTTTTGTATTCATTCATCTATGTTCCTTATCAATATTTTTGGTGATTGCTAAGGGTTGTTTTTGGTTCACAGTCATATATCATATAAATAGACACTGTTTTATCATTCGTTTTCTCCCATTCCCTATTGAGATTTGTGTTAGCGCAGCTTTATTATTTTCATTTGTATTTTGGTGTATATCTCACTGTCCAGTTGCAGCTTATTGTGCCAATATAGCGCAGTGTCCTGTTTTGCCCAAACATTATACAGTGCCTTTAAAAAGTATTCATACCCCTTGAAATTGTCCACATTTTCTCATGTTACAGCCAAAAACATTTCTGTTGTAACATGACAAAATGTGGAAAATTTCAAGGGGGTATAAATACTTTTTCAAGGCACTGTAAGTGCACTAATGTGATTCGGTATCAGACTCTTACAGTCCCTATACAATAGCACACAGATTGGGGGAGGGAAAAGCAGCTCAAGGAGACAGTCAGTTTATGTACTAAGACGGAGCCGGCTGATAGAGGAGAAACCATAGTGATAGAAATATCAGCTCATCTATGCTGCTTCTCCTTCAACATCCAATTAAAGGCTGGGGGTTGGGCTATGACAGTTTGGGCTCAAAGGAAGTGGATTGAATGATTTTGGCCATTATTCAACCTGGGAATTTGGTGACAGCTAGTGGTGAAAATATGTAGTCCGGTGGACAGTTCTTGACTGAAATTAAGTATTACAACAAAACTATAATTTTATTTTATCTTTTCAAATGAGCTATTACCTTTAGTTAAATATACCATGGTTTGAAAATTTTTAAGGTACACATTTTTCTAGAGAAAACATGATTTTCAGGCATTTGCTATTTCTTTATCTTCCTTGCATTTTCATTTTAATTTTGTATACTTTGGGTTCATTTTTCAAATCTTGTAATTCTGTTGAATTCTAAAAATCCTTATTTGCATGTAGCACTTGGTCCAGTTATGATCTGTGGTCAGTAATGATCTGTGGCCACACTGTGCAATAAAAGCACATTTTCTTTCTTTCTGCTTCTGCTGGCTGACAGTTTCACTCCAAGCTGAAGTCCAATTTATGTGTGTTCCTAAGGGTGAACTACAGCACAGCACCCTTCTCCATTATCCATGGACCACCCCCATTTTGCTCTACCCTGTACCCCTACAGCTGACCCTCAGATTAACACTGTTCACAATCCTGTGTATGTGTTCCCCTATGAACACATACACAGGACCTTCTTGATGACAGGTTCCTCTCCTCCTGCTGTGTAGATAAATGGTGCAGCTTTCTATCTTCTGTCTAATGGAAGGTCTAGTGCTCATACAGCACCTCATTTTCTGGTAGTGTAGGTGGTTGCAGACTCAGGGTACCAGTAGATGTGTGTAGGATGCTTCTGACAATCCTGTGTATGTGTTCCCCAATAAACTTTCCTACCCTGCTGTGTTGAATCACAACCAATGTCACTGCCCCCTCGCCTCGGTGTGCTCTGTTACTTAAAATCTCTTAAATATGCTTGTGAGCAGCATGATTAGACAGTGGGTAGGAGAGGGGGGACGCTATCAAACTGCAGTAACTCAGTAGCTGGACCAACTCAAAAGATGGGGTAATGTACTACATGCACTTGCTCCCAAGGGGGATGCAACTGGACTGGCTAAAAAGTGATGATACTTACAGATATTATTAGTATCTTTTTGACATCCTTGGTCTAAAGAAATTCTGACATCATCATTTTGTTTTATGAGTGAGACACGATAGTAGAAAATGAGACACAATAGTAGAAAATTTGTAACAATTAAAAGGTTAACTTCTCGAATACTAACATTTGGAAAAATATTATGGAAAGAATGAGGTTTTGTGAAAAAAAATTCTTTAATCATAAAAGCACAAATGTGGTATGGCTTCATTGATAAGTTTATGGAAACAACACTAAAGACCTTGATCCAACCATCATACCATATTTTGTGGTCTATCAGATATCTGATATCTCCACGAACCAAGCACTAGTGTTATATACGTACAGTGTGTCCTAAGAGTCTGGATCTATAGACATTCAACTGATCCATAAATAACCTATTATTTGCCCTATTTTCAGGGGGGAAAAGTGCATGTTATACGCCGATAAATATGGTAATAAAATATTTACAAAAATTTGAGGGGTTTACTCACTTTTGTGAGCTACTGTATATGGACATGCCTCCTGTAGAGAAACGTGGGGAAAGAAGTTTTTAAAAACACTCTACACCAAGCCATGTAGTTTGGAGTGCGTGAAAACACACACAGGTTTCGATGCATCTGCTAAAGAGCAGCACTTCTGTTCTGCACTTGTGAACCTCGTCTGCTCCAGTACGTCACACGTCCCTCAGTCCTCCCGACGTTTCGTCACCAGCGTGCATTTTCAGGGGTGCCCCTGAAGATGCACGCTGGTGACGAAACGTCGGGAGGACTGATGGACGTGTGACGTACTGGAGCAGACGGAGTTCACAGCCACCATCTTGTTGGTAGGAAGCGCTGGGTGCTTTCCTTTTGTATACTATCTGTTTACCATGTGAGTTTAAAATTTAGCTTACACTTAATAAATGTCCTAGTCTTTGGATGTCTGCGCAATGAGTGTTTTTTTTATTCCATCCTTTATACATGTGTCTACTGAGCTTCATTTCTGGAGTATTTGTGTAGCCAAGTTTGCTGGGATCATAGCCAAGCTTATCTGGTGAGCCATTACAAGCAAGTTTCCTCCCGCTGTATCGGTCTGATGAATGATTAGGAGGAGCCGTGGATACTGCCTTGATTTACTTATTGCTTATACCCTATGCATTTCTGGTAAGGGTCAGTTTTATCGGGTGTTGGTGACGGCTTCATACCTTTTTCATCTCACTGATTTCCAAATGCGGATCTTGTTATGAACTTTCTGGCATCTTCACACCATTGAATTTCATATATGAACTTTTATTACTACCAAATTTTAGCGCTACACCATTACCCCATATTTTGTTTATTGTATCCAACTTGTGTTAGCAGCTTTCCATTTTATTTCATTTTTTTAACAGCGCAACAAATTTCTCTTTTTACTTGTGAACCTACCTTTAGGCTGGGTTTACACTAGAACACGCAGCGGCTCACAGCAGGAGTACAATACGTCTCCATTCACCGTTTGAGGTCCGATTTCAGTCCGAATTTTGGGCTGAATTCAGACCTGAAATGGACCAAAAGACGCACAGTGCTCCTATTCGCACCAGAGCCACTACATAGATGTGTGAACCAGCTCCCTAGAGAGCCAGTCACAATATTCTGCTATGCGAATTGGTTGTGGAAAATCCACATCTAATTCGCATAAGTATAATTCGTAAAAGTGTGAACCTAGCCTTATAGCAGAAATACACGGTTAGAAAATTGACCGATCAATAACCAATCAAAAAATATCTTTAAAGGCGCAATTGATTTCATAAATAGGGGGTTATGTACTAAAGGCAAATCCACTTTGTATTACAAGTGCAAACTAATAGTGCAAAGTGCACTTGAAATTGCACTGAAAGTGCACTTGGAAGTGCAGTCGCTGTAGATCCGAGGGGGACATGCAAGGAAAATAAAAAACAGCATTTTAGCTTGCAGATGATTGGATAATAAAATCAGACGAGCTTCCCCTCATTTCAGATCTACCCCTCAGATTTACAGCGACTGCACTTCCAAGTACCCTTTCAGTGCAATTTCAAGTGTACTTTGCACAGTTGATTTGCCTTTCGTAAACAACCCCCATAGTGTTGATGTCTGAGGTACAAGTGGGGTCATCTATTAGTTCCGCTCTTGCGTGATAATGTTCAAGAGATGTTTTACGGACGATCTTCAAACCAACAAATAGAATATTGTACGTTCGCAAACGATGCAACACACTTTTTCAAATTTTTTCAATCATCTTTTTCGTTTAAAATATCGTTATCCGGTATTACTTGCTGGGCATCAACGACTAGAAAATCGGCCGATCGTTCGCATAACGAAAATTTTCGCCCAATTTTCTTATCGTGTATTCCTGCCATTAAGGAGGAAATCATCTCTGCATGAAACAACATAAGTTTATAGACATGTGCACTGCCTAAAAATTAGTTTGTTTATGTTTCATTCCATCTGAACCAAATAAGTTTATATTGGTCTCATCAGAACACAGGACATGGTTCCAGTAATCCATGTCCTTAGTCTGCTTGTCTTCAGCAAACTATTTGTGGGCTTTCTTGTGCATCATCTTTTGAAGAGAAAGTTTATGCACCAAGTGCATTGGAGGATGCCCCCATGGACTTTATATGGCAGAGATAGATAGTATCAAAAGTCAAATCAAGTAAAAAATTGGCACACAGGTGCCTACTTTATTAATATAGAGAGAATAAAAAAGTGCACTAAATAGGACACAGAGTATTTTGAATATACAATAGGACAATACATACATCATCATATATAGAACATATTCAAATAGCCCAAAATACCAAATACAATTTGTTGCTCAAAGTGTATTTGCACAGTAACTATCAATAGGTGTTGATTGCCACCTCAGGGCATTTGCAATCAATCAATTCCAAAGGGTATTTGAGATCAGCTGGTTGGATTCACATACAAATACCCAACATGTTTCGGAATTTTACTGCACTAATGTGCGTCTTTTCCTTCATCAGGAGTGGTATTGTAGTTTTAGGAGGCTAATGTTCATATCTGTAAATATAAGTACAATTGTATAATATGTGTGGGAAAAAAAACCTCATCACACTACAAACAAACTTATTTTTAACAATTGCAATAGTAACCAAAGATACTCACATATGTTAAATTCAGAGGAGATTAATTATCATTTTCACTTAGGGGTGTACTCACCTTTGTTGCGTTATTTTGAGGGGACAGCAAATTTACACTGTTATACAAGCTGTACACTCACTACTTCACATTGTAGCAAAGTGTCATTTCTTCAGTGTTGTCACATGAAAAGATATAATAAAGTATTTACAAAAATGTGAGGGGTGTACTCACTTTTGTGAGATACTGTAAATATAATATTACACTGTAGACTGTCCATCCAGTCGTGTCACAACATTGATGATGTGATATAAAATATGAACTACCTCATAGATTAGTGCATTAACATGACCATAATTACCATGAAATGTCCATCCAGCTATGTTGTAGCATTTATGATGCCATATATATTATAAACTATCTCCATGAAGCAATAGTGCATTAGCATGACACAGCAAAATGTATTGAATATGCAGCAGTGATATTAGATTCATACTATGACAGATTTGCTAGTGATCACTATTAATGCAAACTTCCTTCTGTAATACAGCATGAACAGTAGTTTAGAAAGTATATAGCATTTCTTCATAAAACAGAGGTATATAAGCGCAGAGAGTGGTTCTTGGGTAAGTAAGTGGCAGAAGGAGCATTATAGCAGTCTGATAAAATTCATGACAGGGCCGAGCAGAGTAGCGAACATTAATAAGGGATAGGGTAGAAAGGCTAAGGTGCAATATATATGAGCATGAGCAGTCCGTACTTGCAAATGCTATCATAGATCTTCACATAGACAGCGATGATAAAGGCTTACCCAAATCTGTATTACCTCTCTCTTTCGGATTAACACCTTTCTCCTGTGCTCACTCTCCAGATGCTTATCTGCTAGCCTGATTGCTGCTATATACTGTACATGAAGCTCCTAGTATCCAAGTGGTTGTTGGGTGCTCCCTGCGGTCTGTTTGGATGAAACCACATATCTTGGTAGTACAGTACTGTCAGCGGACATCTGACGTCACCTTGCCACGCCTATGCTTTTCTTCCCTGTTCGAATACACAGAAGCATACTGGAACATGTGGTTTGACTAGGGAGCCAGCCTTTTGGGATACCCTGTATACTTAACTGCTTTCTAAACTATATGAACATGATGGTCAGAATTTGCACAATTTAAATCCTTTCCAATATTATCATCTAATGCTAAGATTTAGCTGATATAGGCAGCATATAGATAACTGACAAAATTGCTGATAGTCTGATGATTTTTTATACATTGGGGTTGATTTACTAAAACTGGAGAGTGCAGAATCTAGTGCAGTTGTACATGGTAGCCAATCAGCTTCTAACATCAGATTGTTTAATTAGAGCTCCACCCAAAGGGCGAAGCTCTGCTTTTGCACACCCTCCTCTGTCACATTTGGCACCTTTTGGGGCGGGGGGGGTACCCGCTCCAACCTCGCACGGCGATCTGCGTCTTGTCTGGCCCCTTCCAATCACAGTCTTCTGGGACCTGTGTGTGTCCCAGAAGACAACGGGACCATTCAGAAAGTGCAGCGCGAGTCAGGCATGCGCAGTAGGAAACTGGCTGTTTAGCCTGAAGGCTTCACTTCTGGTTTCCCTTACCTGCAATGCCGGTGCCTGCACCCGAAGCTGATGGAGAAATCAGCATGGGGTGCTGATATTGCGGGATCCTTGGACAGGTAAGTGTCCTTATAATAACCACTTCCCGACCGCCGCACGCCAATATTTGTTGGCAGAATGGCACTGGTGGGAAAATGGGCTAATAAATGACTTTAAAAACCTGTGTAGTGTGTCTTATTTTTTACTCTTTTTATTCCTGGTGAATGGGTAGGGGTACGGGGTACCAACGGTCAGGGTTGTCGGGAAGGGGCCCTTGTCCTCATCAACATGGGGGCAAGGTGCTTTGGGGTGAGGGGCGCAGGGCCCCCTGCCCTAAAGCACCCACCCCCCTATGTTGAGGGCATGCGGCCTGGTACGGTTCAGGAGGGGGGGGCGCTCGCTCGTCCCTACCCCCTTTCCTGACCTGCCGGGCTGCGTGCTCAGATAAGGGTCTGGTATGTATTTTGGGGTGACCCCCACGCCGTCTTTTCGGCGTGTGGGGGTTCCCCTTAAAATCCATACCAGGCCGAAGGGCCCGGTATGCTCATGAAGGTGGATGCCCATGCAAGTTTTTTTTTTTTTTAAATTGGCGTGGAGTTCCCCTTCATTCACAAGTTGCATGCCAAAGTCAGATCCGTTAATATGGGATCTGACTTTGATCTGACTTCAGAAAAAAAGTAGTGCAGGAACTACTTTGAAGTCGCCACGACTTTAAGTCGTGTCAGTATGAATGGTAGTCATTCAAAATCATGGAGAATGACTTGTCATGCGATTTTGTAGTCCAAAATCGTGGGACAAGTCGTATAAGTGTGAAAGGGGTTTCTATGCAGAATTGCACCAAATTTTGCAAACTGTAGTTTCTGTAAATTAACCCCATAGTGTGTCTCACAAATAGAATAGAAATGACACATTGGAGAAGGTGGTATAGAACCCATTGTAACAATACTTGTTAATATACATGAGTCATAGCCATGTAAAAATCAAAGCATAGTGATCTTAGGAACATGCTGCTTTTTTCCTACAAAGTAGCAATGAAGAATATTCTGATAGAGAAGATCAAAGCTTGTTTTGCTAAATTATTTATAATTATTCGACACAAAAAAAAATCCTAAAAGGGGCCTATGTTAAAGATAGATGGAAAAAAAGCTTTTGAATTAGTTAAAATTTAATTAACAATTTCAATGACATTTTATTGAGATTGTTCTGTAAAAAGTAGATGAAAAAAATAAACATTTGTGAGAAAAAGACCTGCCCTTTTAATTATGAAATATAATGTATATTCAAGTAGCATTTTTAGAGACAGCTTCCTGATCTCTGTTGTAGGGTTTCTTTTAATTCCTGCAACACAAATTCTGTAGGGCATATTTTGCTAAAGGAGTGGAGAATGTTCCCTTGGCTTAGTCAATAACATGAAGCTGTGTTCACCACAATCATCTAATCAGGT
Organism: Rana muscosa; assembly: GCA_029206835.1. NCBI lineage: Eukaryota > Metazoa > Chordata > Amphibia > Anura > Ranidae > Rana > Rana muscosa. The sequence continues at coordinate 263,423,986 of CM055116.1, read as the reverse complement.
GCAGGCTAAATCCTATTGTTTTAATTTCCTTGGGAAATTGGGTATCAAAAGTGATAGCTTTATAGGGGTTGATTTTCTAAAGGCAAATAGACTGCTCACTTTGAAAAGGGAGCAGTGAATGCAGTGAAATTACAAAGAATACCCAATCACATTCAAGAAGAATAAAATAAAACACATTTTTGCCTGCACAAATGGATGATAAAAGTCAGCCAAGCTTCACCTCATTTACTAAGTTAAAGTGTTACTAAGCCTACAGCAGTAAAATCAGTATGTATATGCACTAAAGCATTCTTGTTATACTCACTGTGGAACCTAGGGGGTTAATCTTCTGCATTAAGTAAAAAGGCTGTTTGATCCTTTCTTCCTTAGTTCCCAATCTATCTGGTGATAGAACAGAACCTTGGGGGCAACTTGCACATGCTCAGTTTGGTGTGTATTGCTAGAGAGTTTTGTTTTTTTGGGAGAGTGCATGTGATCAGAACAGGGCTAATCAGCACTGTCCAGAAAGAGGGTCAGGGCTCAGGGGTCCTGCAGCCTTATGGGACAATCAGGGGAGAATGAAAACTCCTCCTACAAGCTTTAACCAGACACTAATAGAAGTCACAAGACTGCTATTTACTGCTGATGAGAAAGGGTATTTAGCAGTTTATATTTACTAAAGTAATTGCATTTCCATGTTCTGTGTACTATGGAAGACCAGATATAATGAATGCAGGCTCCTGGGTTTAGTATCATTTTAAGTAAACATTCTCTACTCTTTACTAACCAACACCAGTGGTTTCTGTAATGACTTTTAACAGAGCCAAAGAAAGACTTTTCAAATTTTCTGTAGCAGAAAACCAGATGGGTATCGGAGTGGGGTACCTGTTGCTTCTTATTCCTCAGCAGTTGAAGGGGATCTCCACTTTTTGCTAAAAACAGAGAATCCATCAGGCACTATTTATAAAAACTGAGGCGACAAAACACAGGGAGAACTTCTCTTTAATTTGTATACACAAGTCCATTTGTGCATGTTACTCGAAATCTATATTTTCTTTCATTTACAGACATTCTGATTCTCCCCACAGTCATAGCACCTAATCGTGGTAACATTAGTCATCTGTATAGGAGGACATGTAGCAGGATGATTAACTGGCTAGCAATTCTGGTATTATACTGGAAAGCCTGAGCAGTAGCCCTACTAGATCACACACTAAAGGCCCGAACACACGGTCTGACTTTTTGCCAACAAACTTCAAAATTAGCACGTTTTCCAAAAATCCGACCGTGTGTACGTTCCATCGGACAAACTTTTTCTGTTTTCATCGGACAAAAGTTCGCTCTGCAAACGGACAAACTTTTCGGCAACAAAAGTCTGATGGTGCAAAGTCCGACCATGTGTACAGTAATCCATCGGACTTTTGTCCGAAGTACAAATACGCATGCCCAGTATCAATGTTAAAATCAACCAACAATAGCAGAAGTTGACCAAAGGGTGGCGGTAAAGAGCAGAAAACCACGTGATGTTGGGAAAGTTTTGGGAAAGTTTGCAGAAAACTCCTGACGTGTGTATGCTATGGGTGTGCCCGGCCAACTCCCTTCAGACAAAAATCCACGGAAAAGTTTGTTTGAAGTCCGACTGTGTCTACAAGGCTTAAGAGGAACAGAATATGTACCTTGTCTTCCATTATGTTCTGTACTGTTACAGGAAATATCTGGAGCCAATAGAATGGCTTTATACAAACATAAGATAACAAGTACACAATAATACTAATACTAATTCTACTACCAATAAATGTTATAGTTTATACTGATTCAAGCTTAACATTATATTTTGTCTATAGTATAAATTTCCAATTTGTAATTCTACTGAAAGCCAGACTTACCATTGGTATTATTATTATTATTATATTAATATTACTACTACTACTACTACTACAAACTGTATGCGTATGCATCTACTTGAAAGCTATTTTAATCATACATTTGTTATTATCTACCTTGTCCAACTACTGACTATGTGCAGCAACATTCCTTGCAATTTTTAGAAATCTTTTTTAACCACTATACAGTGGGTACGGAAAGTATTCAGACCCCCTTAAATTTTTCACTCTTTGTTATATTGCAGCCATTTGCTAAAATCATTTACCGTAAGTTCATTTTTTTTCCTCATTAATGTACACACAGCACCCCATATTGACAGAAAAACACAGAATTGTTGACATTTTTGCAGATTTATTAAAAAAGAAAAACTGAAATATCACATGGTCCTAAGTATTCAGACCCTTTCCTGTGACACTCATATATTTAACTTGGGTGCTGTCCATTTCTTCTGATCATCCTTGAGATGGTTCTACACCTTCATTTGAGTCCATCTGTGTTTTTTATTATACTGATTGGACTTGATTAGGAAAGCCACACACCTGTGTATATAAGACCTTACAGCTCACAGTGCATGTCAGAGCAAATAAGAATCATGAGGTCAAGGGAACTGCCTGAAGAGCTCAGATACAGAATTGTGGCAAGGCACAGATCTTGCCAAGGTTACAAAAAAAATTCTGATGCACTTAAGGTTCCTAAGAGCACAGTGGACTCCATAATCCTTAAATGGAAGATGTTTGGGATGACCAGAACCCTTACTAGAGCTGGCCGTCTGGCCAAACTGAGCTATCGGGGGAAAAGAGCCTTGGTGAGAGAGGTAAAGAAGAACCCAAAGATCACTGTGGCTGAGCTCCAGAAATGCAGTCGGGAGATGGGAGAAAGTTGTAGAAAGTAAACCATCACTGCAGCCCTCCACCAGTCAAATTTATGTCATATATATGTCATATTACATTAACTTTTGTTCAAAACAAAAGATAGCAAACTGAATCTTTGTTTGTAAAGTGGAAGTAACAGAAATTCTAACTTCATCATGGAATCACTATGACTACTGTTTGACACTTGCAAATTGGGCCAAAAGCAGATACCAATCTGAGACTTTTTAGGAAGCCAAAGAAAAACAGTTACAACTTCAGCTGAGCATGCTGATCTATGGTAATAATAAAGAACGAAGGTAACATTTCCATACAGTAGGTAGCATTGTTTAGGTAGCAATAAAGTATTTCCTAATATTTTGTATTATTCCTTTGAGCCAGTCCCAGAAGTGTGACGATGTTGAACAGCGCAACGCGTAAGGCGGAGTGTATAGGAGCGCACACAGTGACGCAGGAGTAAGATCGTTCCCACAGCAGCCCAACCTTACTGGAGTGAAGTCTGAGCTGTCAGCTTGACCTTGGTGGATCGATGAGCTGCGGGGAGAGCCCCTGCTCATTGGATTCTTTGAAGAAAGCAATCTTGAATTATTTATATGTGAGGGCATTTTTAATAAATTATTTGTCTTTAAAATGTATTTGGAAAGCACTATGGTCTGTTTGTTTTTTTCCCTGAATGATAACATTGTACTCTCTTCCTGGAGATGACTCTGATGTGAAAGAAGGTTTTTAACCTACAGTGCATCTTATTCCAGCTAATTAGGAACCTGCCTGTTTTGACCTTTAAAAATTTAAAGGTCCTACTTAGGAGGTGAAAGTTTGTCTAGTTGGTTCACAGTGGAGGAATGCACACTTTTCACTTTAATGAGTTCATTGTCTGCAAGATGGATCCAGGCTTTTTAGTTGTTGAAGGTCATTTATGAACTATTTTGTATTTTTCTTCACTTATATGAGCACTTTGGAGCACTATTGACTATTATTAATTCATGCACCAGTTTTGTGATTGTGTTGTAACTGCTAATTACTCGGCATAGTTAATCATTGATTTTAACAGTTGTTTTTAACCACTTCAGCCCCGGAAGGTTTTACCCCCTTAATGACCAGAGCATTTTTTGTGATTCGACACTGCGTTGTTTTAACTGACAATTACGCGGTCGTGCAGCGATGTACCCAAACAAAATTGACGTCCTTTTTTTCCCATAAATAAACCTTTCTTTTGGTGGTATTTGATCACCTCTGCGGTTTTTATTTTTTGCGCTATAAACAAAAATTGAGCGTCAATTTTGAAAAAAAACAATATTTTTTACTTTTTGCTATAATAAATATCCCACATTAATTTTTTTTAAAACAAATTTCTTCATCAGTTTAGGCCAATGTATATTCTTATACACATTTTTATTGTGACTGTGACATTGTGGCGGACAGATCAGACACTTTTTTTAGGACCATTGACATTTATACAGCGATCAGAGCTAAAAATAGCCACTGATTACTGTGTAAATGTCACCGGCAGGGTTGAAAAGCTTTGTTTTTTAAAAAAACAAACAAACATGTCCTACTTACCTCCACTGTGCAGTTCGTTTTGCACAGTGTGGCCCCGAACGGCATTTTCTGGGGTCCCACGGCGGCTCTCTCGGCTCCTCCCCGCCTCAGATAACCCCCTCTGGGAAGCGCTCTCCAAAGGGGGTTACTTTGCGGGCACGCTCCCGAGTCCTGTATTCGGCTTCCATAGCCGCCGAGTACAGGACTCCACGTCATTGGATTTGATTGAAAGCAGCGCGAGCCAATGGCTGCGCTGCTATCAATCTATCCAATAAAGAGCCAAGACGCCCGGGACTTTCCAGGGCTCAGGTAAGTAAAACGGGGGGCTCGGGGGCTGGTAATTGTAAGATGTTTTTTTCACCTTAATGCATATGATGCATTAAGGTGAAAAAACATGAACCTTTACAACCCCTTTGACTGTGTTCCCTATGAGTGTTTCTAACTGTGGGTGGGATAGGCTTACTGGGACATGACAGCGATCACTGTTCCCGACCACTGGGAACAGTAGATCCCTGTCATGTCTCCTGTCAGAACGAGGAAATGCCTTGTTTACATAGGCATTTCCCCGTTCTGCCTGTGTACAAGGCAATCGCGGGCCGCCGGAGGACATCGAGTGCTCCCGACCCAAGGGCACGCAGCGTGCAGCAAGAGAGAGTGCGTGCCGCCCGCAACTGAGCCTGTGCGAGCCGCCGTACACCTATGGCGATTCACGCAGGAGAACCATTGTGTTTGACGGCAGCCGGTCTTTAAGCGGTTAAGCACTGTGCAATTTTTTCTTCAAATTAAAATTAATTAAAATAAAACAGTCTCTAAACCATTAGAGATGCCCAAACCTTTAAAGTGAATTCCTGTAACTCTGGGGTGGCAGAATTTCCCCACTAACATCTGAAGAGCTGAAAGTGCTACTTTCAGGACATGAGTGGACCAATGGCAAAGAGCTCTTGAGTTGACCATCCAATAAATATTAAGCAGAACTTCAGGCTGGAAACAAAGCTACCCTTGCAGTGAGTTGCCATCTGCAGGGTAAGGACTGACTTCTAATTTTGTCATCTGCAGGGTAGGGTCTGACTTCTCAATTTGTCCTGGGATGATGAATAAGAATTAAATACTAGGGATGCGCTTAAATTGAATGTAAACCCACCACTCACCCAGTATAAACTAATAACACAGTATTAATGTATGTATACATGCAAGCCTCCTGCATTTATCCCTACCTTGCAAATGTCACCTCCTTCAGCAGTAGGAGCCCCAAAAAGTCGTGATGCCACAAAACTCCCCCCCCCACCTCTACACTCTCCTACTCTTCAATCACACTGATCTTGCACCATGATGAGTAACATCCAGTCAAACCTCAGGAAAAGCACCACATGACTTCAGTATGCCCAATCAGTCTGAGAAGTAAAGAAGCAAATCCTGGGAGAGCTGGAGAAGAAAGGAGGGGGTATGTGAAGCTTGAATTGTAATACACACTCTGCTCTCTTCTCGTTTATGTGATAAAGAAATCAGATGTCAGTCACAGCAGTGGGGGATGTGGCGACACAAACTTATCTGTGTGTAATTTTTTATCTTACTAAAAAAAGACAAGAGGATTTCTCAGAGCTGTATTAACTCTTTGTGACAAGACTGGGCACAGATGACTTGACATCCTCTACTGTACCAGGTAAAAGTCTTCATTAACTATTTGGAGCCCGGGCCATTGTCAAATGACGGCCACAAGGTGGCTCTACAGCATCGGGAGGCCGTCTATTGACGTCCTCTGGCCTCCCGGCCACTGGGGGGCGCGCGAGCACTGCTGGGGGCGCGAAGGCCCGCCGCGTCACTGAGGTGCCGATGCGCGTGCCTGGCGGCCGCGATGTCCGCCAGGTACCCGCGATCGGCCGTTACAGAGCCAGGGACGTGGATCTCTGTGTGTAAAAACAGAGATCCATGTCCTGTCAGGGAGAGGAGACCGATGGTGTGTCCCTTGTACATAGGGACACAGATCGGTTACCTCCCCCAGTCAGTCCCCTCCCCCCACAGCAAGAATCACTCACAGGGAACACATTTAACCCCTTGATTGCCCCCTAGTGTTAACCCCTTCCCTGCCAGTCACATTTATACAGTAATCAGTGCATGTAATCAGCACTGTTCGCTGTATAAATGTGAATGGTCCCAAAAATTTTTCAAAAGTGTCTGATGTGTCCGCCGTAATATCGCAGTCCTGACAAAAATCGCTGATAACCGCCATTACTAGTAAAATAAAAAATAATTTAAAAAAAGTCATAATTCTATCCCCTATTTTGTAGGCGCTATAACTGTTGCGCAAACCAATCACTATACGCTTATTGCGATTTTTTTACCAAAAATATGTAGAAGAATACATGTCGGCCTAAACTGAGAAAAAAAATTGTTTTTTTTTTTTTTTTAAATTGGGATATTTATTATAGCAAAAAGTTAAAAATATTGTGTTTTTTTCAAAATTGTCGCTCTTTTTTTGTTTATAGCGCAAAAAATAAAAACCACAGAGGTGATTAAATACCACCAAAAGAAAGCTTTATTTGTGGGAAAAAAAGGACGTCAATTTTGTTTGGGAGCCATGTCGCATGACCGCGCAATTTTCATTCAAAGCGTGACAGTGCCGAAAGCTGAAATTTCGCCTGGGCAGGAAGGGTTGGATGAACGGTCAAACTTTTACCTATTCATCGCAAGCGGAACATCATGTATATTAGCAGTATTACTTCCTCTAGCATTGGGCATTGTGAATGACATGGTTCTACATCGATGGATGACGTTATTGATGATAAATGTAGATAGTGGGACTTATTTTTTTTAAACATAGGACTTGTCAAAAACACAAAAACACGTGCTTACACTAGTACCAATTACTTATTCACATGGGGGGCAGGAGGAGGCTTCCAAATGTCAAAAGCCCCTGTCTGTAGACCCACGTACGCTATATTGCCAAAAGTATTGCAATGTCTGCCTTTACAGGCACATGAACTTTAATGGCATCCCAGTCTTAGCCCGTAGGGTTCAATATTGAGTTGGCCCACCCTTTGCAGCTATAACAGCTTCAACTCTTCTGGGAAGGCTGTCCACAAGATTTAGGAGTGTGTCTATAGGAATGTTTTACCATTCTTTCAGAAGCGCATTTGTGAGGTCACAAAAAACACAAATGCAGCGCTCGATGAAACTGACATAAAACTTTATAGTCTTGTTAAAATAGATGAATAAATGTCAAAAAATTGCATAAAGTTATATAAGATTGCACAAATAGCTAGAGACATTAAAATCCATATATATAAGATATATAAAAATATATAAAAAATATAAGAGAGATCTTCAGTTAGTGAGCAATGTTTATGGTAGAAGTAAATAATGCTGATGCCACTGCGGAATCTTGGGAAAGAGGGGTTAACATCAGAACAATGTAGTAAGGATCCCCAGAGACAGCCTGTAACAGTACAGCCGGATAGCCACTGTGATAGGTGGAGTAAGTGCCTGGTGTAATAGCTAGTGTACCTGTTTGAGTGAGGTCATGCCTGACCACCGAGATGTTGAAGCGTAGAGCTGGGGTCCCAGGGATTGCAGATGTCACAGCAGATAGCGGGAAGGCGGACCGCTCCGAGGGACCAGCCTGTTGGGGACGGATGGATGCAGTAGACCCTACGCCGGAGGCTCAGAGTGGGTGGATGGATAGGCAGCTCTGCAGGAAACACGAAGGGCGATGTAGGCACAAATGGCAGCCAGGCGCATGCTGATGACGTCAGCGCCGTCCAATATGGTTGGAGGCAGAGGTGTCAGTGAATCAGGGACCCAGTTGCGCTGATGATGGTGTCAGCGGAGATATGGATGTCACTCAATTATTCACAGACCAGTGGCAATGTAGTAGCATGGATGGAGGGCCGTGACTGACATGTTTCGCGTTTGCTACGCTTTTTCAAAGTCACGGGAGGAAGGATAGGCCCAACAATATAAGCACAATGGAAATGGGAGGGGTGATGGAAGGGGAGGGGCCAGAATACTGACATGGAGACTGGTGTTAACCCCTCCGTAACCAAAAACAGACATCCTTAGCTTGCAAATTAGTAATAGTAGTTGCAAATTACAGATACAAATGGGTAAAAAATAACAAATGTAACAAGTGACATAAAACGAACACAATAACAAATAGAGTTTATGACATAAATAAGGTGATATACAGGTGTATGTATATATATATATGTGTGGCGGCACAGTGGTGTAGTGGGTAGCACTCTCGCCCTGCAGCAAAAGGGTCGCCGGTTCAAATCCCAACCACGACACCACCCGCCCGGAGTCCGCACGTTCTCCCTGTATCTACGTGGGTTTCCTCCATATACACCAGTATATGGGAACGTATACCGTATAAGCCGAGTTTTTCAGCCCTTTTTTTAGGGCTGAAAGTATACCCCTCGGCTTATACTCGAGTCAGTACCTGAAAATCTTCTTAAATCTCGCGGCTTTCTTTTGGTCCCTTCCGCGATAGGCGTTTCCAGCAAACACTGTGTTGGGTGTTGCGCCTATCATGGACGTTCTCTTGTCCGACGTCCGTGATTGGCGGAACACTGAACAAAGTGCCTGCTGGGAAACGGAGTCCGAGAATGAGAGGATCTCCGTGATAGGCGCAACACTCAACACAGTGTTTGCTGGAAACGCCTATCACGGAAGGGACCAGAAGAAAGCAGCGAGATTTAAACAATGAACGCCGGCCGCGGAATAAGAAGATTTTCAGGTACACTGACTGACTCGGGCACAGGGAGGCTGCAATGGACACAGTAAGGTGGCAATGCGCACAGTGAGGTGGCAATGGGCACAGTGAGGTGGCAATGGGCACAGTGAGGTGGCACAGTGAGATGGCAATGGGCACAGTAAGGTTGGGCAATTGGCACAGTGAGGTGGCAATGGGCACATTTCCCCCCCTAGGCTTATACTCGAGTCAATAAGTTTTCCCTGTTTTTTGTGGTAAAAGTAGGTACCTCGGCTTATACTCGGGTCGGCTTATACTCGAGTACTGTATATACGGTAATTATTATATGTGGCTAATTAATAGAAAATTGATGATGTGTTATAAATTTAATGAATTAATGAAATAAAATCAATTCAATTAAATCGAATAATCAAATTACTGCAGAATAATTGTACATACAGGGAGGGATAATAATACCATTAAGTGCATGTATAATGCTAATAATTATAATAAAATTAGTCATGAAAATGATGTGTTAAAAATGATGTGTTAAAAGGTTGGGATAAATGTAGCAAACAATTACAGTAATAAATAAATTAATTACAGTAATAAATTATTGACAATATTAAATATTAAAATGTGTTGAAAACAAGGTAGGATTGGATTATCAGACAATACTCAAGATGTCAAGCCTCCTCGTTCATACCCCCAGGTGAGAGTGAGCCGAGTTGGTAAATCCAAAAGGTTTCTCTCCTGCAAAGGAGGGAAAACCTTTCATTATCCGTTAGTGTCCCTTTTGGTATGGCCTCTATTGCCATGACCTCCAGTACCTTAAAGTTTTTGTTATGTGCCTGGAGGAAATGGCGCGGGACGCTATGTTTGTCGCAGCCTTTTTTGATGAGTCTGCGGTGTTCGCCCACTCTCACACGTAAAGTGCGAATCGTATGCCCCACATATAAAAGTTTGCAGGGACAACGCAGGACATAGATAATATACTCAGTTGAGCAGGTAAGGAATTGTTACCCTGCAGAGTTGCCATCTGCAGGGTAAGGACTGACTTCTAATTTTGTCATCTGCAGGGTAGGGTCTGACTTCTCAATTTGTCCTGGGATGATGAATAAGAATTAAATACTAGGGATGCGCTTAAATTGAATGTAAACCCACCACTCACCCAGTATAAACTAATAACACAGTATTAATGTATGTATACATGCAAGCCTCCTGCATTTATCCCTACCTTGCAAATGTCACCTCCTTCAGCAGTAGGAGCCCCAAAAAGTCGTGATGCCACAAAACTCCCCCCCCCCACCTCTACACTCTCCTACTCTTCAATCACACTGATCTTGCCCCATGATGAGTAACATCCAGTCAAACCTCAGGAAAAGCACCACATGACTTCAGTATGCCCAATCATTCTGAGGAGTAAAGAAGCAAATCCTGGGAGAGCTGGAGAAGAAAGGAGGGGGTATGTGAAGCTTGAATTGTAATACACACTCTGCTCTCTGCTCGTTTATGTGATAAAGAAATCAGATGTCAGTCACAGCAGTGGGGGATGTGGCGACACAAACTTATCTGTGTGTCATTTTTTATCTTACTAAAAAAAGACAAGAGGATTTCTCAGAGCTGTATTAACTCTTTGTGACAGGACTGGGCACAGATGATTTGACATCCTCTACTGTACCAGGTAAAAGTCTTCATTAACTATTTGGAGCCCGGGCCATTGTCAAATGACGGCCACAAGGTGGCTCTACAGCACCGGGAGGCCGTCTATTGACGTCCTCTGGCCTCCCGGCCACTGGGGGGCGCGCGAGCACCGGCGGGGGGCGCGAAGGCCCGCCGCGTCACTGAGGTGCCGATGCGCGTGCCTGGCGGCCGCGATGTCCGCCAGGTACCCGCGATCGGCCGTTACAGAGCCAGGGACGTGGATCTCTGTGTGTAAAAACAGAGATCCATGTCCTGTCAGGGAGAGGAGACCGATGGTGTGTCCCTTGTACATAGGGACACAGATCGGTTACCTCCCCCAGTCAGTCCCCTCCCCCCACAGCAAGAATCACTCACAGGGAACACATTTAACCCCTTGATTGCCCCCTAGTGTTAACCCCTTCCCTGCCAGTCACATTTATACAGTAATCAGTGCATATTTATAGCACTGTTCGCTGTATAAATGTGAATGGTCCCAAAAATGTTTCCAAAGTGTCCGATGTGTCCGCCGTAATATCGCAGTCCTGACAAAAATCTCTGCTAACCGCCATTACTAGTAAAATAAAAAATAATTTAAAAAAGGTCATACTTCTATCCCCTATTTTGTAGGCGCTATAACTGTTGCGCAAACCAATCACTATACGCTTATTGCGATATTTTTTACCAAAAATATGTAGAAGAATACATGTCGGCCTAAACTGAGAAAAAAAATTGTTTTTTTTTTTTTTTTAAATTGGGATATTTATTATAGCAAAAAGTAAAAAATATTGTGTTTTTTTCAAAATTGTCGCTCTTTTTTTGTTTATAGCGCAAAAAATAAAAACCACAGAGGTGATTGTTTTATTTGAAATCTATCACCTTTGGAGGTAATGATTTCTGGTCGTCCATTGGTGATTGACTGGCATGTTAGGCACCCTCTTTTGCAGTATTTGAAGATGCCGGTTCTGTTGTCAAAATAAGCTTGGATGTCCAAAGGTCTATTGTTATTGGGATTGGTCAATTTACTTGGAGCGATAGAATTGCGGATGGTGCGGGTTCTTCTGAAGGTAACTTGAGGCTTGGGGGGGAGCAATGGTGCTAAAAATGTATCTAATTTCAGAATGTTAAAATGTTTGTTGATAATTTTGGAGATGGCCCTATGTTTAGTATTGAACGTTGATATAAACCTGGCGTTGTTTTCTTTGTTGTTTGTGTCTTTGTGTCCGTCTTTAATCTTTTTTGTTTGTCGGTATTTGAAAGGAACGCTTGTTCTACCAAATCACGAGGGTACCCCTTTTTCTTCAAATTTCTTCATCATGAGAGACCCCTGTATAGTATAGTCTTCAACTTTAGTGCAATTTCTGCGTAATCTGACAGCTTTCAAAATGTAGATACGAGTTGCCACCAGTGGGTTTAGTATAGTTACTGGTGGTAATCACACTCAGGTCATGGGAAAGGACCAGATCAAGGAAAACCAGTTTCTCAGTATCGAGCATGTGCGTAAAAGAAAGTCCTAGTGCATTACTATTGCAATGGTCAACAAATAGAGAGAATATTTCTGGGCTACCACTCCAAATGAGTACGACGTCATCAATATATCGCCCATAAAAGACGATATATTCCAAAAAAGGGTTGTTGTTCCAAATTTGCATATTCTCCCAATATCCCATGGTCAGATTCGCATATACAGGGGCAAAATTATCTCCCAACCCAATGCCTTTCTCCTGGAGATAAAAATGATTTAGGAACGAGAAGTAGTTGTGTTGCAGGCAGAATTTTGTGCCTCTCAATAAGAACTCAGACTCTAGTGAATTCATCTCTCCATTTTTTCTGAGAAAGTACTGTATTGTCGAAAGACCAACGTTGTGGGGTATGGACGTATAGAGAGAAGTTATGTCAAGTGAGGCCCATAGATAGCCCTCCTCCCAGGAGTAATTTTGTAAAGTGTCGATGATGTGACTAGAGTCTCTGATATAAGATGGCAGCTGGCAGACTATAGGCTGTAGTAAATGGTCTATATACTGTGATAGTCCACTAATAAAGCTATTTGTGCTGGCGACTATAGGTCTGCCGGGAGGGTCGACCAGTGATTTGTGGACCTTCAGAAGGTGATAGAAATATGGGGTACTGCATATTTTGGGTAATAAGAAAGATTTTTCTTTTTTGTTGTGAACACCATTCTTGTAAGCTGTATCAACCAGGGTATTAAGTTCCAATTGATATATGGGAAGAGGATCAGAGGTAAGTTTCCAATAGGTTTCACTGTCAGATAATAACCTGTAAGCTTCTCGAAGGTAGTCTGATTTATTTTGAATAACAAGGCTACCTTCTTTATCCGCCTGCTTTACTATAATTTCCTTGTTGGCCTACAGGTCTTTCAGAGCTTGGCGTTCGGCTTTAGGATTGGAGGGGCTGCGTTTCGAAGGGTTGTCGCCAGGGGCAGATCCAGAGTCTTTTCTCGGGAGGAGCACTGCCAAAAAATATGTTTTTTTTGTGGGAAATTTATCGGGGAAATGGCTGGTGTCGGCGCTTCAATCATCCCGGCACCAAGGTTGTTATGGTGTCAGGATGATTGAAGCGCATCATTTCTATTATTACATTGTAATATAAAATTAAATAGTTCAATGCAGAATCAGTGGGAGTCCCCAGTGTGTCACTTGCCACCGTCACCTGCAATTAGTGGGGGCCCTGAGCGTGTCACTTGCCACACGTTGCGGATTGTCACTTGCCACGTCACTTGCCACACTTTGTGGATTGTCACTTGACACATCACCTGCCACACCTTGCAGATTGTCACTAGCCACACCTTGCGGATTGTCACTTGCCACGTCACCTGCCACACCTTGCTGATTGTCACTTGCCTGCCACCAGATGCAGATTGTCATTTGCCACGTCACCTGACACAATTTGTGGATTGTCACTTGCCACGTCGCCTGCCACACCTTGCGGATTGTCACTTGCCACGTCACCTGCCACATCTTGCTGATTGTCACTTGCCTGCCACCAGATGCAGATTGTCATTTGCCACGTCGCCTGCCACACCTTGCGGATTGTCACTAACTTGCCTGCTAAGGTGTAGTTTTGGTTGTCTCTTGCTGTGTCCCAGACTCCCAGAGTCAGGCAGCAGAGAGATAATGTAATCTCTCTGCTGCCTGCACAGTGAGGGCGGAAGTCACTGCAGGAATGCAGGGCAGGCACGGGCGGTGAGAGATGATCTCATCTCTCTGCTCCCCCGCTCCTGGCTAGCTGATTGGCCAGCTGCCACACTGAGCCTGCTCTCTCACTCTCACCTGCGCTGCCGACACACTGAGCAGCACGGTCTGCCCAAGAACCACGCTGCCCGCCCACAAACCGCGCCGCAAGCGGAGCCGCCCGGTTTCTTACCCGTCTGTGGAGCCGCGCGCTATCGCACCTGCCCGCAGAGCGGCCCGACGTGACTTACTGACGTCACTCGTTGCTAGACGCCAAGTGGCCCAGATGTTAGCAACGAGTGCAGGAAAGAGGCTCCACCCACCTCTTCCTCCGCTCCTGGTATCGTATCAGTGCGCAGCGTAACTACAATAGACGAGTCTCTCTCTCTGCGCCGCTGATTGGCTGATGTGAGAAACTGAGAGAGAGACTCAGAGAGGCAGTGGCAGCCCCAGAACAAGTACTGTGTATATACTCGAGTGTAAGCCGACCCGAATATAAGCCGAGGCACCTAATTTTACCCCAAAAATCTGGGAAAACTTATTGACTCGAGTATAAGCCTAAGGTGTCCATCTGCATGCCTCACTGTGCCTCACCTTGCCTCACTGTGCCCATGCCTCACTGTGCCCATGCTTCACTGTGCCCATGACTAGACTGATGTTTAACATGGGAGTCTATGGAAGGAGTTCCCGGCTTTGAAAAATTGGTTCTCCCCGGACATAGGGGGCTACAAGTGCCAAGTTTGGGGTCCAAGGGACCTACGACCGGCCGGTACCGGGTCCGCAAAATCACCAGAGAAATTACCGTTTAACATTGGAGTCTATGGAAGGAGTGCCCGGCTTTAAAAAATCAGTGCTCCCCGGCCGTAGGTCCCCTAGACACCAAACTTTGCACACTTGTAGAGGAGACATGGGGCTACATGTGTGGGTCAAGGGGACCTACGGCCGGCTGGTACTGGGTCCCCAAAGTCCGGGAGATCAGGCGCAAAAAAAAAGAAGCAGAGCAAGCAAGTGAGTGTGACAGATGGTCTTTTTTGCCCTGTTGTCCCCCCCTGGATCCGCCCCTGGTTGTCACATAAAGAAATTAAGTCTCTATACACAGCTTGATAGTAGGTCTCGATGTGTGGGCCTTTGGATTGGGTGGATTGGGTGGGGTTGAAAATAAACGGGGGTTTGAATTTGGTATGCACAATGTCAGGGTCCAAGAAGGGACATTGGGTTTGGCTTTCTATGTTACCTTCTTCCCAAAGTGCTTCCGGATATGTAACATATCGTCTGACTCATTGGCTTCAGCCTGATGGCTTTGGGATTGAGGGATAATCTCATTGGGGGTGGTATCAATTGCCAGGTTATCATTAGAGACTTGACATTTAGCAAAATGTCGTTTAAGTGGGAGAAGACGGACAAATTTGTTCAAGTCTTTGAAAAGACCAAACTTGTTAGGTCCTGTAGAGGGACAGAAGCTGAGTCCTTTCTTCAAAAGAGTATATTCAATTGGTGTGAGAGTATATGAAGAAAGGTTGTAGATCTTGATGGTGCTGTCTACTGGTTGACGTCTGTTCCCTCCTTTTTGTTTAACCTTGGATTGTGCTCCTCCTCTTCTAGATCGTCTAGTTTTCTTTTTTCGTTTTTCTCGTTCGGTTGTGAGACTCCCTTTGGAGGGTGGACTAAAAAATCCTCGATAATCTGTGAGCTATTGTGATTAGTGTGGAGATTATCTGTAGTTTTATCAGACGTGAGGGGGGACCATTGCGTCTAGGGCGAGCACCTTCTTTAATATAGACTTTAATATAGACATCCAAATCTTTAGATAATGGGCTGTATTTATTAGATGTAGGTATTGTAAAACAAAGTGGCGGTTGAGGGGACTCACTGGCAGGTTCTGGAATAGCCTGGGAGTCCATTGTTGGAGAGTTCATCTCATTAAATCTAGTGTCCAAGGGGGCGGGGGACGCAGTTTGTACAGTGACAACCTGTGATGTTGCATATGTCTCAGAAGAATAAGGGACATGTTTACCAGCTGGTACTACATCTTGTATGGGTTCAAGGTTGTAGCCATGTCAACAGGTATTTTTAGGATGGGATTTATCATTTTTATCTTTCCCTTTTCTGTTGTATCTATTTTTATTTGTATTGCTATTAGTGGTGGAGTTATTAGGACAAGGGGGATGTGAGGGGGTACCATAGCTAGACTGTATGGTGTTAGGTTTTGCCACCTTACTGTGTCCATTGCAGCCTCCATGTGCCGGAGTCAGTCAGTGTACCTGAAAATCTTCTTATTCCGCGGCCGGCGTCCATTGTTTAAATCTTGCGGCTTTCTTCTGGTCCCTTCCATGATAGGCGTTTCCAGCAAACACTGTGTTGAGTGTTGCGCCTATCACGGAGATCCTCTCATTCTCGGACTCCGTTTCCCAGCAAGCACTGTGTTCAGTGTTCCGCCAATCACGGACGTTGGACAAGAGAACGTCCATGATAGGCGCAACACTCAACACAGTGTTTGCTGGAAACGCCTATCGCGGAAGGGACCAGAAGAAAGCCGCGAGATTTAAACAATGGACGCCAGCCGCGGAATAAGAAGATTTTCAGGTACTGACTCGAGTATAAGCCGAGGGGTATACTTTCAGCCCTAAAAAAAGGGCTGAAAAACTTGGCTTATACTTGAGTATATACGGTATACGTTCCCATATACTGGTGTATATGGAGGAAACCCACGCAGATACAGGGAGAATGTGCGGAACCTGGGTGGGTGGTGTCATGGTTGGGATTCAAATCGGCGACCCTTTTTGCTGCTGGGCGAGAGTGCTACCCACTACACCACTGTGCCGCCACACGTATATATATATATACATACACCTGTATATCACCTTATTTATGTCATAAACTCTATTTGTTATTGTGTTAGTTTTATGTCACTTGTTATATTTGTTCTTTTTTACCCATTTGTATCTGTAATCTGCAACTACTAATATTACTAATTTGCAAGCTAAGGATGTCTGTTATTGGTTACGGAGGGGTTAACACCAGTCTCCATGTCAGTATTCTGGCCCCTCCCCTTCCATCACCCCTCCCATTGCCATTGTGCTTATATTGTTGGGCCTATCCTTCCTCCTATCCTTCCTCCCGTGACTTGTCTGTGAGTCATTGAGTGACATCCATCATCAGCGCACCTGGGTTCCTGATTCGCTGACACCTCTGCCTCCAACCATATTGGACGGCACTGACGTCATCAGCGTGCGCCTGGCTGCCATTTGTGCCTACATCGCCCTCCGTGTTTCCTGCAGAGCTGCCTATCCATCCACCCCCTCTGAGCCTCCGGCGTAGGGTCTACTGCATCCATCCGTCCCCAACAGGCTGGTCCCTCGGAGCGGTCCGCCTGCCCGCTATCTGCTGTGACATCTGCAATCCCTGGGACCCCAGCTCTACGCTTCAACATCTCGGTGGTCAGGCATGACCTCACTTAAACAGGTACACTAGCTATTACACCAGGCACTTACTCCACCTATTGCGGTGGCTATCTGGCTGTACTGTTACATGCTGTCTCTGGGGACCCTTACTACATTGTTCTGATGTTAACCCCTCTTTCCCAAGATTCCGCAGTGGCATCAGCATTATTTATTTCCACCATAAACATTGCTCACTAACTGAAGATCTCTCTTATATTTTTTATATTTTTTCATATATCTTATATATATATGGATTTTAGTGTCTCTAGCTATTTGTGCAATCTTATATAATTTTATGCAATTTTTTGACATTTATTCATCTATTTTAACAAGACTATAAAGTTTTATGTCAGTTTCATCGAGCGCTGCATTTGTGTTTTTTTGTGTGTTTCTATCCGCCCTTCCAGTGGTTTGCAGCCGCACTGTCACTGACTCACTTGAATCCTAAAACAGGTTGGACATTACCATACTAAGACTAGAAGTTTGCAGCGCCCACAGGATTTTTTTGTTTACATTTGTGAGGTCAGGCACTGATGTGGACGAAAAGGCCTGACTCTCAGTCTCCGCTCTAATTCCAAAGGTTCTATCGGGTTGAGGTCAGGACTCTGTGCAGGCCAGTCAAATTCCTCCATCCCAAACTCGCTCATCCATGTCTTTATGGACCTTGCTTTGTGCGCTGGACTAAATCATTTGGTGGAGCAGGGATTATGGTGCTGTAGGGTTGTTTTTCAGGGCTTGGGCTTGGCCCCTTAGTTTCAGTGAAGGGAACTCTTAAGGCATCAGCATACCAAGACATTTTGGACAATTTCATGCTCCCAACTTTGTGGGAACAGCTTGGGGATGGCCCCTTCCTGTTCCAACATGACTGAGCACCAGTGCACAAAGCAAGGTCCATAAAGACATGGATGAGCGAGAGAACACCTTTGGGATGAATTAGAGCAGAGACTGTGAGCCAGGCAGACATTTAAAAAAAAAATTGTTTTGCTTTGTTACATATTCATCATGGCCATGCCCAGCTGCCATACCATGCATTTGACATTCCCTTGTCTATTAGCCTAGAAATTGTGCAGAACTGATTTTTTACACAATTTCCCATTAACTTCAATGGGCACCCAAAGTTGACTCATGTTCACCGAGCCCTGCACAAACTAAACTCGGTTGTGTTCGGCTCATCACTATTATTCACCTTAGTCTTGATCCCCCAGCAGCCAGTCCCCATTGACAAAATCAGCAGTAAACCCCTTCAGTGTGAAGAGGAACCCACTGCAAGGATAACTTTCATTTTTTCAAGCTTCACATCAGAAGTTTGTAGATTATCCACTTAAGCCCCGGACCATTTTGTTGCTATAGGACCAGGCCCCTTTTTGCGATTCGGCACTGCGTCGCTTTAACTGACAATTGCGCGGTCATGCAACGTGGCTCCCAAACAAAATTGACGTCCTTTTTTCCCACAAATAGAGCTTTCTTTTGGTGGTATTTGATCACCTCTGCGGTTTTTATTTTTTGCCCTATAAACAAAAAAAGAAGGAGACAATTTTGAAAAAAATTCAATATTTTTTACTTTTTGCTATAATAAATATCGTGCAAAAATATATAAAAAAAACATATTTTTTTCCTCAGTTTAGGCCGATACGTATTCTTCTACATATTTTTGGTAAAAAAAATCGCAATAAGCGTTTATTGATTGGTTTGCACAAAAGTTATAGCGTCTACAAAATAGGGGATAGTTTTATGGCATTTTTATTAATAATTTTTTTTTTTACTAGTAATGGCGGCGATCAGTGATTTTTATCGTGACATTATGGCGGACACATCGGACACTTTTGACACCATTTTGGGACCATTGTCATTTTTACAGCAATCAGTGCTATAAAAATGCACTGATTACTGTGAAAATGAAACTGGCAGTGAAGGGGTTAACCTGTTGGGGGTGCTGAAGGGGTTAAGTGTTTCCTAGGGAGTGATTACTACTGTGTGGGGGCGTGGCTTGGTGTGTGACGTCACTGACCGTCGTTCCCTATGACAGGGAACAGACGATCAGTGACACTCACACTAGGAAGCACGGGGAGAGGTTTGTTTACACTTACCTCTCCCCGTTCTTCAGCTCTGTGACCCGATCGCGGGACACCGGCGGTGATCGGGTCCGCGGGTCCCACGGGCACGGTCACGGAGCTCAGGACCGAGTCGCGAGCGCCCCGTCGGCGGCGTGCATGCGACCCACAGCTGGGCTTCTTAAAGAGGACGAATCTGTACGTGCTTGTGCCCAGCCGTGACATTCTGCCGACGTATATCGGCGTGAGGCGGTCCTTAAGTGGTTATTCTTCCTGTAGAGAGGTGTATATGGTTGGGACATGCATGCAGAAGCTATAACAATGACTTAAATAATGACAAAAATTTTTTATTTCCTAATGTAGAATTTGATGTAGATATGTCTTAACTGGGTTTCCAAATTGTGTAGCTTTAAAAAGAATGCCATATGCCAACATCTGGCTATTACTACTATGGCTCCAAAGCTGGGAAAACTTTAAAAATACAAAAGCCATCTCTTGCCAAGAGTAATCAGTTTATATCATACAAATCAGGATTTAACTCTTTGGTGTGGCCAGGTTAAGCTGGGTTAGGAGATGGAAAGTAATATTGTTTAAGCAGACGTGCAGGTTAAAAGCTTTATAGAGCTTTTAATAATGTATTTTAGCAAAACATTTTTGTAACTATTTGTAAAGTTCACAATTCACTTCTAAATTTCACGTAATAGTTAAATGCTGCACTATATATTTTAACTTGCTTTGCACAGAACTAGGTTATAATTAATTCTGTGGTATAAAAAGAAAAACACAACAGTAGCTGTAATAGCAGTTATACAGTTTTAATTTGCCAGGGAAATCAAATTTTATGTACTTGACAAGGCACAGATGATCAAATAAATATACTTAGTAGGTTGTACTTGGGCTTAAGACTGGTAAAAAATCTAGGAAAGTCAAATAAATACGAAGAGGAACACTTGTGGGTTTAAATAAACATTTGTTTTGCCTAAAATGGCTTCACTGTGCTTGTTTGTTAGAATAGCAATGCAACTTTACAGTGCCCTGGGATTACATCAGAAATCAAAGCTTCTTGACCAAAGCTGGGAACAAGTTTGCCATCCTCCATAGAAGGGTCACCCCTCGGGCTGTAGCTCAGAACAACAGATATACTTTTGGTAAATTTAACTCGTACACCACTTAAAAAGTATGGTTCCCTAATTGTACACTTCATCCTGTTCACAGATAAACAATGGCTGTTGTAGAATTCTGTGATACGTGTGATACTGCTATCATGGACTCATTCATCTTATTTCCTATAGGCAAAAAAGGACACCGCGCTATAATAGGAAAAAAGAAGCTGCAACTAAACAGTGAGATATACACCAAAATACAAATTCAAAAATTGGCTGAAGATTTTTTTTTCCCAGCCCCTTTATTTTTAGGTCCTAACTTTGATGCATAAATAATATATTCAAGTATTGTTTTTGTTTTAGGTCCTGGACTAGTATCTGATCTAATAGGACCATTAGTTAGGTTGTGGCCAGGTCAAATTAGGCTCCCATCGGTCTATTTATGGGCATATTGGCCATTAAATATTGACTAAATTCTTGGAGATTCATTAACCTTCCTTTGGAATTTAATTTAATTTAATGTGATTTATCCATATTATTATTGAATTCCTATTATTAATATTTTTGATTATTTGGTCAATCCCAATTAACCTCATCGGTAGGCGAATCCCTCTGATAAGGGAAAATGTTTTTTAACAATATATATATATTTTTAATGATTTTTAATGTTTTTCACTGTTGCGTTATAGATCGGTCCTTCTGATTAAATGTATTTGTTCTCTGTTCTCCACTAGCATAATTATTTATGGATTATTGTTTCCATTTTTTAAATGTAAAGATACAGCAGTTAATCCTTTTGCCCTCTTCTATTATGGTTATTCGGGGTTTCCGGATTCCCATGCGGAAGTTAGGCATCCTGGTTCCGCGACTCAAACCGAGGCTTGGTTGCGCTTCCTATGTTATTTAAACGTGGTGCGTCAGTGCGTCACCTGTTCCCCAAGACGACGTCAGTGGATGGCGAAATGTGCGTCGGGGAGGTTGGATGTACTGACGCCATCACGCTACCCTCGCTGTGGATGGGTGTATGCTTGTTCGCCGGCCGGATTTTCTTTTTATGACCTGTGATATCTTATAGAATGTAAGTGCAATTTTTAACTACAATAAATGTACCTTTTAAATTGGTTTTACGCTATGTAAGCTTCTTTTACTATTGGGTAATACCGATCTACCTGAGTCCCCTAACACTACAGGAACAACTGCCAGGCGGAGTGCTGTGCTTCACCTCAGTCAAACAATCTGTGCTGGTGCTGCTTCCTGATATAGGACCCAGGCTGGGTTATAGCCGCAGGCTTTCATTTAGCTTGCTTCCAGTAAGCTTAAATTTCTCATGGTGGTGGTGCACGAGTTCATATTGGTGGACAACATGTCACTTTAAATTTTTGGGTTTTGGTTTTGTGTGGAATTTATCTTCCCATTTATCTCATTAATCACAGACTGTTTATTCACCTGATTCACATCTATCAAGATTTGTGGACTCACCATTTATATATTCATATACTATTATCAGTTCAATCTTTGTTTATTCATTTATTTAGTATTTAAGGTTATTGTTAATTATTTTATTTCCTATAGTTGTTCTTTAAGATTATGATTGTGGTTAGGATTGTGATCCAGATTGTCACATCACCACTATCTTCAGTCGGACATAAAAAAACTGAAAAAACACTGTTGTTGCACTTTATTTGGGATAACTGACACACATTGTCTGCACAGCTCCTGGAAATCAAATGCTTCTGCATGGTAAAAAGAGCCCCTGCCCATTGTACCAAAAAATGCTGTCATGGACTTCAGGGGCTGCTTTCTGGAGCTATGGCTTCCACTGTACCAATTTCCGATTCAAGGGTTCTTGTGTCCGTTATTTACTATGCTAACTGAAATACTGCAACACGAGGTAAACACTGTAAGCATTTAAAGGTTAACCTTTGTTAGAATAAATCAGTTCTAATTTATGAGTTTCAGGCACCCCTGCTTGATAAAAAATAAATGAATTCACAATCACCTCTAGTGACTTATACCACCCAAAATAAATAATATTGTGCCTTCTATAGCCACAGTAGCTGCTGCTTGTTCAGCCCCTACTCTCTAAAGCTCCTTAAAAAAAATACATGTTACATACGTCCAATAATACCCCTTACAGTAAATAAATAAAGATGGCAAAGAAATCTATCTAACACAACTGCCTGTGGCAAAATTCAAGTTCGCCCTAAAATATTTTAAAAACTTTTTATATATGTGTTAATGGTGAGATTTGTTTGAGAATTTTTTTCTGATTCTCCATTAAAAAATATAACTCTTTTTCTAATCCAATAAAAGACAAGAAATTTTCTGACAACTGGATTTTACAAGTTAGGGTTTTAAGAAGTTTATCAATATCTAATTATTGTTTCTGTGCAATAATCCAATGCCCTGAACATTTCCGTAGTGTTATCTGTAATATGTATATTTCATGAATCATTTAATCTTTCCGCTTTTGCAATATTTGGAATTTTGGTTTGCAACATCCACCATTCGTGCGTTTTGGCCATAAAGGTGAATCTTTCGTTTATTGGAAGTGGGCTTAATAAACAATATGTATTTCTGTGTACACAGAGATGTTTGATTCATCGATGTTGTGTCACTTCACTTGTTTATGGAATTGTGGCTGCAGAAGCCCTTAAGCTGATAAATTATACCACACAGTTAAAAATTCTTTTGCTGCCAGAAACATGCCACATGATGAATGTAATTCTTAACCCTCAGGGTCAGATACTGATGCACTTGTTTGAGGTGTCAGAATACAGCAAACTCCTAATTAAAGGTTTATCTCTGTTTGGCTACAGTTAATGTAAACTTTGTACACAATAGCTTGATAAAATAGAATTAAAAGTTGGACTCCAGTGCAAGAGAAATGAAAAATGAATGTAAATCTAGCTGTGGATTATGCAGATCCAGGCTATTTATAGTGTTGAATCTCTACAAACTTTCACACGGTTCACAGATGTGGGCAGCTGTTAGGCTCAGCCGTTTGTACTCATAAGTTCAAGGAGTCGTGTTGATGTAGAAGTTAAATCCACTTTCTGCAGACAAGTTGTGTTTAGAAAGACACCTCAGTGAGTCACAAACCCTCAAATGCATCAGTGTTCGTCAGAATGGTTAATCAATGTACTTTTTCCACTTTGACACTCACTTATCTTTTTTGGCAACCTCTCAAACAACAAGCTGTTCCACTCCTTATAATATGTTTATCTCCTTCAATGATGTCAGCAGACCTAAGTAAATCTAATATTCGTGTGGACTTAGATTGGCTGGCATTCTTCGATTGTGAGTCTGAATTCAATATCACCACGCCAGCTGCTTCCTTTTGATAGAAGAATCAGTCTCCACTTAGTATGTTTTTCTCTGTCCAGATATATTTGCCCTTTCAGTTTTTTTTTATTTCTGGAATTTTTGTACAAATAGCTGATAACTTTCAATTTTCTTTTCTTTCATGTGCTATTTGTATCAGGGCTGATGTTAGTTGTGGGCACATTTAAAGTTTCACTGTCATATAGCCAATAATACATTTTATATCACTACATAATTTATTTCACTCCTCCTTATTAGGCTGTAGCTAGCTAGGGAATTTCTCAAACAATATTTAATGATACGCCAAATGTAAAACAGTTTGACCTTGGACCCTTCAGTGTCTGGTCACCCTAGGTGCAAACGCCATACTGGAGCCCACTCTTGCTGTCCCCACACCAAAATCCAAGAGAAATATCACTCTGACAATTCCATCCTTAGTATGAAAGCTATATTGATCCTGGTAAGCATGAATACAGACCATTTGGGACCTCCTGCTCTGAAATGACATGTTTGAGATGGCTACTGGCTGAATTGCAATCACTGTAAATTTTCTGATCCTGTGAAGTCACATATTCTTCCTTTTCGCTTATGGTAGGTCTCACACAATAACATATGGCTGCATGACAATGCTCCCTCAGGGGGCAGGTCCATGACAGTCTGAGCTTAGAGGAAGAATCTGCTTTTTTGAGGCATCATATGCTTATATGGGCCCAGCACCAGGTGATATTTTCAGAGGGATGCGCATGCTTTCTTAGGACTTCTGTGTCTTTTGTCATTGGACTTATGATGATAGGCATATGGTGAATGCATGATACACTGGACTGTATTGTTTGATGTGGGAATGCATACTTTTTTGTTATGAAAAATAAGAAAATAAAGGAAAAAAGGGAAAAATCAAATGGTTCATTAAAATAAAGAAACATTTAAATCTCAGCTTCTTTTAACAGTAACCTGCTATGACAGAAACATTTGGGGTGCTGTAGTTGATTTAATCTTCTGAAAATGCTAGTAATTTGGCTTCATGCTAACATTCTTGCTTTAATGTTTAATAATTACTGACCTAGAGTAGCTATGCAAGTGAGGACCTTTTGCGTTCTTTGACTTTTCTGATCTTCATACTTGTTCAAAGATAGGGATTCAATCTGTACTGAAGATAATGAGTAAGAAAAACAGCCATTCATTTATCATTTTTAGAAATGACAACCCCTATATTTCTCTTACTACATGTTTATTGAGGAATATCATGATAACTTTATATAGGAATGATAGTCATATCTAAGCTGTTTATGATTAATACAAATGTGATAGTAAACCATACAAACTGCCAAAAACAATGTGCAATATAATTTATACACAACCTAACTAAGAAATCATGTTAAAAAGAAAATACAGAGAATACACCAACTTACACTTGGCATGTTTGCCAGTTCTTGCAATAAATGTTATTACACTTAGTGATGATTACATAGACAATTATAACTCTTTACTGAATTGTGACATGCTCAAAATAGATAATTGCAGCTTATAATTTTAATTGAATTTCTTTGATAGTGGCAGCACAGGGAACAGATATGGCAGAATAGAAAATGGGCAAGTGAACCTTAGATTTAACATAATGTTAAAGGTGATAGGTAAAGATTGAATTCAGTTGAAAATTCAATGTTGGCACCTGGAATTTTCAACTCTTGCCCAGCAGCAGCTGTTAAAAAGATTTAAATCACTAGGACCATAGAACCCTTTATACTGTCTGTTTCATGAGCTGGGTGTATTGGGAGTAAAAAAATAAAGTGGACCTCAAACAACAAATAAACATTTAAAATGGTTGTAAATATTAAATATTTTCCTAAAATAAAAAAAATGATATTTTCCCCTGCTTGGTGCAATGGTTTTGCACAGAATGGCCAATTGCCTCCTCTTCTAGGCCCCCCTGCCGATGTTCTCCTCTCCTCCTCTGACCCGGGCTGTGTGTGGCCAGGAAAAATGGCCAGGAAGGGGGGGCAGTGGGCATGTGCCCCTCCTCTTGAACCATATTAATCTACATCCCCTCAACATGGGGAGGGAGCCTTGCCAGGGGAGCCCCCTGCTGAAGAACCCTTTCCACATGTTGATTGGAAAAAGGTCTCTTTCCTACATTCTTGGTCCAGTGAACATGAGGGTCTACAGAGGGACTTATCAGAATCTGGAAGCCCCCTTTGAAATAAGGGAGCTCCCAGATACCACCTTCTCACAAAAAAAGTCAAATAGTAAAAAAAAACACACATTTATACCGTGACAAAGTTCCTTTCACCATTCCCAACAATTTTTAAAAGAAGTTGTTGCAATTATGGCAATTATTAATCCAATAATTGATGAGTAAGTACTGGGCCTCATGCACTCAGGGTGTCTGTTTTAGCCCCTATGAATGCCAGAACTCCTACCAGGAGAAGAGTGGCTTAAAGTGGTTCTAAAGCCTAAACATTTTTTACCTTAATGCATTCCTAAAGCGCTTGAGCAGTAATAGATTCCATTGGGTGGAATATTAATTTATTCTGGCCATTAGAATGCTATATTATTATTGTAGCGCCCACCCCATTTAGGGGTGCAATATACTCAAATTTAGGGGCTGGTCTGAGATAGTAGTTAGGCTCAGACCGTTCTCATTGATAGGTTGTGCTATTTTGTTTCTCCAGGTGGTATACTGGTGTGCAGTTCCCTGTGGCCTGTAGGTGGCACTGCCATGTCTGGCCAGGGTTGAACCACTGGTAATAGTGCTGTGCCTTAGGGGGTCCTCTCTCGGCAGCGGTACAGTGGGCGTGGTTGGCCTGCTGTGCATGCTGGGAGGGGATACGTAAGGGGCAGACGCCGCCTGAGAGTCATCGGTCGGAGGTTCGCGAGAGGAGTCGGAGCCCAAGTGCATGGCGCATGGCCCTCCAGGCCATTAAGGCCGCGTGCGCATCAGTCCCAGGCACCTTTAGCCCTGGGACTGCATCTTGGGGGAAAACAGAGACTTGTCCCTATATCCTAGGAGATGAGAACCAACTGAAGGAGAACCTAGCTGTGGGACCCGAATACATGACACCGCTCAACCTCTTCAAACAAGAGGGTACGGGCATATAGTATGGTGTGCCCTTTTCCTGCAAGTGAGCCAAAGGTAGGAAAAAGGGTCCTGTGCTACATTATTATTATTATACAGAATTTATATAGCGCCAACAGTTTGCGCAGCGCTTTACAAAATAAAGGCAGACATTACAGTTACATTACATTTTGGTACAAGAGGAATCAGAGGGCCCTGCTCATTAGAGCTTACAATCTAAAAAGGGAGGGTCAAATGATACAAAAGGTAATAGCTGTGGGGGATGAGCTGCTGGAGGAAGTAAAACAGTGTTAGTTGGAAGCAGGATAGGCTTCTTTAAAGATAAGGGTTTTCAGGGATTGTCTAAAGATGGATAGATTAGGGGACAGTCGAACAGATTGGGGTAGGGAGTTCCAAAGGATGGGAGAAGCTTTGGAGAAATCCTGGAGGCGAGCATGGAAGGAGGTGACAAGGAAACTAGAGAGAAGGAGGTCTTGGGAGGACCGAAGAGAGCGGCTTGGTTGGTATTTTGGGACTAGGTTAGTGATGTAGCTGGGAGCAGGGTTATGGATGGCTTTGTAAATTATTGTTAGTACTTTGAATTTTATTCGTTAGGTGAGTGGAAGCCAGTGGAGGGATTGGCAGAGAGGGGTGGAGGACACTGAATGGTTGGTAAGGTTGATGAGTCTTGCAGCGGCATTCATTATGGACTGAAGGGGGGATAGTCTATGTAAAGGTAATCCAATGAGGAGGGAGTTGCAGTAGTCCAGGCGAGAGATAACCAGGGAGTGAATTAGAAGCTTGGTGGTGTCATTAGTTAAAAAGGGGCGTATTCTGTAAATGTTGCGGAGGCTAAGGAAGCATGATTTGGACAGGGATTGGATGTGGGCCTGAAAGGACAGTTCAGAGTCTAGGGTTACACCTAGCACCCTGGCATGTGGACACGGACTGATAGATGTGCCATTGATCTTGACAGAGAAGTCAGGGGAAGGGGCACGTGGGGGAGGGAATATTAAGAGCTCAGTTTTTGATAGATTCAGTTTGAGGAAATGGTTTGACATCCAGGCTGATATGTCTGTTAGTAAATCTGTGATGCGTGAGGAGATTGATGGGGTGAGCTGAGGGGCAGAGAGATAGATTTGGGTGTCATCAGCATATAAATGGTAGTGGAAGCCATGGGAGGCTATCAGCTGACCCAGGGAGGACGTGTAGATCGAGAATAGCAAAGGTCCAAGGACAGAACCTTGGGGGACCCCAACGGTAAGAGGAGTTGGAGGGAACTCTAAAACGCACCTAAACGCATCTAGTGTTTTGGAGCATTTAGGTGTATTTACATGACAAATGCCTGTGAAAGCAGTGTTTTTTAAGCTCGTTGTCATAAAGCCTTGGTGTTTCTACTGACAAAAGGTAAAATTGCCAGTTTATGTACAATAAGTGTCACATGTTGCTGCTCTCATTGTTAAAATGAAATACTTTTGCCAAAATACTGAATTTCATGTACTTGTGAAATCTAAAATATTTCTCACCCTCTTAGCAAAATGGCATGGGAGTGGGTCTCATCCTTACTAGATGAATGAGGCAGTGAGAAGTCTACTTATTATGAACAATCCCTTTGGGAAATGATGTGTTACATTATCCTTTTTAAAATATGTACCACTGTTTTACAAGTGATCATAAAATTGCTTGCCATATGTGACCACCAGCAGCCAATGATAGGGAAATCATTAATTTAGTGGCTTTTGGCTGCAGCAGCCTAAATTCGATGGATGGACAAACTGGCCTTTTAGTATACACATTAGATGAACTTCAAACCTGAAAAGAGCAGGTTGAACTCGGCATGGTCCCAAACTTGTCTCTCACCCCTACTTCTAACTATCCTGAACCTTTGCCAAAAACAACACCCCAATAGCCTATATTTTTTTACCTTTTTTTGTAAATGCTTAAAAAGTATTAATAAAAAAACAAAAAAAAAAAACAGCAAAACACAAATAGCAATCAAATGCATAAAAAAAGGACCAAAATACAAAAACATCAAATGAAAAAAAATTGAACTCCCCTGAAAACTTTCCTTCCCCAAATCTCACCCAAGCTCAACGAGCTTATGAGAAATCCTGCCAGTTTGCCAAATTTTGCAAAAATGGAGCAAAATCACTTTTACTAAAATAATTCTGCTCATCCATAGTAACCCGACACAGTATTCAGACTTATACACTAACAGAAAGACATAATGAAGTTTTATTACTTATTTACGGTGATTATTAATATTCTGCTTCTACTGTGGATACAAGTATTAATAGCTTTTTAGAATATATCATTTGTATTATGTGAAAAGAAGGCATGGTTAATTATCACTGTAGAAGTATTGCACTGTTTTCATTTTAACCAACACTCTGAGGAATTTTAATATACAGGTTTTGTTAAATGAATGATGGTCAGTTAAATCCTCTTTCTAACCATGGTGCCAGATTGTTTTTAACTTTGCTTTTACCTTTCACTTCTCTAAGTGCTCAGTGACAGCCCGTAGAGGTTCCACCATAATCCACCTTTATCCATTAATAGACACTCAATCACTAAAGTGCTTACCAGACTAAACATATTTATCCAACCAAAAATCACATTTTACAATATGAATCTGCCAATCAGACCACAACTATTAACAGGCCACTGCTTTAAGGGGATTTTGGTGTTTGTGTTGTGAAGAGCCTGCTTACCTCCAACAAACCACTAAACCAAATTAACATAGCTGTATCCTCATAAAAGAAACCAGATATCCTGTTGTGAAAATAGAGAGCTGGGAAGGACAGGACTTCTTTGATGGTTAACAGTGTGGCAGAGAAACACAACTATTGTACAATTCTTACAATGACTACAAAACATGAACACTTCTATATCTCTATGTTGAGATTTTAATGAAATCTCAGCTTCATCAGCTGGCTACAATAGCAATCTATTGCTACAATATTGAATGGGTTTTTCACTTTACATCATTTCAAGAATTGCATGTAAATTACAGTGCAGCTCAACTCCAGGCACATTTTGTTGTTCTTAATAGAGTGGAAAGGGTCAGAACCATTGTGCGATATTTTTTATTGACATATATTGTATGTCTCTACTGGGGAGATTCCCTTCTGTTCCTGTCCTGTGAGTCTCACCCATACACATGACAGGGGGAAAACTCCTTAGTGGACCCATACATTGAGGCTGGGTTCACACTATCTTTGCATGTGGCTCACAGCAGGGGTCCGGTTCATCCCCATTCACGTTTCAGGTCTGATTTCAGCCCGAATTTGTGGCTGAATTCAGACCTAAAATGGACCAAAAGATGCACAGGGCTCCTGTGCAAATTCGCACTGGAGCCGCAGCGGAGATATGTGAACTGGCTCCATAAAGAGCCGGTCAAAATTTCCTGCTATTGCGAATTGAATGCGAGGAACCCGCATCCAATTCGCAATAGTGTGAACCCAGCCTGACACAGGTTTTATTGCTTTTCAAGTGCAGTATAAAATATTTTTGTTGTGTCTGCATTGGAGCAATTTCCCCCAGTGTTTGAACCAGTGATAAAAGAGAAATAAGAAAAGAGTATGAATTTCTCTAAAGGGTAATAAACAGGCAATATTAAAGCACAAACCTTAAATCAACAGAAACCTACATTTTTATCATTTTGTTCCCACAAATAGAGCTTTCTTTTGGTGGTATTTGATCACCTCTGGGATTTTTATTTTCTGCAAAAAATAAATAAAAAAGACTGAAAATTTTGAAAAAAAACCCATTATTTTTGTTTCAGTTACAAAACTTTGTAAATAAGTAAGTTTTCTCCTTCACTGATGGCACTGATGGGGCACTGATAAGGCGGCACTGATGGGCACGATAGGCGGCACAGATGGGCACCGATAGGCGGCACGGATGGGCACCGATAGGCGGCACGGATGGGCACAGATAGGCGGCAAGGATGGGCACAGATAGGCACAGATAGGCGGCAAGGATGGGCACAGATAGGCGGCACGGATGGGCACAGATAGGCGGCACAAATGGGCACCAATAGGCAGCACAGATGGGCACTGATAGGCGGCATGGATGGGCACTGATAGGTGGCATGGATGGGCACTGATAGGTGGCATGGATGGGCACTGATAGCATGTAATGATACTGTAATCTGTTGTACTAATGGATGCCAATCAGTGCCAAACAATAATGCCTGCCAATCAGTGATGCCCATTGTGGGCACTGATTGGCATCCATTGTGGGCACTGATTGGCATCCATTAGGGGCACTGATTAGCATCCCTGGTGGTCTAGGGTGGCATACCTGGTGGTGGGCATCCCTGGTGGTCTGGTGGCATCCCTGGTGGTCCAGTGTGGGCATCCTCGGGGGGGCTGCGCTGATAATCAATCAGCACAAACCCCCCCTGTCAGAGGAGCAGCCGATCGGCTCTCCTCTACTCGCGTCTGACAGACGTGAGTGAGGAAAAGCCGATGACCGGCTTTTCCTGTTTACATCGTGATCAGCCCTGATTGGACACGGCTGATCACGTAGTAAAGAGTCTCCGTCAGAGACTCTTTACCTAGATCGGTGTTGCGGGTGTCAGACTGACATCCAGCAACAACGATCGCCGCAATGCGCGCCCCCGGGTCATATGACGTCAAGTCAGGATTTTAAAACCACTTTGCCGACGTCAATCAGCTACAGGGCGGGTGGCAAGTGGTTAAATAATCTTCTCAAGAAAACACGTTGTAAAGTAATGAATAGAGTTGAGCAGACACCTGGATGTTCGGTTCGACAGGTTCGGCCGAACTTCGGAAAAAAGTTTGAGTTCGGGACCGAACTTGACCCGAACTTGACCCCGAACCCGAACCCAATTGAAGTCAATGGGGAACCAAACTTCTGAGGACTATTCGTGCTTGTTTCCCATGCTTAGAACTGTCCCTGCACAAAGTGTCATTTCTGAAGGAAAAAAAATCATTTAAAACTCACTCGCGGCTATAATGAATTGTCGGCTCCCGGCAATACATAGAAAGTCATTGATAAAAAAATAAAAAAAATGCGTGGGGGTTCCCCCAAATTCAATTACCAGGCCCTTCAGGTCTGGTATGGATTTTAAGGGGAACTCAGACCTAAAATGGACCAAAAGACGCACAGGGCTCCTGTGCAAATTCGCACTGGAGCCGCAGCGGAGATATGTGAACTGGCTCCATAAAGAGCAGGTCAAAATCTCCTGCTATTGCGAATTGAATGCGAGGAACCCGCATCCAATTTGCGATAGTGTGAACCCAGCCTGACACAGGTTTTATTGCTTTTCAAGTGCAGTATAAAATATTTTTGTTGTGTCTGCATTGGAGCAATTACCCCCAGTGTTTGAACCAGTGATAAAAGAGAAATAAGAAAAGAGTGTGAATTTCTCTAAAGGGTATTAAACAGGCAATATTAAAGCACAAACCTTAAATCAACAGAAACCTAAAAGATTTCCAGAAACACCAGTAAAAGTGGGTCTTCCAGATTCTGATAAGCCCCCTGCCCACAGACCCCCACAACCACCGGGCAAGGGTTGTGGGGATGAGGCCCTTGTCCACATCAACATGGGGACATCCTCCTCATGTTGAGGGTATGTGGCCTGGTACGGTTCAGGAGGGGGGGGCGCTCTCTCATCCCCCTCTTTTCCTGCAGCCTGCCAGGTTGCGTGCTTGGATAAAGGGTCTGGTCTGGATTTTTGGGGGTACTCCACGCCATTTTTTTTAAATTTGGGGTGAAGTTCCCCTTAAAATCCATACCAGACCTGAAGGGCCTGGTATGGATGTTTGGGGGGAACCGCACGCATTTTTTTTTGAATTTGCGGCAGGGTTCCCCTTAATATCCATACCAGACCTGAAGGTTTTTTTTGTTTTTTGTGGGTTTGTGGGGTGGGTGTGGGAGAGTGTATTGGAGTGTGGAATATAAATAGGTTTCAACTAGACTACATTAGAAATTTGAGTAATGCCACGTTAAAAAACCGCCGTGAATAATGTCATTTAAAACGGGGGAACAGCTTGTTCCCCACACACGTCTTGACGAGAAAAATGACCGTCTGTGGGCTCCGCGGCAGTGTTTCCCTATGGGAAACACTGCAGCGGAAAACATGTCGAAAAAAACGACGAGAAAAATTAGAACATGTTCTAATTTTTCTCGTCGTTTTTAATGCCGAAAAAAACGACAGAAAGCCCACAGACTATCGTTTTTCTCGTCGAATGGGAAAAATTACGTTTTTTTCGACGAGAAAAACGGCCGTGTGTACGCGGCATAACACTACTTATTTTAAGCACAAGACAATTTGCATTGGCACTTTGTATATAAACTTAGCAATTAAGGTTTTCTTTTTTTTCCCCTTTAATATGGGTCTTATATATAGTCCTCCTTCTTGGTCTGTGAATATAAATAGGCGGGAGCATGTGGGAAATTCCCTTAACTTTACACTAGTATAATATTATTAATTCAAACACAAGGCACGTAAGATTAAGATCATTTATATCAAGTTATGAACTGGGTTCCCTCCCCCCCTATTTTTTTTTAATATGAATTGGAGAGAATATGAGTGGATTTCATTTATATTTAAATTTTAAAACACAATTTTATAAGTTATTTTAGACTTGAGTTATTCACAATTTTTATTAAAGAATTGTATATTTCAGCATATGTATGTGTGAGGGTGAGAATACTTAGAAGTATTTTTTTTTTTGTAGTTTGAGAAAGTGGTTTTAATATAGAGGAGGGGAGAAGGAGGTAAAAGGAAGAAAGAGTGATATGTATTTAACTCCGGGGCTAACTTTTTGGGAGATATTTTTGATCAATTTATCTATTAATTGATGCAGGGTTCTGAGTCTCTCATGAGGTGGATACCCCTAAAATTGTTGTAGGTTGGCGAGGAGAGTAGAAGTGGAGTTGGTATAGGAGAGGGAATGTTTTGATTTCCTCTTGAGAGACCTTATTTCCTGGCCCAGCTTGGCTACCTGGAGTATCAATACTTATCTCCCTGATGTGGAATCCCTCCCCCCTCCTTAAGATAGAATATAGTTTCCCAGGGTAATGGCTTGGTAGAACCAATAATGAGCTCCCCGATTACAGCAGGGTTAAGCAAATATAGATATGATCTTAGGTGGTTACATCTTAGTTGATATTAGTTTGAATTTTGAGATTGGTGGGGTGTTTTTTTTTTTCTTTTCGTTTTTTTTCCCCCAACCAGATATATGGACATTAAGACTGTTGCTGTTTATCTACATAATTATTTCACATTTAGGCTGCTGGAGATTGCTGGAGACTTGGGTTCTGCTGGCCAGGTTTAACCATTATCACCTGTTAGGCCTGCACCCTCATAGCTTGGAAGCTATAAGTGGAGTGCGTAAGCAAGTTTGCTTTAGTAGCCCTTGAGGAGAGTGGGACATTAGGTGTGTCCTCCTCGATTGGCTATAGTCTATTTGTGTTTGTTTCCCCCCCTTTTTTTCCCTCAGGAGCTGGTTATAAGGATGGATAACCTTTGTATAATGCCCCTTAATGTTGAGAGGCTATATACGCCTGAAAAATAGTGAATATTACTTCATGACTTGAAACGTTCTAGTGTTGATATTGCATTTCTTCAAGAAACACGTTTTAGAGAGAACCGCCTTCCTCTGCTTAGAAATCGATTCTATCCATTGACTTATCATGCTACTAACCCTAAGTCTACTGCCGCGTACACACGATCGGAAATTCCGACAACAAAACCATGGATTTTTTTCCGACACACGGTCACACAAATGTTGTTGGAAATTCCGACCATCAAGAACGCGGTGACGTACAACACGCACGATGGCACTATAAAAGGGAAGTTCAATACCCAGTGCACCACCCTTTGGGATCCTTCTGGTAATCTCGTGTTAGTAGAAGTTGGTGAGAGGCAATTTGTGCTTTTCAGCCTTCGTGCTTTTCAGTCCGTTCTTACTTTGACCCAAGCCCAGTCCATGAACAGGGTGGGGAGGAGTTCATGGATGAAGAATTGGTTGCTCCAGTGTGACCAATTCTCTCATATGCCTTTGCTGTGGGAGATCCAGGAGAATAATCCTGATGATTTCAGGAATTATCTCCGGATGACGGACCCGGTTTTTCACCATCTGATGGCTTTGCTGTCCCCTTATATTATGAAGCAGAACACCTGCATGCAGCAAGCCATCACTCCCGAACAAAGGCTAGTCGCCACGTTGTGATACTTGGCGACAGGGAGAAGTCTGCAGGACATCAAATTCTCGACAGGCATCTCCCCCCAGGCTCTGGGATCATTATTCCAGAGACCTGTTCTGCCATCATACAAGTCCTGCAGAAGGACTATATTAAAGTGGTTGTAAACCCGCTCTTGCAACTTGCACCTACAGGTAAGCCTAGATTAAGGCTTACCTGTAGGTGTTTGCAATATCTCCTAAACCTACACGGTTTAGGAGATATTTGCCACAAAGAATGCACCGTTGTCTACAGGGCATGCGCGCCATAAACAACGGCGCAGGCGCACTGACAATGCCGGTTTTATCAATGGATAATGCCGACTTTGACGGCTCCCGCGCGCATTCGATACCCAGAAGTAACCTTCCGGAGCGATATCTGCGGCCGGAGGGGGAGACTAGGACGGCTTCGGGAGCTTCGATCTAAGGTAAGTAATGCATAATGAGTTAGTATGCTAGTCATACTAGCTCATTATGGCTTTGTCTTTCAGGTTATTATTATTTTTTTAAATATAATTTTGGGTTTCAAACCACTTTAAGGTAAGTTTTCTCCTTTAACATCACATTCTATGTATTTAATGTTTGCTAATGTATTGTATTTCTTTCATCATTCCCTAATTACCACGATTGTAATATGCTGTGAATGTCCCCTTTGTCCTCATGCATGCTGTAAGCTTTTAATGCTCCTTTTTTGGCCTACATGCATATTTACCTTCACTAACCTCTCCATCATGCTATCCTGGGCCCATACACACCTAGCCTAGTCACTTAACAATGTATTTTGTCAGCTCCATTGTAGTGCTTTACCCTAAACACCCCCTAAAATGTGTATACATGTTATTGTTGTCATTAAATTTGGGCAGAGTGCCAGAGGCTTTTATTTGGGATCCCAAACTCATTTGGAACCATCCCCCCCATCCCCCCACCCTAAAATTTTTACAATGGGCCATCAGAGGGGGTGAGGAATCTGATAAGTGGACCTTATATTTTTGACTTTGAATACTCCTTAAAATAAATGTTATACTGATGTTTGCCAAGAATGTTTGTGTCTACTCTGCTTGCAATGTTATGTGCAAAAGTACAATTTTTTTTCCTGGTTTGACTCCACAGTTTCCTTCAATGCCACTGGAATGGCAGACTGTGGCTTTCCAGTTTGCTCAGCGGTGGGACTTTCCCAACTGCGGAGGGGCAATCGATGGGAAACACGTCCACATCATCCCACCCCCCCACTCATGGTCATACTATTACAACTATAAGGGGTTTCATAGTATCGTGATGATGGTGGTGGTGTTGGCGACATATGAGTTCTTGTATGTGGACGTGGGGAAGAATAGCCGGATATAGGATGGTGGAGTCTTCGCCCAGACCGAGTTTCACAGACGGCTCCAGAATGGTGGCTTGGGATTGCCACCTGCTGAAGATAATGTGGCTTGACTGCCGTTTGTCTTCGTTGCTGATGAAGCGTTTGGGCTGGGCGAACACCTGATGCGGCCATTCCCCATGAGGACCCTCACCCCGGAGCAGAGGGTTTTTAACTACCGGATGGCCAGAGTCAGAAGAGTTGTGGAGAATGCGTTTGGGATAATGGCCAGTCGGTTCCACCTATTCCTCACTGCAATAAACATGGTGGAAGATAAACTCAATCACATTGTGCTATCATGCTGTGTACTTCATAACTTTTTATGGAGAAATGCACCAAACTATGTTGCCTCAGTTGGGCCTGAGGTCGGAATTCATGAACAAAATACTCTGACGGCACTGGAAGCTGGCCATCCTGGCTTGCCCCCCGAAAGCGCCCGTGAAGTCCGGCTAAAATATCTAGAATATTTTATGGGTAGGGGGGCCATTGATATGCCATCAAATTTCGGATTCTTTTTTTAAATTAATAATTTTTTGGATCTGAAATAATCTTGAATTTGATATACTGCTCGTGTTTCTTTTATCTGTCGCCTAGGTTCTCCTAGTGCACTTGTAGTGCCAAGTGGATTTTCCTTTATTAAATAACCCCCATTGTCACTGTTACTTCAAAAACTGTTATTGAGCATTGAAAGAAGAAGCCACACATTGTTGAGTAGAAAAACTTTTACTCCATGCACATTCACATGTGCGTAAAAATATTTTTACATAGAAAAAATTACAAAAAAAATGTTGAATTTTTGTGTGACTTAGATCCTGCCTAAAACATCAATGATGTTCTTCTTTTTTTTTTCCAACATCATTGATTTTTTGCTTGCTCATGTCTAAATCCTGATTGCACACCATTATGTCCCAGATGAGGATGTGTGCACTTGCACTGGTGAAACAAGATTCTTCATCCACATCACCTAAAATAAAAAAAAACACCATGTATTATAGATATGCAGGCATGCATCTATTACCTGAAGCTGTGGTCTCAGACACTGACCTGATGTGGTCACTATTTCGCCCATTTCATCCACCTCTCCTCCCTCCACATCCTCCGGTTGTGGTGTCCTCAGTTCCCCTTCTTTCTGAGGTGTGGAGTTCCTAATGTCCTCAGATGTCCCGAGTCTTTTCTCCCTTATGAGAATGAAACAAAGGGTATAATTAGCACACAGATATTTGAGGCCAGAAATAGGACTATGAAACATTGCTTTGAAGTGGGGTACAATTGTCTGTTTTGGCAGAGTTCCAAGCTGAAGACATGATTTTTTCCCTTACCAAAGCTGGAATACTTACCTTTTTTGAACAAGTTTCACACATGGAGACACCCGAAGTAGCCACTGGAGCACCTGTGTGGGACACCCTAAAAAGGTTGTTCTGGTGTCCCACACTAGTGCTCCTGAGTCCAGATGTGTAAACAGCTGCTGAGTGTCCTCTCCTTACACTGAATCAAGTTTGCATTTCATTCTAGTTACAAACACATCTAGACAACAATGTACTAAACTTCTTTTAATTAGGGATGAGCCGAACAACCCCCGGTTCGGTTCGCACCAGAACCTGCGAACGGACCGAAAGTTTGCGCAAACTTTAGAACCCTATTAAATACAATGGACCCGAACGTTTGAAATCAAAAGTGCTAATTATAACGGCTAATATGCAAGTTATTGTCCTAAAAAGGGTTTGGGGACCCGGGTCCTGCCCCAGGGGACATGTATCAATGCCAGAAGAAGTTTTAAAAACGGACGTTTTTTCGGGAGCAGTGATTTTAATGATGCATAAAGTGAAAAAAAAAGTGAAATATTCCTTTAAATATTGTACCTGGGGAGTGTCTAAAGTATGCCTGTGAAGTAGCACGTGTGTCCCTGCACAAAATTACATTTCTAAAGGAAAAAAAGTCATTTAAATCTGCTTGCGGCTTTAATGTAATGTCTGGTCCCGGTAATATGGATGAAAATCATTGAGAAGAATGGCATGGTACCCCCCCCCAAGCCATCTACCAGCCCCTTTGGGTCTTGTATAGATATTAATGGGAACCCCACACCCAAATTAAAAAAAGGCCCCATATACTCTGAACAGCAGTATACAGGCGGTGCAAACAAGACAGGGACTGTATGTTTGTTCTTAAGTAGAATCTGTTTGTAATTTGGAACAGGTACATTTTTTAAGTGTAGCTCCAGCCCAAAAAATCTATTTTTAAGCGTTTTGGAAAACATAGGGAAGGGTTATCACCCCTGTAACATTTGTTTTGCTGTCTGTGCACCTGTTCAGAACATTTCACCTCACTTTCCGTCCCAATGACAAATGTTTTTTGAATTTTTTTTTTTTTTAATTGAAACAAGGATTGGTGATAAAGCATCAGTGGAGAGGAGACACCTCTTTCCCATATTAACTCTTACAGGAGAGAATTTCCCTTCCTAGGGGTAGATTATCTCTCACTTCCTGTTGTCTCCTTCCGTTTGCAAGTAGGAGTCGTTTGTAAGTTGGATGTTTGAAAGTAGGGGCCTGCCGTATATGCTCTGTAGAAATTTGGCCTTAGGTGTTGGTGTTGCCACAACACTGTAAGCCCTCACAGTTACTCTTGGTGGGCGCTGGAACGCCCTGCTGTGAACTATTATATTAAGAATTGTAATTACATGCCATTGTTGAACAGTGGTAGGAAAAATTGGGCCTTTGGTAGTGGTAGTGGTGCTGGTGCCACAACACTGTAAGTCCTCACAGTTACTCTTGGTGGGTGCAGGAATTGGCCCAGCTGTGAAATATTAGATCAAGAATTGTAATCACATGCCCCTGTTGAACAGGGGCAGAAAAATTGGGCCTTTGGTGGTGGTGGTGGTGGTGGTGGTGTTGCCACAACACTGTAAGCCCTCACAGTTACTCTTGGTGGGCGCAGGAATGGGCCCTGCTGTGAATTATTAGATCAAGAATTGTAAAAAAATTGGGCCTTAGGCACTGGTGCCACAACACTGCAACCCCTCACAGATACTGCAGTTGGAGCGCAGCAATGAGCCCTGCTTCAAAGCATTGCATCAAAAATTGTAAATACACGCCCCTGTTAAACAGTGGCTGAAAAATTGGGCATTAGGCACTGGTGCTGGTGCCACAACACTGCAACCCCTCACAGATACTGTAGTTGGAGCACAGCAATGAGCCCTGCTTGCAAAGCATTGCATTAAAAATTGTAAATACACGCCCCTGTTAAACAGGGGCTGAAAAATTGGGCCTTAGCCACTGGTGGCGGTGCCCAGAACCAAAAATGTTCTTTCAAGCTATCAGCATGATTATTGAGGAGGAAGTTGATAGTCACTCAGCATAACAGAATAGTCACTCAGCATCAGCATAGGCAGTCTTGAAGGGATCTGACATTTCCCAAAAAGTTACATCAGCATCAGGTGCTTGGTAGCTGGTGGTGATCCAAGACTGATTCATTTTTATGAAGGTCAGTCGATCGACCTAGTCAGTGGACAGGCGCAGCCTGTGATTGGTTACAAAGCCTCCAGCAGCACTGAATGTGCGTTCTGAAAGAACGCTGGATGCAGGATAGGCCAGTACCTCAATTGCATACTGTGCAAGCTCTGGCCAGTGATCCATCCTCAAGACCCAGAGGATTTTCGGTGGGAAAGGTGTCCAAGTCTGATCTTGCCCCTAGGTATTCCTGCACCACGTAAACCAGACGCTGGCGATGGTTGCTGGATCCAATCATACCTTGGGGCTGCGTACTAAAAAATTGTCTGAACGC
Source organism: Rana muscosa (assembly GCA_029206835.1). Taxonomy (NCBI): domain Eukaryota; kingdom Metazoa; phylum Chordata; class Amphibia; order Anura; family Ranidae; genus Rana; species Rana muscosa. The sequence goes on along the minus strand of CM055116.1, from coordinate 263,383,834 downwards.
ATCGGTCAGACGGCCACCTTCTCCACCGCTCCTTCTTTGACTGACCAGAGTCTCAGCAACACGTTGTCCAGGACCAGGAATTTGTAACCTCCCAGTCTCTGGGACTGCGTTGCACAGACCTTTCTGCAAGGCCTCCCAAAGATCCTTCATCCTCTGCTCACTCTGCGACGGCAAGATAAGGTCCACAACCTTAGCCTTGTAACGTGGATCAAGGAGGGTTGCCACCCAGTAATGATCCCTCTCCTTGATCGCACGAATATGAGGATCCTTCCGCAGGCTTTGCAGGATCAGGGAGGCCATTCAGCGTAGGTTTGCTGCGGCATTCGTGCAGAGTCCTCTGGGTCACTGAGGACGACATGATCCGCAGCCACCTCCTTCCAGCCACGTACAAGTCCATGGGTGTCTTGGGACTGTAATTTATCCCTTGAACACTGCTGCTGATGCTGAGTGCTAGGCTCCACCTCCATGCTGACACAATAATCCTCCTTCTCCTCCTCCTCCTCGTACTCTTCCTGTGTGATAGCCGGGCCAGCAGGAACACTGTCTGGAAAAAGGGGGCCTTGAGTGGTAAGGAAGTCCTCCTCTTCCTGCCTCTGTTCTGCCCCAAGTGCCCTGTCCATTATTCCACGCAGCGTGTGCTCCAACAGGTGGACAAGAGGGAGAGTGTCACTGATGCATGCACTGTCACTGCTCGCCATCCTCGTGGCCTCCTCAAATGGTGTCAGGACAGTGCATGCATCCCTGATCATGGCCCACTGGCGTGGGGAAAAAAATCCAAGCTCCCCTGACGCTGTCCTGGTGCCATATTGCAATAGATACTCATTGATGGCTCTCTGCTGCATGTGCATCCACTGCAGCATGGTCAACGTAGAGTTCCACCTGGTGGGCATGTCACAGATTAGGCGGTTCTTGGGCAGATTGTAATCCTTTTTCAGGTCAGCCAGCCGAGCACTGCCATTATATGACTGGCGGAAATGCCCACAGAGTTTCCTGGCCTGCTTCAGGACCTTCTGTAAGCCCGGGTACCTGCCCAAGATCCGCTGCACCACCAAGTTAAGGACGTAAGCCAAACAGGGCACATGGGTCAGTTGTCCCTATCGGAGGGCGGAGAGGAGGTTGGTGCCATTGTCGGAAACCACCTTTCCTGGCTTAAGCTTGCGTGGCGTCAACCACCTCTGAGCCTGCCCCTGCAGAGCTGACAGAATCTCTGCCCCAGTGTGGCTCCTGTCCCCCAAGCACACCAGCTCAAGCACCACATGGCATCTTTTTGCCTGCGTACTTGCGTAGCCCCTTGAATGCCTACGGAGCACCGCTGGTTCCGAGGACAAAGCACAGGTAGAGGCCATGGAGGAGGGGGTGGAGGAGAGAGGTGTGTCAGAATCACCAGTAGTCCTGGTGCCATATTGCAATAGATACTCATTGATGCCGGCTCTCTGCTGCGTGTGCAGCCACTGCAGCATGGTCAACGTAGAGTTCCACCTGGTGGGCATGTCACAGATTAGGCGGTTCTTGGGCAGATTGTAATCCTTTTTCAGGTCAGCCAGCCGAGCACTGCCATTATATGACTGGCGGAAATGCCCACAGAGTTTCCTGGCCTGCTTCAGGACCTTCTGTAAGCCCGGGTACCTGCCCAAGAACCGCTGCACCACCAAGTTAAGGACGTGAGCCAAACAGGGCACATGGGTCAGTTGTCCCTATCGGAGGGCGGAGAGGAGGTTGGTGCCATTGTCGGAAACCACCTTTCCTGGCTTAAGCTTGCGTGGCGTCAACCACCTCTGAGCCTGCCCCTGCAGAGCTGACAGAATCTCTGCCCCAATGTGGTTCCTGTCCCCCAAGCACACCAGCTCAAGCACCACATGGCATCTTTTTGCCTGCGTACTTGCGTAGCCCCTTGAATGCCTACGGAGCACCACTGGTTCCGAGGACAAAGCACAGGTAGAGGCCATGGAGGAGGGGGTGGAGGAGAGAGGTGTGTCAGAATCACCAGTAGTAACATTTTGAAGGCGTGGTGGTGAAACAACATCCAACACTACTGCACCTTGTCCTGCATCCTTCCCAGCTGCCAGCAGAGTCACCCAATGCGCCGTGAAAGATAGGTAACGTCCCTGTCCATGCCTGCTGGACCATGAGTCAGCGGTAATATGCACCTTACTGCTAACCGCCCTGTCCAGCAAGGCCAAGACATTGCCTTCCACATGCCGGTAGAGAGCCGGAATTGCCTTCCGTGAGAAAAAGTGGCGTTTGGGAACCTGCCACTGAGGAACCGCACATTCCACAAACTCACGGAAGGGGGCAGAGTCTACCAACTGAAAAGGCAGCAGTTGAAGTGCTAGCAATTTAGCCAAGCTAGCATTCAACCGCTGGGCATGTGGATGGCTGGGAGCGAACTTCTTTTGGCGGTGCAGCAGCTGGGGCAGGCAAATTTGCCTGGTGCAATTGGACGTTGGTGTACCGATAGCAGATTGTCCGCAAGTACCTGGCTGTGACACACCTAATTCTACACCTTCATTCCTCTCAGTGCATGTTTCAGAGAGGAATGAAGGTATAGTGGGGTTGGAGATCCCAGCTTATGAGGAGCAAGGAGAGGTCCGCTTTGTTCTTTGGTGTGGGTCTTTTAGGTAAGCTTGCCAACGGACTGCATGGCAGGTCGACATATGTCTGGTCAAGCACGTGGTGCACAAGCGGCTGATGTTTTGGCCACGCGAGATACACTTTAGACATAGTTACATAGTTACATACTTAGTCAGGTTGAAAAAAGACACAAGTCCATCCAGTTCAACCATAAAAAAATAAAATCATAATATCATACAATCCCATATACCTAATTCTATACCCACAGTTGATCCAGAGGAAGGCGAAAAACCCCAGCAGAGCACGATCCAATTTGCTACAGCATGGGAAAAAATTCCTTCCTGACATATGTTGCAAATGGCAATGGTGCGATCTGCTGCACACGTCTGAAAAAAGGCCCACACCAAAGAACTTTTGGAATAACGTGCAGAGACAGCAGTGCCCTGCAAATGCGGAGCTCTGCGGTGTGATGCAGTCGGTGTGCTGCCCTTAATCTAGCCCCTGGAGGGCATCCTGCCTCATTGGAGATGTGCCTCCTCCTCCTCTCTCCTATTAGGCACCCACGTGGAGTCAGTGACCTCATCATCCCCTCCCTCCTCATCACTGGAGCAAATCTGGCAGTATGTTGCAGCTGGGGGAACATAACTGCCAGATAGCTGTCCTTGTTGGGCACCCCCTCTCTCTGGGCTCACGGTACTAGCCCCTCTCTCTGGGCTCACGTTACTGCCTTCCTCCAGCTGGGTTCCATCATCAGAGCCTTCAAAATTCTGGGCATCCTCCAGGAGCATGTACCCAACACTGTGCTCAAACAGTTTGGGGGACTCCTCAAGAGGACATGGTGGGGCTAGGGAAGGAGTGACTGATGGCATTGAGCCGAGGGAAGAGGCCACTTTGGCAGCTGCTTTGCCAGACAAAGTACACTGAGCCTGGGTGAGAGAGGATGGGGAGGATGAGGGCGGCTTGGTCATCCACTCTACCAAGTCTTGGGCATGTTGTGGCTCAACATGGCCAGCTGCCAAAAAGAAGGACAAGCGTGTCCACGACCAGCAGCACTGTTGCCTCTAGACACAGAGCCTGCTTGCCCTCTTTTTGCCTTGTGACTGTCTGCCTCTCCTTGTTTGCCTTCCAGACATACTAATGGCCTGCAGTGAGATGTAGCTGTACAAAGGTGGGATGTATATATATATATATATATATATATACATATATATATATATATATCTGTACTGATAATGCAGCTATCAGATTCAACTGCCTGCTGTGGTAATAGTATGGGAAAAGCAGCAATTGTCTTCAGTTAGTTTTAGGTGAAAACTGTGCAGAGAGGGACACAGTACACTAACTGAAAATACTTGCAGCTCTCTGCCTGTGGTTTAATTATGAGAACACCGCTATTATTTACTAACTGTATTCAGGTAAGCTTTAGGTGAACGCTATGCAAAGCACACAGTACACTAAGTGAAACACTGACTGTCTGCAGCTAGCACAATCACCTGCCTGCCTGTCACAGTATAGAGAATAACAGGAACGGATCTAGCTAAACTGAATACAGTGTATAAATATATATACAACACCTAGGATGCATATATATCCTCTACACACTGAAACTGCAGCTAACTGATTTGCCTGCCTGCTCTATCTAACTCAATATAAATGACACTGTCTGTCTCTGTAATCTCTCATTAAACAACTCCAACACACTACACAAGGCCGCCAAGCCGTCGGCCTTATATAGTGTGGGGCGTGTACTAAACCCCGTGAGCCATAATTGGCCAAAGCCACCCTGGCTTTGGCCAATTACGGCTCACTGTTTTTTTCTGTGCTGTGATTGGCCAAAGCATGCGGATCATAGTGCATGCTTGGCCCTTCATCAGCCAACAATGCACTGCAATGCCGCAGTGAATTATGGGCCGTGACGCACCAAATTTGGCGGGAATGTCCCACAATGTTCGCAATTCGGCGAACAGCCAAACGCCCGATGTTCGAGTCGAACATGGGTTGGACTCGAACACGAAGCTCATCCCTACTTTTAATACAAATAGGCATGACCAAATGTAGTTAGCCTGTATCTGCCAAAAACATAATTTAGTGGGCGAACGAACGATGTTTACTACAACCGATTACTGTGCCCACGAACCTTAAAGTTACCATTTTAAACTGTACAACAGTAAAGAAAAGCACATGGAGCAACATGCAAGTAATAATAATAATAGGAACACAGGACGAATACTTACTATTTAGAAGCAGTTTCCTGATCCTTCTGTACTGATCATACTCTCTCAATTTCAGGTCTGACCAGCGTTTCCTCAATTGCTCCTTGGATCGTCGTACCCCAAAATTCCTGTGCAGACTTCTCACAACTTTAGTCATGATCTTGACCTTTCTCACATTTGGGTTGGGGTACGGTCCATACTTCCCATCATAGTCGGTCCTCTTCAAGATGTCCACAATCTCTACCATCTCTACAAAGGACATATTTGAGGCCTTATATCTCCTCCTGGATCGGCACGTTTCTGGCTCCGGGCTTTCCTCCTCGTTACTGCTATTATTACACACCTGCTGTGTCTCCGCCATGTGCTCTCCCACTGCGCTGAAAGAGAAGGGGCGGGGAATATACTAGAAAGAACGTCAGGGACGGGCGATGTGTGCGGAGTTTCACGCATGCGCAGTGTATATAAAGCTAACACGCGTGTGTCATACCTACGATCTGTGAGTGGAGGAAGGAGTAATGGAAGCGCCGATCGTTATAATGAAGGTAACATTTTAACTTGGGGCATCAGTGGCCTATACTAGTTCTAGATTGAGGCCTATATTGGAATAAGGTTAGGAGAGTTTAGCCTGACATTAGTGTTTTTGTCTTGTGTTTTGTCTTGCAGAGAAAATTAAACAGTTCAAGGACCTGAATTTCATGACCCAGTTTATTGACATGTACAGGGAGCTGACCTGTTTGTGGCAGGTTAAACACACAATATATAAAAACAAACCAGCTAGGCAGGCAGCAATGGAGAAACTACTGGGATTTGTGAAGACGCAGGTCCCCACGGCAGACATCCCCTTTTTGCAAATTGGTGGCCTGAGGAGCACATATAGGAAGGAGCGGAATAAGGTCCTGGCATCCCAAAAATCGGGAGCAGCAGCAGAAGACGTGTATGTACCCAGTCTGAGTTACTATAACAGAATGCGTTTTCTGGAAGACCAGATCGAAATCAGGCCATCACTTTCAACACTTACTTCCCCCCTTCCTTCAACCCCAGCTGAGGCTTCTGACGACCAACCTGGGCCTTCCAACCAGGAAGAAGTGGAGGAGCCCAGTTGGAGCCAGGTATAGTATTTTTTGACATATTTTTTGTCCTAAAATTAATGATGTTAACTAGATGTTATTATTGATAACAAATTAATGATTTAAAAAAAAGTGTTTTACACATCAATAGACAGTAGTGGCCAAAAATGATTGGGACAAGAATGAAAAATGCTGGGGTCAGAATGAAAGTGTTTTCTATTTATTAACATTCACTTTGCAACAGTCATGAGCTGAAACTTGGGTGTGATTGATGAACCAAAAACTAAAACTATGTCCCTTTTTATACACAGGAAAGCCTCAGCCAGGAGGAGGCTCTGGAATGTGGCAGCCAGGAGTAGGCTCTGGAATGTGGCAGCCAGGAGGTGGCGGTGGTAAGTGGCAGCCAGGAGGTTACAGGGGGAAGTGGCAGCCAGGAGGAAATTCCGACAGAAAATGTCCGATGGAGCCTACACATGGTCGGAATTTCCAACCAAAAGCTCACATCGCATATTTGTTGTCGGAATTTCCGATCGTGTGTACGCGGCATAAGGGAGTGTCTATTTTGATATCTGGAAAAGTTCCATGGACTTGTTCAGATTGTCTTTTGGATGCTGGGGAACTGATACCTGTTCCTTAAAGGGGTGATTGGAGGGGTTTAAGTAACATTGAAATATAAGTAATACTCCCGCTCTGTCAACTAATTAAAAAACTGAGGGTTCACTGCCGCAGACACCTAGTTAGCTGATCCTTGGCAGATAAATAAGTGAATGGGTAAGATTGTGATGCTGCGCTGTGAACTCTCTGACGAAAGATGTTAATCACTATAATAAAGTGCTGGTGGAAGAGTTATTTTTATAACAAACAAAAGTAAAAACAGACCGAGCTATAGTAGGTGCCAATGAAATAAATCATAAACTATGACACATATCACAAATCATTAAGTGCAAACAGTTGACTCAGTGCAGTAATCATAATAATCAACACATGGTGATAATAATAACCACTAGACAATAAAGCATAACCACACAAATGGTAGGTGTATAAAAGTGCAGGTGTTTATGGGTGCAATATTATAACGCATGGTGGTAATAATAAACCGATAAAACGTCCACTGAGCCACCCTGGGCTCTGATATCAAGGTATAAAACAGTCCCAAAAACACTGTGACAAACAAAATTTGTTGAATGAGTGGTAATTCCCTTCACCGTGAAACGTGAAAATAACTGCCGGTGCCAGGCCAATCCACTGCAGTGACACCTTAATGTGCACAAGCCCCTCACCTTACTGCTGTAAGGTTACAGTTACAGCATGTATAAATCAGATGCTTTGGACAGGGGTCTTCAGAGGGTCCCTCTTTGGTGGATGCAGCAATGGATCTTAGATATGGGCACAGCCTTTGCCTCCAGTGAGTTAGTATAAAAAACACTGAGATAACACTCCACGAGCGACGAGCTCGTATGCTTGCATCACTTACGGTTTACGCCTATTGCTCCAATCCCGACACGACGCATATTGTCACATCACGTGACTTCATTAGGGGAAAAGGAACATTGGCCTATTTTTATGATCGCAACTGATTTTTTTCTTAGGAACATTTTGGATAAGCTGTCAGAATTTTCAGAGGGCCAACTGATCTGGGGTGGGGACCTTAATGTCCCTTTGATACCCAAAGAGGATACCTCCATGGGTTCCTCCTCGATTTCACCTAGTTCTCGTAAGAGAATCTCTCAATCACTCCATGGGGCACGATTAGTGGATGTATGGTGACTTTTTTATTTAGGTGAAAGAGATTATACTTTTTATTCTTCCCTACATAAGCCAAACTCTTGTATAAACCTTTTTTTTATTCCTCACGGTCAACTGCATTTTTTTATTGATACCACTATTGGGTCGATTACCTGGCCGGATCATTTGCCAATTTTTTTTAAAAACAACTTTTTAAATGCTCAGTGATCTGTCTTTATGATGCGGAAGCTTAATGAAAGCTCTGGATAGCGAGTGGTGCAATTCCTCCTCCTCAGCTGAGCGGTGCAATTCCTCCTCCTCAGTAGGGATGAGCCGAACACCCTCCGGTTCGGTTCGCAGCAGAACATGCGAACAGGCAAAAAATTTGTTCGAACACGCGAACACCCTTAAAGTCTATGGGACACGAATTTGAAAAATCAAAAGTGCTAATTTTAAAGGCTTATATGCAAGTTATTGCCATAAAAAGTATTTGGGAACCCGGGTCCTGCCCCAGGGGACATGTATCAATGCAAATAAAAGTTTTAAAAACAGACGTTTTTTCGGGAGCAGTGATTTTAATAATGCTTAAACTGAAACAATAAAAATTAAATATTCCTTTAAATATCGTGCCTGGGGAGGTGTCTTTAGTATGCCTGTAAATTAGCGCATCTTTCCCATGTTTCCAACAGTGCCACAGCAAAATTAAATTTCTAAAGGAAAACATTTCATTTAAAACTGCTCGCGGCTGTAATGTATTGTCGGATCCCTGCAATATAGATAAAAATACCAAAAATGTGGCGTGGATGTCATCCCCTTCAGGTCTGGTATGAATATTAAGGGGAACCCCGTACCCAATTTTTTTTAAATGGCGTAGGGCTCTCCCAGGCACTATATACTCTGAACAGCAGTATATATACTATACGGCCTGCCCTATATACTCTGCAGAAAATTGGGCCTTAGGTGTTGATGGTACCAGAACACTGTAAGCCCTCACAGTTACTCTTGGTGGGCGCAGGAATGGGCCCTGCTGTAAAATATTATATCAAGAAATGTAATTACATGCTCCTGTTAAACAGGGGCAGAAAAATTGGGCCTTGGGTGGTGGTGCCACAACACTGTAACCACTCACAGGTACTCTTGTTGGGCACAGGAATGGGCCCTGTGTTGAAATATTATAACAAAAATTGTAATTACATGCCCCTGTTAAACAGGGGCAGAAAAATTGGGCCTTTGATGGTGGTGGTGGTGCCCCAACACTGTAACCCCTTACAGTTACTCTTGGTGGGCACAGGAACAGGTCCTGTGTTGAAATATTATATCAAAAAATTTAATTACATGCCCCTGTTAAACAGGGGCAGAAAAATTGGGCCTTGGGTGGTGGGGGTGGTGCCACAACACTGTAACCCCTCTCAGATACTCTTATTGGTTGCAGGAATGGGTTCCGCTTTGAAATATTATATCAAAATTTTTAATTACATGCTCCTGTTAAACAGGGGCAGAAAAATTGGGCCGTGGGTGGTTGTGGTGTAACTCCTCACAGATTCTCTTGTTGGGCGCAGGAACGGGTTGAAATATTATATTCAACCCCTGGTAAACATTAAAACACACAAAATTGGCCTTGGGTGGTAGTGGTGATGCCCTAAACCAAAAATATTGTTGGAAGCTAGCATCATCAAGATTGATTAGGAATAGGATAGTCAGCATAGGCAGTCTTCAAGGGATCCCACATCCATAGCAAATTCAATCAGTTACATCAGCATCAGGTGCTTGATAGCTGCTGATTCAAGACTAATTAATTTTTATGAATGTGAGCCTATCAATGAAGTCTGTGGGCAGGTGCACTCTTTGATCCATTACAAACCCTCCAGCAGCACTGAATGTGCATTCAGAAGGCACTCTGGATCAGGACAGGCCAGTAGCTCAATTGCATATTGAGCAAGTTCTGGCCAGTGGTCCATCCTCAAGACCCAGTAACCCTGTGGATGCTCTGTTGGAAAGATCTACAAGTCTGCTCTTGCCCCTAGATATTCCTCCACCATTTAATGCAGACGCTGGTGATGGTTACTTGAACCGATCAGACCTTGGCGCTTAGGACTGAAAAATTGTTTAAAGGCATCGGTCAGCCGGCCAACTTCTCCACCGCTCTTCCTCTGACTGAATGAAGCCTCAGCAACACGTTGTCCAGCATCAGGAAATTGTAACCTCCCAGGGTCTGGAAATGTGTTGCACAAACCTTTCTTCAAGGCCTCCAGAAGATGTTTCATCCTCTGCTCCCTCTGCGAAGGCAGGATGAGTTCTGCAACCTTACCCTTGTAACGTGGATCAAGAAGGGTTGCCAGATTGTAATGATCCCTCTCTTTGATACCAAGAATCCTAGGGTTCTTTTGCAGGCTTTGCAGAATCAGGGAGGCCATGCAGCGTAAGTTTGCAGTGGCATTCGATTTTGAGTCCTCTGGGTCACTAAGGATCACAAAACCTTCCCTTGAAGACTGATGCTGAGTGTTATCCTCTACATCCATGCTGACACAATCCTCCCCCTCTTCTTCCTGTGGGTTTGGTGGGCCCGCAGGAATGCTATCTGGATAAAGGGGTCCTTGAGAGGTAAGGAAGTCCTCCTCTTCCTACCGCTGTTCTGCCTAAAGTGCCCTCTCCATGATTCCACGAAGCATGTCCTGCAACAGGAAGACTAGAGGGACAGTGTCACTAATGCATGCATTGTCGCTGCTCACCATCCTTGTGGCCTCCTCAAATGGTGACAGGACAGTGCATGCATCCTTGATCAGGAGCCACTGGCGTGGCGAAAAGAAGCCAAGCTCCCCTGACCATGTCCTGGTGCCATACTCACACAGGTACTCATTGATGGCCCTCTGCTGTGTGCACAGCTGCTGCAGCATTGCCAACGTTGAGTTCCACCTAGTGGGCATGTGACAAATGAGGCGGTTGGTGGACAGGTTGCATTCCCTTTGAATGTCAGCCAGCCGAGCACTGGCATTGTATGACCAGCGGAAATGACCACAGACTTTTCTGGCCTGCCTCACAAGATCCTGTAAGCCTGGGTACCTGCTCAAGAACTACTGCCCCACCAAATTCAGGAAGTGTGCCAAACATGGAACATGGGTCAATTGTGCCTGTCGGAGGGCGGAGAGAAGGTTGGTGCCATTGTCGCATACAACCATTCCTGTCTGAAGCTGGCATGGCATCAACCACCTCTGAGCCTGCCCCTGCAGAGCTGACAGAATTTCTGCCCCAGTGTGGCTCCTGTCCCATAGGCAGACAAACTCAGCACCACATGGCATCTTTTAGCCTGACTGCTTGCGTAGCCCCTTGAACGCTGGCTCAGAGGACAAATCTGCAGAAGAGGCCATAGAGGAATAAGAAGAAGAGGGGTGGAGGAGAGAGCTGTGGCAGAATCACCACTAGCCATTTGATGGCGTGGTGGCGGAACAAGCTCCAACAACACTGAACCCTGTCCTGCATCCTTCCCAGCTGCCAACAGAGTTACCCAATGCACCGTGAAGGAAATGTAAAGTCCCTGCCCATGCCTGCTGGACCATGAGTCAGCGGTAATATGAACCTTACTGCTGACCGCACTGTCCAACGAGGCCAAAACATTGCCTTCCACATACTGGTATAGAGCCAGAATGGCCTTCCGTGAAAAGAAATGGCGTTTTGGAACCTGCCACTGAGGTACAGCACATTCCACAAATTCCACGAAAGGGGGCAGAGTCTACCAGCTGAAAAGCAGCAGTTGCTGTGCTAGCAATTTGACCAAGCTAGCATTTAGACGCTGAGCATGTGGATGGCTGGGACCAAATTAATTTTTACGGTTCAGTAACTGGGGTAGGGAAATTTGCCTGCTAAAATCAGATGGTGATGTACTGCTAGCAGATTGGCTGTAAGTACTTAGGACACCTATTGTTATACCTTCATTCCTCTCAGTGTAGGTTTTTGAGAGGACTGGAGGTATGTTGGGTTGGAGATCCCAGATGAGGAGCAAGGAGAAGTCTGCCTTTTTTGTTTGATGTAGGTATTTCAAGTGCTGTTGCCAACGGACTGCATATCAGGTCGTCATATGTCTGGTCAAGCATGTGGTGCCCAAGTGGCTGCTGTTCTGGCCACATTTGGTCCGCTTCAGACATAGGTTGCAAACAGCAATGGTGTGATCTGCTGCGCACATGTTAAAAAAGGCCCACACCAAGGAACTTTTAAAAGTCAGCGTGGAGTCAGCAGTGCCCTGCACCTGCGGAGCTCTGTGATGCATTAGGGTGGCTGCCCTTAAGCTGCCCCCTAGGGGACATCCTGCCTCGTTGGAGTTGTGCCTCCTCTTCTTCTCTTCTCTCGGGCACTAAAGTACAGTCAGTGACCTCATCATCCCCTCCCTCCTAGTCACTGGAGCAAACTTGGCAGTATGCTGCAGCTGGGGGAACATGACTGCCATTTTCTTGTCCTTCTTGGGCACCCCCTCTCTCTAGGCTCACATTACTCCCTTCCTCAACCTGGGAACCAACATTGAAGCCTTCAAATCACTGCGACTCCTCCATGCATGATGGTGGGGCTACGGATGGAGTGACTGGGGACAAGTAGCCGGTGGAATAAGCTGCTTTGGCAGCTGCGTTGGAAGACAAACTACTCTAAGCCTGGGTGACAGAGGATGAGGAGGATGAGGACGGCTTTGTTATCCACTCCACCAACTTTTCTGCATGTTCTGGCTCAATAACACGGCCAGCAGCAGAAAAGAAGGACAATCGTGCCCCACGGCCACCTGCAGAGGATGCACCATGTCCATGACCAGCACTGTTGACTGTAGACACAGAGTACTGTGTACGCCACCAGAAAAGTAGTAGAAACTGTACTACGACTGCACTTAATTGTGTATTGTGTACTGTGCACTGTGTTCTGTATTAGATACTGTGTACACCACCAGAAAAGTAGTAGAAACTGTACACACTGTATTAGATACTGTGTACACTGCCTGCACTGTATTAGAAAGTGTACAATGGCTGCACTGTATTTTTTACTGTGTACACCACCAGAAGTGTAGGAGAAACTGTATACACTGTATTAGATACTGTAGATATAGGATACACTGGATGTAGGTAAAAACGCGGTAAAATCGCAGTAAAAACGCATAGGCGTTAGCGCTATTTTTACCACGATCGCGGTAAAAACGCGGTAAAATTGAGGTAAAATCGCGGTAAAAAATGACATTATTTTTTAGCGTTTTTTCAATGCCTCAGTGTGAAAGGGGCCTAACAAACAGTGACACCTGTTTGCTTATATTGTCGTGGTAGATTACCTTCTATCAGAGTGTGTGCTCCTCACTACTTTTCCTGAAAGTTTTGCTTACCAGCTCTATATAATGTTGGATACATGCCTGTAATAGCCGTCTGATCCTACTTTTGAATATTTGGGACATCTTGTTTGACCTGCAACAGTCTCTGTACTGTGTTCTTTAAAAAAAAATCTTACTAAATTTGCATTCTCCTGAGGAAGCGCACCTATGCGCGCAACATGTAGAGCGAATTTTCTGAGCGATCTCATATTGTGACTCAACTACTCCATGCACCTTATTACCACTGGATGCTGCTACTGGTTACTCGTAGTATTGCACCAAATTGGTTCAATATACAGTGGGTACAGACATGGGCGTCCGCTGAACTTTTTTCAACGGGGGCATAATTTTAAGGTCAACCATGCTCGGTCCCTTTTTGATAATGTCTTGAAGGGGAGGGGCTTAGTCATTATCACATAAATCGCAGGCATGCAAAGGTTTGAGAAACCTGATGCAATTATCAAGCAACTAGCAACTTTGAATAACAATATCATAAATAAATTATGCCCCCCCCCAAGGAAATAACCCCCAGGATCAGTGCCAGTTTCTGCAATAACAATCCCCAGCTTTGCTGTCAGTTTCCACAATAAAAATCACCAGCATTGGTGTCAGTAGCAACAATAATAACCCCCAACATCGGTGCAGATTTCTAGAATAAAAACTTCAGCATCTGTACCAGTGTACATAATAATGACCCTCAGCACTGGTGTCAGTTTCCGCACTAAATACTCCCAGCATTTGGTGTCATTTTCTGCAATAATTGCCCCCAGCATAGATGAGAGAATATCAGGTTAGACACGCCCTAATGGCTCAGTCCCTAGGAACAGTAATAGATAATGGCCAACAGGCCCTCTTATCAGACCTGCTGAAACCGCAACAGTGATCCCTCTGGCTGGACATTTGCTCACTCTGGGTTGCCCGGGGGGACTCTAGTCAGTAGTGTAGCATGCCTGTACCCTGGCAGTGGCTAGGTCTTTCTCCCTCTCTAGTGGTGCGGGTACAGCGTGGCTCCCTCTCTGGTGGTGCGGGTACAGCGTGGCTCCCTCTCTGGTGGTACGGGTACAGCGTGGCTCCCTCTCTGGTGGTGCGGGTACAGCGTGGCTCCCTCTCTGGTGGTGCGGGTACAGCTTGGCTCCCTCTATGGTGGTGCGGGTACAGCGTGGCTCCCTCTCTGGTGGTGCGGGTACAGCATGGCTCCCTCTCTGGTGGTGCGGGTACAGCGTGGCTCCATCTCTGGTGATGCGGGTACAGCGTGGCTCCCTCTCTGGTTGTGCGGGTACAGCGTGGCTCTCTCTCTGGTGGTGCATGTACAGCGTGGCTCTCTGGTTAGTGCGGGTACAGCGTGGCTCTCTGGTGGTGGGGGTAGAGCGTGGCTCCCTCTCTGGCTTCCCCCAGCACAGTATTCTCTTTTCTCCTCTTGTAACACCCCCCCAGCAGAGTGCTTGCATGCTGGGGGCTGTAGCATGGTGTCTGTGGACACACTGGGGCCGCCACTCTTCAGGGACTACATTTCCCATGATGCCCCCAGTCCCCAGAGTCTTCTGATTGGCCTTCTGCTGTGGCCAATCATGGGGAGGAAAACAGCTGGCAGGAATCGGGGCGGCGGCACAGTGAATCCAATTAGAGCCGTTCTCTCTCTCTTCTAGCTTCAGCTGACAGAAAGGGGGAGGGGGGCTATCGGGGGGAGATATACAGACAGACCGTACATTAATGTTTTCCTCATTAATGTACACACAGCACCCCATATTAACAGAAAAACACAGAATTGTTGAAATTTTTGCAGATTTATTAAAAAAGAAAAACAGAAATATCACATGGTCCTAAGTATTCAGACCCTTTGCTCAGTATTTAGTAGAAGCACCCCTTTTGGTGTTTTTTTAGCAAACTCCATTCGGGCTTTCATGTGTCTTGCACTGAGGAGAGGCTTCCGTTGGGCCACTCGCCATAAAGCCCCGACTGGGGGAGGTCTGCAGTGATGGTTTACTTTCTACAACTTTCTCCCATCTCCCGACTGCATCTCTGGAGCTCAGCCACAGTGATCTTTGGGTTCTTCTTTACATCTCTCACCAAGGCTCTTCTCCCCCGATAGCTCAGTTTGGCCGGACGGCCAGCTCTAGTAAGGGTTCTCGTCGTCCCAAACGTCTTCCATTTAAGGATTATGGAGTCCACTGTGCTCTTAGGAACCTTAAGTGCATCAGAATTTTTTTTGTAACCTTGGCAAGATCTGTGCCTTGCCACAATTCTGTATCTGAGCTATTCAGGCAGTTCCTTTGACCTCATGATTCTCATTTGCTCTGACATGCACTGTGAGCTGTAAGGTCTTATATAGACAGGTGTGTGGCTTTCCTAATCAAATCCAATCAGTATAATCAAACACAGCTGGACTCAAATGAAGGTGTAGAACCATCTCAAGGATGATCAGAAGAAATGGACAGCACCTGAGTTAAATATATGAGTGTCACAGCAAAGGGTCTGAATACTTAGGACCATGTGATATTTCAGTTTTTCTTTTTTAATAAATCTGCAAAAATTTCAACAATTCTGTGTTTTTCTGTCAATATGGGGTGCTGTGTGTACATTAATGAGGAAAAAAATGAACTTAAATGGTTTTAGCAAATGGCTGCAATATAACAAAGAGTGAAAAATTTAAAGGGGTCTGAATACTTTCCGTACCCACTGTATATTTACATATTTTGGAGGTGTTATTAGAGTCTTTTGGGGTCACTCAATATTATAATGTTTTTTAATATGTGTCTGTATACAATGGTTTTAACTTTATCCAATTAAAAACTTCAATTAATTTTTACAAATCCTATGCGTGTGCCTATAAAGTTCATTTCTCTATTTTCAATTCTTCTTCTAAACAAATATTGTGATGTTGGCACACTGTTACTTGTGTATCCATAGTGTCACCCTGTGAGGATACACCTCAAATTTGCCTTTTTTTTGTCAATGTACCTATTTGGGCATCCCTGAAATGATACAGAGTAAAGACTTTATTCCAATGCTCAGTCTTCAATTAATTATTGAATATGGATAAATAGGTGGAACTGTAAATAGGTATAGTGCATTACACATTGGGACCTTAATTTTTTACCCTAAAAAATGCAGAGATATAATTTTCAGTATCCGTCGCTCCTTAAGCAAAATACAGTTCAAATTGATCCTTCCACTAGCCGATCTTTCCAGATGCACTCTTCTTGAAAACCACTGCTGGAATTAAAAAAAACACACAAAGAACAGTATAAATGGAGATACCTGTACCCTTTTCATCTAATAGCCACTAAAGTTGGCCAATCAGCTACCCTAAACACCTTGAATTTTCTTGCACAAGCATGGATCCAAGCCTCATCTCACTCTTTGGAACTGTCTTCAACAACGTTTTCAGTTTCTACTTTCTGTGTTTAAGTTATAACCTTGTGGCCCAAGCACTGCCTAAAATTTGGTAGTACGGTAAAATGTAGTGGTAGAGGGGATCTGGACACGGATTTTCACAAGTTATCAAAATGTGGACAAATCAAAGACAAAGTCCAATTGGTTTGTATTTAGTAGCTAATGACAAAGACGAGGATCCCCCAGGAGAGGACATTCACTCAAGTTGGGAAATCCAAGTGTAATAGGTAAAAAAGAGAGCCACATGAGTAACCCATAGGAGTCCAAAGTCTTTATTTCTCAACTGGGTACTGTTTGTTGTAACCAGATGAACATTGATGACTTTTGACTCTTAATGAATTTTCATTTGGTGCTCTCTTTGACCCATTACACATAAAGTTTGGATTTCGTCTATGCCAGCCTATTGTCAATTTTCCTACTCAGGTCAGTTTTGTTAATTTGCATCTGTTTCAATTTATTTTTATTGGTTCTTTTCTTAATACAAATTTTTTTTAATTTTTTTTTCAATTGAACAATTGAACAAGATTCCATCACATTACACATCCACTCCTACCCATCACTCAACACACAGAATCCAATCAATATCCACAAGCCACACTTATCAAACATTCCCACCATATGCATCTCCATTTATTCCACCATCCTGCCCTCTCACCCATCCCTCCACACACCCATCCACCATCAGCCTCACATCCCAAAAAAAAACCAAAAAAAAACCCTGTACCCCCTCTATTATCTCCCTTTCCATTATTCATTTTATTTTCCTTTTACAATAGTCCTTCGTGTTCTTCCTAATTTTCCATTTATAAATATTCTTTCAATCTATTTGAGAGCCGAAATTCATCCCATTTTTGCCATAATTCTGGCATTTGACTATTTATGTATCCTTCTTCTCTTATCTGTCTTTCGATATATTGTATTTCGTTCACTTCACATATCCAGTCTGCTATGTTTGGGCTTTTATTTTCTCTCCAATTGGGTGCTATTATTGTTCTAGCTGCTGATGTCATATGATGAAAAATATCCTTCTTAAAGTGGTTGTAAACCCACTTTGACAACTTGCACCTACAGGTAAGCCTAGATTAAGGCTTACCTGTAGGTGCAAGAAATATCTCCTTAACCAACACGTTTAAGGAGATATATGCTAAAGACACAGCACCGACGTCTACGGCGCATGCGCGCCGTAGACAACGGCGCAGGCGCACTAGCGTGCCGACTTAATGAATGGGATCATGCCGGTTTTCTGAATGGGATCATGCCGCCCCCACCCGCATGCGTGTGACGTCATCGCAGCTCCTGCCAATCACAGCGCCGGAGCGGCGATACCAAGGCGGCAGTGGCGGAGGAGAACGAGGAGGACTTCGGGGGCTTCGATTTCAGGTAAGTGAAACATAATGAGCTAGTATGCTATGCATACTAGCTCATTATGCCTTTCTCTTGCAGGGGTTTGTTTTGCAGAAAAAGTTTTAGAGGGTTTACTTCCTCTTTAATACTCTTTATTGATTCTGGCATCAGGGATAACAATGAGATATCTATATTTAGATTGCTCTCTATTCCTGACACTTTTTCATATATTTCATATATTGTTTTCCAGAATTTTCTCACCATATGACAGTCGTACCAAATGTGGTCCATAGTCCCTCTTTTCGCCTTACATCTCCAACAAATATCCGTTTGTCCACTATTTATTTTATTTAACACTACAGGGCTCCAATACCATCTCATTGCTATTTTATAGTTTCTTTCTTGATATTTATTCGCTGTAGATATTTTATGAATAATTTCAAATATTTTCTTCCATTCTATCTCTGATATTGATCTTCCTATTTCCTTTTCCCATTTTTTCATTCCTGTTAATTCTCAAATGGGTCCTGAAGGGAGTAATAGGGCATATACAGGTGATACTCGAAAAATTTGAATATCGTGCAAAAGGTAATTCATTTCACTAATGCAACCTAAAAGGTGAAACTAATATATGAGATAGACTCATTACATGCAAAGCAAGATAGTTCAAACCGTGATTTGTCATAATTGTGATGATTATGGCTTACAGCTCATGAAAACACCAAATCCACAATCTGAGAAAATTTGAATATTACATACAATCAATAAAATAAGGATTGTACATAGAACAATAACTTTTTGGTTGGCTTTGGTTCATCTGTTAATATTTGTTCAAATTTAGTTTTTAGCCTATTTATTAGAGGTAATTCTATCTTTGTTGCACTATATGTAGCTAATTGATGGTATTGTAGTCATTTATGTTTATGTTCCGGTCCCAGATCTTGTATTTTTGGCCGTTTCCCATCTACTAGAATCTGGGCGACCCTTAAGTTCTCCAGTATGTTCCATTTTAAGTATTTTGTGGTTGCTAAAGCTGGCTGAAATTCTGGATTGGAGAACAGTGGGGTCATTGGTCCTATCATAGGGGATAGGTTCCCCTTTTTTATTTCTGTGTCCCATATTTTTGATGTGGCTCTTGCAAAAATAGTTAATTTCTTGTTTCCAGGTCTTAAATGAGGTTTTATCCAAGGGAGCGCTTTAAGTTTAATTCCTATAATATCTTCTTCTAGTTTAACCCATTGTTTGTCCTCCCCATTGTGATACCAGTCTATATTCCTAGTCAAGGAGGCAGCTTGTAGATATTTTGAGAAGTCTGGTAATGCTAACCCTCCATTTTTCTTAGTTCTGATTAAAATTTCTCTTCTAATTCGCTGTGTTTTGTGGGCCCAAATAAAACTTCCTATTGCTTTCCTTAATTCAATCTTTAGCTTTTTCGGAATAACTAGGGGAATTGTCTGAAAAATGTATAACAATTTTGGCAGTATATCCATTTTTTATTATGTTGATTCTTCCTATCCATGAGTATGTTACCTTTTCATATTTTTGTAATCATTTTATTACTTTTCGGACAGTCGCATTATAATTCAATTCTTGTAATTTGTTCAGGTCTCTCGGAATATAAATTCCCAAATACTTAATAGCTGTTTGTTGCCATTTAGACGAGAAGTCCTTTTGCAATAATAGTTGTACTTTTTCTGTTATTGATATATTTAGCATGTCAGATTTTTCAAAATTAACTTTGAAGTTACTCAATTCCCCGAATCGTTTAAATTCTTTTACTAAATTAGGTATTGTTATAATGGGGTTAGTCACATTTATTAAAAATCATCTGCATAGACTACTGTTTTATATTCTTTATCTTTAATACTAATACCTTGTATATCTTTGTTTTTCCTTATTGTTTGTATAAGATGTTCCATCACTAGTACATATAATAAGGGAGATAATGGACAACCGTGTCGGGTTCCATTTGAAATGTCTATATACTCTGATAACATTCCATTTGTTCTAATTTTTGCCCTTGAATTAGAATACAATGCGACAATCCTACTAAGCATTTTTGGGCCCATTCCTATCTGAACTAATGTTTCTTCCAAGAACTGCCATCCCACCCTATCAAACGCTTTTTCAGCATCAATAGATAGTAAACAAGTTGGGGTTGCATTTCTCTGAGCATATTCAACCAATGTACAGGTTTTTATGATATTATCCCTTGTTTCTCGTCCTTTTGTAAAGCCTGTTTGATCATGGTCTATATATTCTGGTTATATGGGTGTTAATCTATTCGAGATGATCTTTGAATATAATCGTATATTGATGTTTGTTAAGGAGATTGGTTGATAGTTATTACATAATGTGTGGTCTTTCTCAGGTTTTGGTATTAATACAATGTGAGCTTCCATACATTGTGGTGTGAAAATTTGTGTTCTAGATATAGAGTTATATGTTTTCTTAAGAATAGGTACTATTATGTCTTGAAATGATTTGTAAAATCTGGAAGTATACCCGTCAGGTCCGGGGCTTTTGCCCAGGGCCATTTCAGAGATAGCATGTTGAGTTTCCTCTATTTAAATTTATTTTTCCAGCTCCTCCACTATTTCTCTCGGAAATCTTGGTAGAGCTGTATCTTTTATATATTTACAAATTTCCTCCTCTTTCTTATTTTTATCTTTATTTTCCCGTTGAATATTTAATTTATATAATTTAGAATAATATGTATGGAAAGTTTTTAATATTTCCGTAGGGTCATAGGCCAGTTCCCCGTTTGTTTTTAAGATTTTAACTATGGAAGTTGTGGGTTGTTCATTTTTTAGATTTCTGGCTAATAATTTCCCTGTTTTGCTACCTTGTTGGTACCATTGTATTTTATTCTTATCCCTCTCCCGGAGGGAATCCTCATCAAGCAAGTGTTGTAATTGCAAAAAGAGAGCCACACGAGTAACCCATAGGAGTCCAAAGTCTTTATTTTTCAACTGGGTACTGTTTGTTGTAACCGGATGACTTTTCACTCTTAATGAATTTTCATTTGGTGCTCTCTCCTATTACACATAAAGTTTGTATTTCGTCTATGCCAGCCTATTGTCAATTTACCTACAGGTCAGTTTTGTTAATTTGCAGAGCCTCTGAGTACCTCTGACATCCAATGTATATTGTACATGGAAAGCTCAGAGTTAATTTGCTGTGCAATTATTGTTCTTCTCACTTATTTCCAAAGCTTGAAGTTTGAACAATTACCTATTTCTTATCATAAGCTAATGCAAAACTTCATTCCTTTTGCTATTCCAGATTGCAAGATCCATATACCTAAACTTCATACTACCTACATATACTTATGTGATGCTAACCTTGTTCCATATGGTGTTGGGGGACTCAGGTACAGATAACAGTCAGGGATACCCAATTCAAATATAATATGTAGCTTCATAAAGACCAGGCAGACTCAAGTATGATGAGTAAGCTTCTCTGACTTTAATTTTGTGCACTCTCAGATTAAGTATCCAGATTGATGTACTGTATGTCATGTAGGTTGTGTCAAGATATAAAATTGACCAATAAAATAATAACATGATTACAGCAAGCATTGATGGTTTATCAAAAACTGATCATAGGAGGATGTTTATTTCTTGTGGCTTGATGTGCCATTTGTGCCAGCATACGAAACACAAGAATTCTGCAATGAACTATCTGATTTTTTTATTGACAAAATCGTAAACATTTGGGAAACAATTCAACAGAAAAAAACAACCAACCTCACTTGGACAAAGCAAGAAGAAAACAGCAATATAAATACTCTACAATTAACAAAATTTACTCTGATTCCAATCACCATCGATACCACCAAAAGCATCATCAGAAGCCTCCGAGACAGTACATCACCAAACGACATTATTCCCACAAAACTCCTGAAAGAATGTGCCGACATCTTGGCACCCACCATCACAAATCTCATAAATCAATCGTTCAAAGTAGGGATTGTCCCTACCTCCCTCAAGCAAGGTATAATCAAACCCCTCCTAAAGAAACCGAACCTCGACGCAAAGACCCAAACCACCGGAGACCGGTAACTAGCCTTAAGACCTTCTCCAAGATCATTGAGAAAGCAGTAGTACAACAACTACAACTCCATTTGGACATCCGCAAACTCCTGGACCCACTACAATCAGGTTTCCGCCCTGGCCACGGGACAGAAACGCTGCTTCTCAAAATATGGGATGACACCCTCGAAGCAGCAGATGGCGGAGAATCGTGTCTCCAGGTGCTGCTGGACCTCAGTGCAGCTTTTGACACAGTAGACCCCAAAATTTTGCTCACTCATCTCATAGAAGTAGCCGGAGTTGCAGACTCTGATCTACCATGGTTCGCATCGTTCCTGGAGAACCGGCCCCAGACAGTGAAACTAGGAGCCTTCACTTCGGAAGCACGGACCATTACATGCAGAGTCCCTCAAGGATCACGCCTGTTGCCCGTGCTATTCAACATCTACCTCCGCCCACTCCTCAAAATCATCAGCAAACAGGATTTGCTCTACCACTCTTACGCTGATGACACTCAACTTTACTTACGCATCACCAACAAAAAAGACCAATATCACGGATTAGAGAAATGCCTTAGACTGATAGACAATTGGATGACGGAGAGTTCCCTCAAACTTAATGGATTTAAAACAGAACTTCTCTTTCTTCACGCAAACCGGAAGACGATCTCTAGGACGACAGGGACACCACCCACCATCCTTGGACAAACCATCACCCCAAGCATCAAAGTCAAAAGTCTCGGAGTCATCTTTGACTCAGACATGACCATGGACGCCCAAATAGGATAAGTAGTCAGCGGATCTCACCATATTCTCCGCTTGCTACGAAGACTCATCCCCTTTATCCCGGAAGAGGATACAGCAGTATTAGTTGGAACAATTATCAATTCCTGACTTGATTATGCAAACTCCCTCTACCTTGGACTACCCAAATACCAGATTTCTTGGCTACAAGTCATCCAGAACACAGCAGCCAGACTGGTAACGTGAAATAAACCATCAGAATCAATTACCCGTCCCTGAAGACCCTCCATTGGCTAGCCGTAAAGGATCGGGTGACTTTCAAGACCCTCTGCCTCACTCACAAATGCACACAAGAAAACGCTCCTCAATACCTATGCGAGAAAATAAAACACTACATCCCCCATCGCGTTCTACGATCAACTAACCAAAACCTCCTCCACATTCCTAAATCGCGCTACAAATCTAAAGTAAAACGAAGATTCGCAGTCCAAGGACCACGGCTATGGAACGCTCTACCAACAAACATCCGCATGGAAGAAAACCACCGGGCCTTCAGGAAAAAACATAAGACTCATCTCTTCTGAAGGAACCTGACGACAATGGATACAAGCGCCTTGAGGCGATTTGGTTTGCATTTGTAGCGCTATACAAGTTTTCTCTCACTCACTCAAAATAGCGTCCAGATGCTGATTTCCAGGAACTTCTCTGCCACAGGTTTTCCAAACATAAATTATACGTTTTAGCAAGTCATCAGAATTATTTTTGTAATATGCCAAGTGTAAAGAAAAAGAACAAGCACAGAATAAAATTCTTAGAATGAATCCATTTAGTCTCTAAACAGCCATCTTGCTTTGCCACTTCAATGGTGTGGTTTCAGCTAAATAAGACTTATGCTGCGTACAGACGACAACAAAACCGTGGATGTTTTCCCGACGGATGTTGGCTTAAACTTGTCCTGCATACACAATGTCACACAAATGTTGTCGTAAATTGTGAACGTCGGAGCCGGCAGCCAGAGCAGATGGATGTGTGTTAGGTGAGCTCTGACACACCGGGTGATATAACGCGGCTCGCAGCAATCCAGGCTTTACAAAAAGCACACCGAACGACAGAGGAAGACGAGGGGAACAATCTGGCAACAATGCTCAAGAGAAAGGAGAGAGAGGGAACCCGAAAATTGACGTATTTCTTCCCACCGTTAGCGGGCCGAGAAATCCAAGATGGTGCCGGTGCCGGGAGCAGCTCAGCAGCCTCCACGCTGCAGTCAGTCAACGATCCGACGCCCTCCTCGGGTGAGTCCCATCCCCAAGGAACTAATATCCTACCATCACCTTTCATAGCCCTGCTAAGCAGCGGAGGAGGGTTGGGGAGGGGGGAGGACCCCAAGATGCTGCGCTTACTGACGGGGAAGAAATGGAGGAATCCTCCAACTACAACCAGCAGCTAGATGCATTCCCCACTACAGGACAACCCATCCTAGACACCACAATGAAAGAGATGCTACAGACTTTGCGGGGGGCCCTCCAGCATGACATGGCAGCGTTCATGCACACTACACAGAGGGAGGTTGCTGCAGTGACTGGCAGGGTGGAATATGTAGAGAAGAAAATGGCAGATTTTACACTGGCGCATAACGAGCTTGTTGATGCGCACTTTGAAATGGAGGACGAGATTAAAGCTATGTGCATCAAGATGGCAGACATCGAGGACAGGGCTTGAAGGAACAATATTACATTTAGACCTGAGACCGTCAAAAATGCTGACCTTACAGCGTACCTGCAAAAACCTATGGTGACAGCCCTCCCCTCAATGAGCTCAGCAGATATCACCATTGACAGGGCCCACAGACTACCCAAACCCTCCTTCCTGCCCGACCAAATTCCCCCGAGATGTCATAGCAAGAATTCACTTTTATCACGTAAACGATCAGCTTATGCGCTACGCCAGGCAGCACCCTGCCCTCCCTGATCCCTTTGCTGGAATATCCCTTTATGCTGACCTATCGCAGGCTACCCTGTCTGCCAGACACAACCTAGTACCCGTCACCAAAATACTACGCAACCATAAAATCCTCTACAAATGGGGATTCCCGGCTAAACTAATAGTGGACATGAACAAGGAATCGCACACAATCGCATCGCTAGACAAAGGTCTGGAGCTTCTCCGCAAATGGCGTCTGATACCTGCGGATGGGACCCTCGCAGACACAACCCTTCTCCGCTAAGGCCGCAACAACTCTCGACAAAACAAGGGTAAATAACTACCACAATCAAGACTGAGGTACTACCTAACACCTCACTCCTCCGTTCACATGCCCTTCAACCCCCTCTCAGGGACATTGCACGCCTGGTGCCTTTTGGCTTTTACTTAACTTTTTGAGTGGCCACTCAAAACACCCGATGTTCGGCTAAGTGTTGAATAACTGTTTCTTTTCCCCCTTACATGAGTTACGAGATGCCTTCCATAACCTGTTCGCCGCATACCAAGCGGCTTGACCTTTCTGCTGCACGTACAGTTTTTCTTTGGTCAGTTTTGATTAGTTTTTCTGTTGTTCTACAAGTTGCACGGTTTTTCTTTTTTTCCTTTCTTCAGTTCGAGAGCATTCTGATCATACCTAGGCAAGCTAAAAAAATGCAAAAAGGTGGATTGATAATATGTGGTGATTTCAACACGGTTATGAATGATGAATTGGATGTATCTTCAGTGGCTATTAGGCGGAGGCCCTCATTAGGATCGATGTGCCATGAGGAAAGGCTCTTTGATCCATGGTGCTGCCTTAGATCTACTGAAAAAGACTACACATACTACTCTGCAGTGCATGATAGCTATTCGAGAATAGATTTTTTCCTAACTGACATTTACCTACTGCAAAATGTTCAAACTGCTGACATCCACAGCATCACATGGTCGGACCATGCGCCAGTGACTATTGAGGTTGCGGATGCCGGCAAGTTCTCACATAAACCACTGTGGCGTAACAATACCTTTCTCCTGTCGCACCCCAAGATCAGGGAGGAGATAGGAGGAAGACTGACAGAATATTTCAAAATCAACAACAATGGGGAATGCTCCCCTATGATCACATGGTGTGCACAGAAAGCCTTCGCTAGGGGTACACTTATACAAATTGCATCCAGGGAAAGGAGGAAAAGAATGCAACGCATGACACATCTCCAAAAATCTATAGCAGACTTAGAAGCACAACATAAAAACCCTGTTACCAAATCTAGTACCATCCTTCAACGCCTTACTGCTTGTTGAGAAGAACTTCGACAGGAAATTAGAGCTGACTATGACACTTATTTCAAGAGATTGAAAGTTTCATACTACTCCCAAAATAATAAAGCGGGCAAAATTCTAGCCTCCCAATTAAAAAAAAGGCAGGCACGCTCCAACTTTACGCATATCAAGCATCACCCCTCCAACGTGACACTACGTAACCCTAAAGACATTGCCAACACATTCAAGGATTATTATGAATCCTTATACAATCTTAAAGCAGACCCATCTACTCATCAACCCACAGACAAAGAGATTGATGATTTCTTACAAAGTGTCCATCTTCCCTCCATAGACCCAGATTTCCTACAAAACCTGAATGCACCTATTACTATCCAGGAAGTAGTGGATGTTATATTATCCTTACCAATGCATAAATCCCCGGGAGCGGACGGCTTTTCTGCCGAATATTACAAAGCTTTTACCACCCTCCTAGCACCTGAACTAGTGAAGATTTTTAATATTGCAGCCTCATTAGGTACCTTCCCGACCGAAATGCTCCAATCAGTAATAGTTACCTTACCAAAACCGGGCAAAGACCAGTCTCTTCCACAAAACTTTATGCCCATATCCCTATTAAACTCTGACTTGAAAATATATGCCAAGATCCTAGTGAATAGATTGATGGATATAACTCCCTCCCTTATAGGGTTGGATCAAGTTGGCTTTGTAAAGGGTAGGCAAGCACCAGATAGTACTAGGAGAATGTTAAACCTCTTACGGTTAGCAGAAGTAACACGGACCCCAGCACCTTTCTAGCACTCGACGCTGAAAAAGCATTTGACAGGGTCCACTGGGGTTACCTGTCAAAGACTCTACATAAATTTGGAATTACAGGTTTAATCCACACAGCCATAATGTCCCTGTATTTCAACCCTACTGCTAGAGTCTACACATCCAGTATGCTCTCTGACACCTTTAGATTATATAATGGCACCCGTCAAGGATGCCCGTTATCCCCAATTATCTTCTCTCTGGTCATAGAACCTCTAGCAGAATCTATCAGATCCAGCAAGGAAATAAAAGGCATAGATACTGGCTCTGGAATCCATAAAATAGGTCTTTTCACTGATGACATTATTCTCACTATCTCAAACCCAATGACATCCTTACCAGCCATTCAAACTTTATTGAACAAATTTGGTCAGATCTCCTTCTACAAAGTCAACACATCTAAATGCTATGCCCTGACACCCGAATAAAGAAAAAGTTGACCTAAAACATATCTTCCCATGCAATTGGGACCCCCCTTCAATCACGTATTTGGGTGTGCAGCTGACCTCGTCATCCGCCAAAATATACCCGACTAACTACCCCCCACTATTGAACAAGGTAGAAGCGGAACTTGAACAGATCGGCACCCTACATCTCACGTGGTTGGGGAGGATAGCTGCATACCAAATGCAAGTGATGCCTAAACTCCTCTACCTCTTCAGAACATTGCCCATCCCAGTTCCCCAAAAATTCTTTACACACCTAGAGGAATCTTTGAAAAGGTTCATATGGGGAAGTAAGAAACCTAGGATTGCCCTAGCACAGCTCTATAAACTGAAGCACCTAGGATGGGTGGGACTGCCAAATGCCCGATTATACTATAGGGCGGCAATACTGGACCAAATGCGTTTTTGGTTCTCAAACCAATCAGACAACCGATGGTCAGACATTGAATGCACAGTTACGCCTGGCCATAATCTTCCAGCATTGGCTATAGCTGCTAGCATAAATCACAGAGCAGTCGCCCCATCATTCCCAACCATACAAGCATCTCTCAAAGCTTGGTCCTTCCTAACTAATACCCTCTTTACTGACACCCCCATGCACAAACTAAACCTTCCACTGGCAACCTATAAATATCTGATACCAAATTTTTCAGCCCAATCTTGGAGAAAGAAGGGAATACATTTCACCATTCCTGCTATGAACGAACAAAGTGCGATAGATAGGTACAGGATCTTCCAAATACGTCACTATTCATGTAAAGACCCGATCAAATCCATAGAAATACCACAGGCACTGTGGGAATTCCTTCTAAGCAGATCCCCAAAAAACAAAAATCTCAAAGGTATATCCCTCTTTTACAAATATGCATCCCCGCTATATGTACAAACCAAGCTTCCCAGCATGAGTAGATGGGAACAAGACCTTCATACCGAATTTCCTTTACACCAGTGGCACAAGGCGATACATTACAATAGCAAGTCCTCGGCATGCGTAGACCACTGGGATAATGCACAAAAACGACTACATAGGTGGTATCTAACCCCTGTCCGTCTGCACAAAATAAGCTCTGTCACATCCCCTCTATGCTGGAGAAAAGGCCAGGCAATAGGTAACCTTACACATATCTTCTGGAGCTGTGATGTTTTACACACATTTTGGTTAAAAGTACAATCACTCATCCGTAACATCACTGAAAAAAAATTACGCTTAACGCTGCATTTACATTACTGAGCCTGGGTATAGAGAACTTCCCTCCATTAACGAGAAAAGTGGTCATTCATGTCATGTTCGCAGCACGAATATCAATTGCAAAAGAATGGCGCTCACAAACACCTCCTAGTATATCAGAAGTAATAGCTAGAGTAAACTCACAATATACTATGGAAAAAATGCTTGCTTATACGGAAAGAAGATCCCTGACCTTCCATAAACATTGGGAAATATGGAAAACTTCCAAGTATGCCCCCTCACACTTGTGACACATCTATGACAAAACTCAACTTATATTATTGAGTTAACGATATTAATGAATAAAATATAGCAACATCCAACGGTATGAAATAAGAGAAAGATACGATTAAGAATGCTTTTCCACATATCCCTATTCACATAGTTTAGTATTATCTCTGTTTAGTACTATTTACTGAAAAGCGGTTTAGATTTTATAGCTTAGATTACCTCCAAGGACCCTCATCAAGGTCTAAGGCGAACTACGCAACTCCATACAAGCAGAAAGCCTGATCACAGTGTGAACCCTACAGGGGTGACAGGCCTACCCTCCTAGTGAGGCCAATACCGACCTAATCATAGGTAGCTCAGGACATTTACTTGCAATGTAGGTTGATCGCTTTAAGATCTATGTTTGTTAGTCACCTTGTAAAACTCTGTACTGTGAAATGTGCAAAAACCTGTTTACAATGTGAAAACCAATAAAAATCTATTGTTTAAAAAAAAAACAAAAAAAATGTGGTGACGTACAACACGTACGATGAGCCGAGAAAAATTAAGTTCAATAGCCAGTGCGGCTCTTCTGCTTGATTCCGAGCATGCGTAGAATTTTGTGCATCGGAATATGTGTACAAGTGTTGTGGTTGGAAACTTTAAGAACCAACTCACAAACATTTGTTGTCAGAAATTCCGACAGCAAATGTCTGATGGAGCATACACATGGTCGGATTTTCCGACAACAAGCTCACATCGAACATTTGTTGTCAGAAATTCCGACCGTGTGTATGCGGCATTACACTGTTCGGAATCCTAAATATATCTTTACTTCTGACTGACTGGAATGTGTGGATGTCACAATCATACTATAGCGGGTACTGCCAATACAAAAGATACACCAGTAGTGTCTACTGCATTGCCCTATTTATCCAATTGTAAACAACAACTATCTTTGTCATTGAACTCCCAGATGCTCCTGCTTAGACATTCCAATATTGGTTTGCATGAGCCTCCAACAACTCTAATTAGGTAGAATACTGCTCCACACACTCTACTGCTCAGAATAAGAACTAGGCTTGTGCAATTCATTTCGTAACGAATTGAAATTCGTCCGAATTTAGCAACTTTCGGACATTCGGAAGCATTCGAATTTCCGAACAAAGCAATTACGAATAAGACCGAATCCGAAATAAATTATACCGCAAATAGCGAATGCCCGAATGTCTTCGGCATAATTCGTTATGAAAAAGTTACGAATGTACGAATCCATACGAAGCACAATAACACTCACTCTGCTCTGCTCTCTGCTTCTCCCACACCGTGCTGAACTCCCTCTCAAAATGGTGTACAGGGGCGGAGGTTATAGCCGCATGTAAAAAACGAAAGTAAAATACGAGATTTCGAATCCATTCGAAGCACAATAACACTCTGCTCTGCTCTCTGCTTCTCCCTCACCGTGCTGAACCCTCTCAAAATGGTGTACAGGGGCGGAGCCTATAGCCGCATGTTAAAAACGAAAGTAAAATACGAGGTTTCGAATCGTTACAAATAACCGCAATGTATTTAGAAAAGTACAAATCCATTCGAAGCACATTAGGCATAATAGGCAGCGTCGTTGTGAGAGAGACACGGAAAATTACGAATCAACGAACCCAAAAAAAGTTACGAAAGTAGGAGTTGTGTCCAGAATCAACGAAAAACAACGTACTCTACCGAAAGTACGAACCCAAAAAAAGTTACGAAAGTAGGAGTTGTGTCCAGAATCAACGAAAAACAACGTACTCTACCGAAAGTACGAATTATAAAGCAACAAAAAATTCAACGAAAAATGTCGCTTGCAAAAATACGAATGAGTCCGAACACGAAAAATCCCGTCTAGCAAAATTACGAATGATTACGAATCAACAGGACCGGAAAGAAACGAACCGAAACGGAACAAATTTTTCCGTTGTGCACAAGTCTAATAAGAACTACATAATGGCTGTTCAGGACATACACTGGGGGTTATTGCAGTTAGACTCTAAATGCACTTGTAATCTTGTTCTTCTTAGGAGACTCACACTATTGCTCACTAATTCAGTTAACATTATGTTAAGGTGTTTCAGATGCTTACTATATGGCCCAGGTCATACTTTTTATAGGTTTTTTTTTGTATCTATCATTGTTACCATATGGCTGTGGGAGGAGGTGAAGACCAATAGACTAATACCTTACTGAGAATACAGATTTTTCTATACATTTTCTCTTATCTGACATATTTACTTGGATTTACTTGGATTTTGTTTATCAGCAGTTGTACAGTGAAAACACTACATAATTTGGGACACAGACCCTAGGGTGTTTTATCTCCCAGTTCTATAATCCCACAGTTTATTTGGCTATACAAGAATACTTGGATGACACCATTGGATCACTATGGTTCTTCTTTTGCCTATTTCTATGTTCTCGTGATTACTGTTTATATACTGTAAATGTGCTGCTACTATCTTTTAACACCCTGTGGTTTTATATACAGTTGTGCTCAAAATTTTGCACACCCTGGCAGAAATTGTGAAATTTGGGCATTTATATTGAAAATATGACTAATCATGCCAAAAAGAATGGTGATCACATAAAGTCATTTATTATCACATAGTTTTTTGGCTCCTTTTAAAATTATAATGATAACAGAAATCACCCAAATGGCCCTGATGAAAAGTTTACATACCCTGGAATGTTTGGCCTTGGTACAAACACAGAAGGTGGCACACACAGGTTAAACTAGCTATTAAAGGTAAATTCCCCACATTTATGGCTTTTAAATCACAATTAGTGTCTATGTATAAATACCGTATTTATCGGCGTATAACACGCACAGGCATATAACACGCACCCTAACTTTAAGAGGGAAGTTTCACTCTATTTTCAGGGTAAAAAAGTGAGTGTTATACGCCAATAAATACAGTTTATGAGTTTGTTAGCTCTCACATGGATGCACTAAGCAGGCTAGATACCAAGACATGGGGAGCAGAAAAGAACAGTCAAAAGACCTGCGTAAAAAGGTAATGAAACTTTACAAAGATGGAAAAGGATATAAAAAGATATCCAAAGCCTTGAATATGCCAGTCAGCACTGTTCAATCATTTAATAAAAAGTGGAAAATGTGGGGATCTCTTGATACCAAGCCAAGGTCAAGTAGATCAAGAAAGATTTCAGCCACAACTGCCACAGGAATTTTTCAGGATACAAAGAAAAACCCACAGGTAACCTCAGGAGAAATACAGGCTGCTCTGGAAAAAAGATGGTGTGGTTGTTTTTAAAATATGATGATACTTGAACAAAAAAGAGCTGCATGGTCAAGTTGCCAGAAAGAAGCCTTTACTGCACAAGTTCCACAAAAAAGCCTGGTACAATATGCCCAACAACACCTTGACATGCCTCATTGGGCTTTTTTGTGGCATTGGCGCAGTAAAGGCTTCCTTCTGGCAGCTCAACCATGCAGCTCTTTTTTGTTTAAGTATCATTAATTTGTGCTCCTGAAAAACAACAGAAATAGCTGTGGACAAGGAGGCAGGTTTAGCCACTCTGGCAGCTGCAGGGGACTGTGCACTAGTCTCTGCTTAGGTGATGAAGGATGAGGATGATTTAGCAAGCCAGTCCACCACCTCTTCTGCATGCTGTAGCTGGATAGCATGGCAACATCACTAAACAGGGGAAATGATGCCCTGCCTGAGGACTGACCACGTCCACCTTTGCCTGTGGACACATATGCTGCTGGCCCCCTTACATTGCCATGGAAACGTCTGCCTCTCCTTGTTGTCTTCCCAGATATGATGGGGGGGGGGTGTATGTGTAAGTGGATGCACTTTAATCAATAGAAAGTTGTGTTTTGTGCACTTTAATTTGAATATTCACTACACAGACACACTCCAGAGGTACACTATAATATGCTGCAATACACTGCGTCAAACGTGCAGTAACGCATAGAACTATATGGTGTTAAAGTTGCAGTAATGCAGTGAAATATATGACGTTAAACTTGCAGCAACGCAATGAAATATATGGAGCTAAACTTGCAGTAGCGCAATGAAATATACAGCGTTAAACTTGCAGTAATGCACAGAACTTTATGGTGTTAAACTTGCAGTAACGCAATGAAATATACAGCGGTAAACACAGTAATGCACAGAACTATACAGCGTTAAACTTGCAGTAATGCACAGAGCTATATGGCGTTAAACTTTCAGTAATGTAATGAAATATACAGTGTTAAACTTGCAGTAATGCACAGAACTATATGGCATCAAACTTGTAGTAACACAATGAAATTTACGGCGTTAAACTTGCAGTAACGCACAGAACTATATGGTGTTAAACTTGCAGTAACGCACTGAACTGTACTGCGTTAAATTTACAGTAATGCACAGAACTATATGTCATTAACCGCTTCAGCCCCGGACCATTTTGCTGGCCAAAGACAAGGCCACTTTTTGCGATTCGGCACTGCATCGCTTTAACTGACAATTGCGCGGTCATGCGACGTGGCTCCCAAACAAAATTGACGTCCTTTTTTTCCCACAAATAGAGCTTTCTTTTGGTGGTATTTGATCACCTCTGCGTTTTTTTTTTTTGCGCAATAAACAAAAATAGAGACAGAACTATACAGCGTTAAACTTGCAGTAACGCAATGAAATTTACAGCGTTAAACTTGCAGTAATGCACAGAACTATATGGCGTTAAACTTGCAGTAACACAATGACATTTCTGGCGTTAAACTTGCAGTAACGCACAGAACTATATGGTGTTAAACTTGCAGTAACGCACTGAACTGTACAGCGTTAAACTTACAGTAATGCACAGAACTATATGGCGTCAAACTTGTAGTAACACAATGAACTGTACAGCGTTAAATTTACAGTAATGCACAGAACTATATGGTGTCAAACTTGTAGTAACACAATGAAATTTACAGCGTTAATATTGCAGTAACGCACAAAACTATATGGCGTCAAACTTGTAGTAACACAATGAAATTTACGGCGTTAAACTTGCAGTAACGCACAGAACTATATGGTGTTAAACTTGCAGTAACGCACTGAACTGTACTGCGTTAAATTTACAGTAATGCACAGAACTATATGTCATTAACCGCTTCAGCCCTGGACCATTTCGCTGGGCAAAGAGCAGGCGACTTTTTGCGATTTGGCACTGCGTCGCTTTAACTGACAATTGCACGGTTGTGCGACGTGGCTCCCAAACAAAATTAACGTCCTTTTTTTCACACAAATAGAGCTTTCTTTTGGTGGTATTTGATCACCTCTACAGTTTTTATTTTTTGTGCTATAAACAAAAAGAGAGACAGAACTATACGGCGTTAAACTTGCATTAACGCACAGAACTATACAGCGTTAAACTTGCAGTAACGCAATGAAATATACAGCGTTAAACTTGCAGTAATGCACAGAACTATATGGCGTTAAACTTGCAGTAGCGCAATGAAATATATGGAGTTAAACTTGCAGTAACACACAAAACTATATGGTGTTAAACTTGCAACTGAAATATACTGCGTTAAATGTGCAGTAATACCCAAAAATGTACTGCGTTAAATGGCACGTAGCGCATCGAAATATATGGCGTTAAACTTGCAGTAACGCAATAAAATATACTTTGTTAAACGGTCACTACACTCACACCAACTGAACTATCCCTACATTCACACAAATATAAAGATAAATGGTGGTCGCACTACACTCACACGGACTAAACTATCCCTACATTCACACTAATGTAAAGATGAATGGTTGCACTACACTCACACTGAACTATTAATAGATGCACACTAAACTGATAATCTGCACTGGCAATAGAATCAGAATAGCACACTATAACACACTAACTGTCTAATAGCATTGAACAGAGCCCTGTTCCCATCTCTCTCCATGCCGCTATCACACTACAAATGGCCGCTATGGAAAGAATGCTTTTATAGTGTGGGGCGGGATTAAACACAATGAGCCATGATTGTATATAGTCATCATGACAGCGTCCAATCATTGCTCTGACAGTGCTCTGTGCCTTAATTGTTCAAAGCTTTTATTGCTTCAGCCAATCACGGCTTGCAATGCACTGTGCGACGGCACAGTGCATTGTGGTCGTTCGGCGGGTCGAACGAACTGTCAAACTGGCGAACAGCCAAAGTTTGGCCCGAATTCATGCTCGGGCCAAACCTTTCGTCCATCTCTAGTAATTAATAACATACCAGATTACTAAAGTGTTGTTCACAGCGAGTGATAGGAAGGCCCTCTGTGCCCCCAACATTAGCATGTTGTTTCAGCTGCAAAATCCCCTTATCCGGCAAATTCAGTGCCTGTATAATTGTTAATTGTGCAGCATTGCAGTCATTCTGTGTCTTCCAGTGTATGATTCTAAACTGCTGAATAAACCAATATAAAAGAATCCAATATGGTAGTAATAATAGTTCTCATTTAATGGGCTGACGAAGAAAGCCCAGAACAAAGCTTTATAAAGACTTCAAAGTTTCCCTGGAAAACGTAAGGAATGCTGAAACAGCCATGGCCTCAAATATTTTATTAATCTGATACAAAGTGTCATCGCTGTAAGTGAAAGCTTTTCAGCCTCTCCCCCTTTCTAGTGAACCAGGCAGTAGTTACACCATACATGTTACAAGTCTAATTTAAATCCTCTGTCAAATGCTACATAAAACAGTCCTGTATGTTTTCACCACAAAACAGTAATAGTTTGTGACTTCTTGGTATTATGCTCTCTTTAAATATCCATATTTTAAAGGGGGACTTGACATTTGCTTGGACTGAATACATTTTTTACCACCATAAAATAAAAATCATGTTTTTACTATGAAAAGTCAATATGTGGTTATCATGGCTTTTTAATTAACATGCTTTGTTAACCAAAGCTTGAAGTTAGTTTTTTTATACATACCTTTTGGTTTTATGATAAACCGAGTGCATGTCTTACCATTTGGATTTGTTTACACAGAAACACATTGCTGCTCTTTTTTAATAGCTATTATAAACACTTGTAGGGGACATTTTATGAGCAGTTAGGACAGGATTTTGTTTTCTGAGGAACAAATGGTGTTCTGGAACCATTTCCAGCAAGAACAGGCTATTTGACCTAACTCTTTTTTTTCTTACACTAGTAGTCTGAACGATGTTGCTGTTTTATTACAAATTAACTTGTGCTGTATCCTAATGTTGGACCTTGCAGTAACATAGTTTAGGTAAAACCAATTGGATTAAGTCAGTGCATTTCTGTTGTGGTCAAAGGAATGTTTTTGTGAAATTTGTGGGCTGATGAATACAGTATAGCAAATAACCCATTCTTTCCTAACTACTCTCTCTAGTATATTAAAGAAATGTGGTGTATTCAAGGTTAAGTATGATTTTTTAAATTGAAGGCATGTGCATGTCATTACATCCAATCCAAACCCAAAAAAGCAAAGTGTTTATTCTACATGATAGTGCAGTGGGCGCAGGCATGTAAATAATTCCATTATGCATGTGGCCAAGTGTGTTTCCAAAAGTGCTGACAAAGTGCTTTTCCCGGATCATATTTTCCAAAAGCTGCATACCAAGTAAATGTTACCACTCTAAGCTGGTCCACTCTTGTCCGCAAAAAGTTTTATTGGGTGCATATCCAGGCCATTACTGTGTATACAGAGCAAACAAATGTCAGGTTGACAGCACTCCATGCTTTCGACGCAAACAGGGTACAGCAAGCAAATGGAAACTCTGTTGAGTTTCATGCCTATTAGTGCTAATAGGTGTGAAATGCATTAGAGTTTCCATCTGCTTGCTCTTGCTGTGCCCTGATTTTCCTGGAATAAAGGTATTTGCATCAAGAACATTATAAATATTTTTTTTAAAGGGCAACTCCACTTTTGTGGGGAAAAAAATAGCAAATAAAAAAAATAATATAGCGGACTATAATTGACAGCTTTTACCTTGCTACCCTTCTTGTAGATGGGGGCAACATTAGCTGTCTGCCACTCATGGAGAACCTGTTGGAAGAGACTAATTAAAAAGATCAGTTAATAGTCCAACAATTATACCTTAAATTTCTCTTAGAACTCTAGGATGAAAACCATCAGGACTCATTGGTTTGTTAAGCTTTAACCGAGCCAGTTTCTCTGCTGCCTATCCTAAAAATGAACTGTCATTACTAGAACCAATGTGATCCCCAAAGTTGGTATTGTTAGCGCAATTTATTTCTGAGAAGACTGAACATAATAAATTGTCGAAATGGTTTGCTACATCCAGGTCTCTCTCAACATAAGGGTTGTACCCAGTTTTCATTTTAATTATCCCATTGTATTTTTTCCTTTTATCACTGATCTACTCAAAAAATGTTTGTCTCCTTTCTTATTAGATTTAGCCATTTCTCCTCTTTCTGTGCTTTGGCAGCACTGATAACATGTGTGTCCTTCTTTTCTTTGTTTTTATACACTTCTCTGTTTTCTTATCCTACTTACTTCTTTAGTGAACTATATTGTTTTTCTCCTCAGTTTACTCTAATCTGCCTGACATGTAATCCAGTTGCCTCCAGGATGGTAAACTTTAACAATGTCCACTGATTACTAACACCTACCTGTACTTTTACTCTAACCTTATAATTATTTTTTTAGAAATTCAACCATTTCAGCAAAATTGGCCAGTTTTCCAGAAGTCCAGAACTTTAGTTTTTGAATATGATTTTTTAGTTCTTGTTTTTTCAGGCTAAAGATATTGGTGATAGCTAGAACCCAACTTTTCTCCCACATCAACATCAGACAATCAATCTCCATATTTTAGTAAAAGGTAAAGAATATGATCAGTTTGGGCTTTTTACTGTTTCATAGAAACTCCATTTAGAGCCTCCAGCTTATAATTGCAGTTTGGGAATTCCAGTTAATGTCAGGGATGTTGAAGTCACCCATAATTAAAACCTCTCCTTTCATTGCCATATGAGTTATCTCATCAGTCAACAAGTTATCATAATCGTCAGACTGTCCTGGGATTCTTTATACTACACCAATTCTAAGGGAAGAACCTTCTCTGATTGGAAGGCAGACCCAGAGGATTTCAAGTATTTCATTTGTTATTTGAATTAATGTTAGCCTTATGCTATTTTTTTACATATATGGTAACTCCACCTCCCCTCTTTCCTACTATGTCTTTCCTATATAGTATGTACCCTGGTATAGTTATTTTCCAGTCATTTGAATCCTTAAACCATGTCTCTGTAATTGCAACAAACTCCAAGTTGTCCCTAGACATAAGAGCTGTTAGCTCACAAAGCTTGTTCCCTAAACTACGAGCATTAGTGCACATGACGTGGCAAACCCTGATATCTACTGCTATATTTTTAACACCAGAAACTTTAACCAAATTAACCACCCCATTAGTCTAGTCCTTAGCAACACAAACCCTCACATTTGTTTTAACCTGCTGGGGTGGGGATATCCTTGTTCACATTTAGCTAGACATGTCAATATGATTTTTTGTATATGGTTAATG
Source organism: Rana muscosa (assembly GCA_029206835.1). Lineage (NCBI taxonomy): Eukaryota > Metazoa > Chordata > Amphibia > Anura > Ranidae > Rana > Rana muscosa. The sequence continues at coordinate 263,345,951 of CM055116.1, read as the reverse complement.
TTAGTTTGGTGTTCCTAATTAGTAAATTAGGTCTAAACAAAGGAAAAAACAAAAGGTGCCACTTAGTTAAAACTGTTTTTACTTTAATAACACAAAAGTATCAAAGCACTCACTCGTGAGTTGACTGTAATAGGCACATGAATCGTCTGGTCAATGGTCATATTCCGCTTGCTAGAAGTCTCAGTGTATAATGACCTCCTCGTATGTTGTAATGAGGACCGGGATAATGTCCATGGAGGATATCGCCAGGAGATTCTTCTCAAAGAGCCAGGAAGAGGGCTGGAACGCAAACGAAGGGTCCAGCTGAGGATTGCTTGATAAAGATGCGCGCAGGGACTCAGAACGTCTCTTTGCTTTGTACATCGAAACGCGTTGCATGCTGGTCCTGACGTCACTCCGCTGAACGTTGTGTTGCGTCTCAGCTGGACCCTTCGTTTGCGTTCCAGCCCTCTTCCTGGCTCTTTGAGAAGAATCTCCTGGCGATATCCTCCATGGACATTATCCCGGTCCTCATTACAACATACGAGGAGGTCATTATACACTGAGACTTCTAGCAAGCGGAATATGACCATTGACCAGACGATTCATGTGCCTATTACAGTCAACTCACGAGTGAGTGCTTTGATACTTTTGTGTTATTAAAGTAAAAACAGTTTTAACTAAGTGGCGCCTTTTGTTTTTTCCTTTGTTTACATGTGTTTGGAGTCTGGCTTCGGCTCCCCCAGTAAGGCTGCCCAGTTATCTCCTGGACTGTTACAACTCACATCTAAGCTCGCCACACAGCTCAAAGGACTTGTTTGGTAAACTCTTATATATACACTGTCTTTTATTTAACCTGTAGCGCCAATATTGTAATTAATTTAGTAAATTAGGTCTACCTACTTTGTCTCTCTTGTTAATACCTTGCCATCCAGGCCCCATCGGCTCTTCTTTACGTTTAACTCTCTGGTTTGTCCCCCACCCCCTCTACCTACTAACTCACACACTGCCCAAGAGATTGCCAATCACTTCAAAGACAAGATTGATGCCATATGTGAGTAGTGAACAGATATCTTCCCCACTTAACATACCTTGTCTAACAGCACAGTCAACACTTAACTCTTTTGAACTGGCTACTACTGAAGAGGTTACAAAATGTTTCTCAGATGCCCACCTAACCATTTGTCCCCTGGATCCTGTTCCCTCGCAACTACTATGGTCACCCACTTATTCTATCCTATGCTCCCTCACTCACATCTTTAATCTCTCCCTCTCTTACTGGACCCCATCAACCTAAACAACTTGAGACTCATTTCATTGCTCCCAATTACCCCGAAAGTTTTAGAATGCTTAGGCTTCAACCATCTTGGCTCCAACCTAATTGAAAACAATCTTCTTGAGTCCTTACTGTCTGGATTTCGCTCGCAGCACTCCCCAGAAACCGGCCTACTAAAACTCACTAAGGATTTACTAACTGTTAAACTCAATGGTCACTACTCCATACTACTACTATTTGACCTCTCTGCTCCTTCTCCTTTTACCTATCACAGGCTCTCCTTCAGTGTTATCTATAACTCTATCTCCTCCTCTCCACTTCCTCTTTCTGTTGGGGTTTCCCAAGGCTCTGTTCTTGGACCCCATCTCTTCTCTATCTACTCCTCCCTTGATCACTTTTGAAGAACGACAAAGGTTGGGACTTTAAATGAAGCAGGCAGGTGTAGGTAATTAAATTTATTGGAAATCAATGAAAAGTTGCATGAAGGTAATCATGAGAACAAGGAAACCAATAATTCAATGAATATACATACAGCAATAACAATTAGCCACACAATGATAAAATTCATAAATCACATGGTACAGGTGATCATAAGGTAAAACATATAGTGGCCATAAAAACATGGCATATAGTAGCTCTATGCATTTCGTGGATTCATCCACTCTTCAGGAGCATGCGCATGGAAAACTGAAAGCTGTTGTATAATGGTAATAAAAATATCTGTAAGGTCTGACCCTGTCACGGAAAAATTTAAATAAAAATGGGTAATTAGGGATAATATTGCCTGGGATAGACCCCCCAAAACCACTCTCGACAGTACTTACATCATTGTCTGTGTCTAAGCAGTAGCATGGTACCATGTGGATGAGAAAACCCCCTAGGAGTGTCGCTGGTGGGAGCTGAGGTGGTAATGGCAGACAGGACTCAAAAACAAGGATGGTTCCAAAGAAAGGTTCCAAAAGGTAGGGTCAAGAATGACCACAAGTGCTAGAAACAAGGTGAGATAAGAAAATAGGCTAAAAGGCTCATACTATGTGGTATAATGAGTCATCAGCCCTAACCTTGGTAAAGGATAGAGTATAAAGATGTTAATGAGTGTATAGGTATGGTGAACTTAGTGAGAGTAAAATATAAATTAATAGGAAGTGAAAAGCATAGAAAATTGAAGAACCCAGTTTCCAACAGAGTAAAATAGATCAGATGAAATTTTAATGTAAAAAGGTAAATAAAGTTACCTAATAACCACGTGTATATACCCTATACCTGGTAAGGGATAGGGTAATGAGATGCTAATGAGTGTATAGGTATGGTTAACTTAGTGAGAGTAAGAGGTAAATAGATAGAAAGGTGAAAAGCATAAAAAGTTGAAAAACCGAGTTACCCATGAAAGTAAAATAGATCAGATAAATCTTCAATGTGAATAAGTGATGAAAAGAGTAACATGAAATTACCTAATAAACACGTCAAATGTGAAGGATCAACAGGATGTGCAGATAAGAAGCTGAACCACCATGTGAGTCAACCGCCCCAGAATGGCTTATAAGGGCTGGTCAGCCACACCCACCAACATCACGTAGGTGTGCACTTATGGAGAGTAGACAACTGCAGCTGGGGAAAACCGCCCCCAGACAATGAGTGCCAAAAAATCCCTCCACCTGGCTGCTAGATGTGAAACAATGGAAGGTAACGGCGCCAAAGACATGGCACAACCATTCCATCGCATGATGCGTGATGTCGATGCGTAGTGGGAGCAGTCCATCCACCCTGTAAATGAGGGGGGGGGAGGAGCACTCGCAGTATGCATCGCAGCTCCCCAAAGCGATGGAGCCAATGCTCCTATCTAAAGCACATGAACCGTGCAGCTGCCCAGGGTATAAGACTACCTAGTATAAGGGTGGGGAGGAAAATTTGCCCGATCCCATGGGGATAACCCGGTGGAAGGAGGGGGAATTCCTATATTATGTAAAATAAATTATGGCAAAAAAAAAAAAAGGTATTAATCAGACCTAAAATGATATCAACAAGCGTGCTTCCATCCCTGTATTATGAAAATGGGGGAATTGGGGGGGGGAAGGGGGAACTTGGGACTTTAAATGAGGCAGTGACCGGGTAAGGTCGGTTGCCTCCATCCCTATCTAATTTGAAGAACGACAAAGGTTGGGACTTTAAATGAAGCAGGCAGGTGTAGGTAATTAAATTTATTGGAAATCAATGAAAAGTTGCATGAAGGTAATCATGAGAACAAGGAAACCAATAATTCAATGAATATACATACAGCAATAACAATTAGCCACACAATGATAAAATTCACAAATCACATGGTACAGGTGATCATAAGGTAAAACATATAGTGGGCATAAAAACATGGCATATAGTAGCTCTATGCATTTCGTGGATTCATCCACTCTTCAGGAGCATGCGCATGGAAAACTGAAAGCTGTTGTATAATGGTAATAAAAATATCTGTAAGGTCTGACCCTGTCACGGAAATTTTTTAATAAAAATGGGTAATTAGGGATAATATTGTCTAGGATAGACCCCCCAAAACCACTCTCGACAGTACTTACATTGTCTGTGTCTAAGCAGTAGCATGGTACCATGTGGATGAGAAAACCCCCTAGGGGTGTCGCTGGTGGGAGCTGAGGTGGTAATGGCAGACAGGACTCAAAAACAAGGATGGTTCCAAAGAAAGGTTCCAAAAGGTAGGGTCAAGAATGACCACAAGTGCTAGAAACAAGGTGAGATAAGAAAATAGGCTAAAAGGCTCATACTATGTGGTATAATGAGTCATCAGCCCTAACCTTGGTAAAGGATAGGGTATAAAGATGTTAATGAGTGTATAGGTATGGTGAACTTAGTGAGAGTAAAATATAAATTAATAGGAAGTGAAAAGCATAGAAAATTGAAGAACCCAGTTTCCAACAGAGTAAAATAGATCAGATGAAATTTTAATGTAAAAAGGTAAATAAAGTTACCTAATAACCACGTGTATATACCCTATCCCTGGTAAGGGATAGGGTAATGAGATGCTAATGAGTGTATAGGTATGGTTAACTTAGTGAGAGTAAGAGGTAAATAGATAGAAAGGTGAAAAGCATAAAAAGTTGAAAAACCGAGTTACCCATGAAAGTAAAATAGATCAGATAAATCTTGATCACTTGATAACCTTGCATGGTTTCCAATACCATATCTACGCCGATGACACCTAAATCTATCTGTCTACTCCTAACCTCACTCCTTCAGTCTCCTCTCATATTACTAACTTACTAACTGACATATCAGCATGGATGTTACACCACTTCCTTAAATGAAATCTCTCTAAAACGAGCAGATAATATCCCCCTCCCTGTCCGTGCCCCCCTCCATGACTATTCCATCAAGGTCAATAATGCAACCATCAATCCCTCCCCTCACACCAGGGTACTAGGTGTAATCCTAGGCTCTGACCTGTCCTTTTTAGCCCCAGATCCAATCGCTGTGAAAAGCTTTTAGACTTTCCCTCCATAACATCTCTAAAATTCGCTCCTTTTTAACTAATGAAACCACCAAGCTACTCATTCACTCCCTTGTTATCTCTTGACTATTGCAACTCCCTTCTCATAGGCCTACCTCTCCATAGGCTATCCCCTCTTCAGTTGATCATGTATGCTGCTGCCAGACTCATCTACCTTACCAACTGCTCAGTGTCTGCCACCCCTCTCTGTGAATCCCTACACTGGCTTCCAATTGCCCAGCAAATTAAATTCAAAATACTGACAACAGCATACAAAGCCATTCGCAACTCTGCCCAGAGCTACATCACCAATCTTGTCTCCAAATATCACCCAAATCGTCCTCTTCACTCCTCTCAAGACCTCCTGCTCTGAAGCTCCTTTGTTTCCTTCTCCTATGCTCGTCTTCAGGACTTCTCCAGAGTCTCTCCCATCCTCTAGAACTCTCTACCTCAATCTGTTCGGCTATCTCCTACTCTGCCTTTAGGCGATCCCTGAAAACTCATCTCTTCAGGGAAGCCTATTACGCCTCAAACTAATCTTTTATTACTTCCATCAGCTCATCCCCCACAGTTACAACCTTTTTAGGGCCTTCTTAACCCTCTTGTATTTTATTGTATTGTAACTGTACCGCCTCCTTTTTATATTATAAAGCGCTGCGTAAACTGTTGATGTTAAATAAATACTATATAATAATACATTTGTCAATGATGTAATGTGCTAATGAATACCAAGATGCAAATATAGTGTTTTATTTATCTTGTTTGGACAATATAGGTTTTGAAGAAGTTTTCTCCAGTGAAAGCTAATGATGACACAATCATGTGCAGCTATTCTTACAGATGCCAATTTAAAGGTAAGTGCTTACTGTTCCTGTCTAGTGTCTACCAGCCCTGTGTAGAACATTGATATACAGCTCAAACATGCATTGTTACCATTCATTGTGAACAACTGCAGCGACAAGCATTACAGGTCGACGTTTTCCTGATTTCATCTCACTTTCCATACCTTTGAATCCCAACACATCCCAGTATGCTTTATGTGAATCCTTCCTCTGAATATTGTACACTGTATATTTTTGAACACATACAGTATGTAATCTTTTGTAACTCTACATAGCTGCTTAGTGGCAAAAATTTACATTCCTTCCTGATTTCAAATTGCCTACCACCCTGATATTCCCAGTAAACAACGGTATGCTATATGTGCAAACTGCACAGAGTATTGTACCGTTATACTTTATGACACATATGCTTACATACCTTTACATAGCTGCTTGGTGGTAAATAGTAATAATTGATTAAACAGCGTAATTTCTATTAAACTTTCTAGATGCTTGCTTTATGGGAATTCCAGAAACATGTGGATATGGAAAATCCTATTCAGTGCCTCATACAAGATAAGCAAAGTATAACCTTCACTTATTTTTATAACTCTAAACATACATTTAATGAATGTAATAAATTACGTCCATATGTATGGTTCACATATCCAAACAAATGAATGGTACATATAAATGGGACATACTTTATCTTCCAGTTGCAAGAAAAATTGAGAATATATAAGGTCAGACAAGAGAAATAATGTCACTTTTTGTTAGATACTTTGCAGAAGAGTTGCTTTGTAACAAACACATTGATAATTTGTATGTCAGAAAAGCAAATTCCTCTATGGTAATAACAGAAATATTCCTTTATCAGCATTAACTTTTCAGCACATTTGTGACTTTATATGCCAGTCAATAGCTTATAAGTTTCCTTTATGGATCTAATTTAACTGAAAGATTTGTCTATAAATCACTTTCCAGTATTTAAAGCCCATTTTATGTCTTTTCTAATATTTGGTTATGAGCATATTCAAAGAAATATGGCAAGTCTTGGACTTTGTGCACATAACTTACATTTAAATGTCTTTCTCACAAAATTTCTATGAGACTTTGCAAGACTCTCTGCTTTTTGTATGAACACTTCATAAGATTTATGCCCATTTTACTTGCAAATGGAGTGAGGCAGTTAAAATCTGCAGCTAATCAGATATCCTGGGGCTGATTTACTAAATAAGCAGACAAGTTCCATTTCTAAGAGTGAATGTTCATGAAATTAGTTCACAACTGCAATTCACAGATATAGTATTTTACCATATGCATTTTATTAAAATGATTTTTGTGTCCTTGACGACCAAAAATAATCTAGCATAAAGGTACATATGTTGCTAAGTATTGCAAATAATTGACCAGCAATCTGAAAAAAAGCCATAGTAATGCATTGAAAAAATAAATATATATAGGAAGGCCAGTATGCTGGCCTGAAATTATGGGAGGAGTTTGAGGGGTACTTAAGCAGACCATCCACGATGGTCTGTGTTGGCTCTAGTGCGCGGTATTACGACGTCACCAGCCTGACACTGCTCAACTCACAGCGTCCGTGTAGTTGCGCTCGTGCTTCGAGATCGTCGCAGTTGTTCGTTGATCGGGTCATCACTCGCTGCCGCAGGTAGGACTGGTTGTTACTGTTCGTACGAATCGTAGTGCCGGTGTTCGTTTCCCTCTTTTACAATCGTACGGCTCATAAGTTCGCTTATTCTCTCTGTTTGCATTTCTAGGTTTTACTGCCTAGGTCAGTCGTCTTTCGAGCCCAGTCGAGCTCTACGTTACGATTCGTTAAACAGCCCCTACGACTCATAGAGCTTACCCGTTCTACGAATCACTCGTTCAGCACACAAGCCACTTCCTACGAAATACGCTCATACGATGCTGGTCGCTAAACCGGCGTCCCACCCGTCGTTACCTCATCCCTTCTATTGATGCCCTACACCTCCTACGATACTCTCCCTTCACCTAACTGACGCCCCACACCTCTTACTACACACAACACACACCGAACAGCCGGTCCGAATCTAGTCGCAAAACATCGGCACTACAGTTCGGACCCTTGGCAATCACAAGCCCCTTCATCTTCGAAACACCATTCAGTCGATCCGAGTCCAGTCGTATCTCCGGCGCTATGATTCGGATCCGGCGCATCAAACCCCCTTCCTACGCTGCAGCCATAACCGTTCCGAATCCAGTCGTAGCATCGGCTCTTAGATTCGGATCCTTGGCAAACACAATCGATCCGAGTCCAGTCGCACCACCGGCTCAAACAACTCGGATCTCTAGCAACAACTTCTTTAATCATTCCGAATCCAGTCGTAGCATCGGCTCAAAGATTCGGATCCTTGGCAAAACACAATCGATCCGAGTCCGGTCGCACCACCGGCTCAAACGACTCGGCTCTCTAGCAACAAACCTCTCTAACTGATCCGAATCCAGTCGTAGCATCGGCTCTAAGATTCGGATCCTTGGCAAACACAATCGATCCGAGTCCAGTCGCACCACCGGCTCAAACGACTCGGATCTCTAGCAACAACCTCTTTAATCGTTCCGAATCCAGTCGTAGCATCGGCTCAAAGATTCGGATCCTTGGCAAAACACAATCGATCCGAGTCCGGTCGCACCACCGGCTCAAACGACTCGGATCTCTAGCAACAAACCTCTGTAACCGATCCGAATCCAGTCGTAGCATCGGCTCAAAGATTCGGATCCTTGGCAAACACAATCGATCCGAGTTCAGTCACACCACCGGCTCAAACGACTCGGATCTCTAGCAACAACCTCTTTAATCATTCCGAATCCAGTCGTAGCATCGGCTCAAAGATTCGGATCCTTGGCAAACACAACCGATCCGAGTCCAGTCGCACCACAGGCTCAAACGACTCACATCTCTAGTGTCAAACTCATTCCCCAAACCATAAAAAAAAAATTGTTCACCTTGCATCATAGTATTACATACACGCCTTACTTCAAATACGCCAGTTTTTATCGCGGACGGTCATCCCTACATACTCACAATTCACAAACTTTCCTTTTTTCGCCTTCCCGGTAAGGCTGCTTCCCTCGCAATCACGGCAAGCATTCCACAAGTGGTTCTAAATCAGCCACTCATCATCTCCAGTAGCAACACGGCTACTCACCTTTTTCTCTGTCACTTTCCCCATATAGATCAGTTTGAGATTGAGTTCCAGTTGGTCCACTCTGCACCAGGTTTGGACAGTATTCCCCTCAGGTAAAAAAAAAAAAAAAAAAAAAGTTTTAAACTTCTTCACCTGGGAGCTACCTACCGCTCCATACAGCTCTGCACCCATCCTTTCGCAAAAGAAAAAAAATATATATTTCCATGTCACCCTTTTCACAGGTTCCCGGTCGACCCACGTCTCGACCTCAACCGAGTTTTCAACTACTAGGGCACAAGACAGGTGCGTAAATGCAAGGCCCCCCTTGCTTCTCCTCGCACCCTTTCAAGACATATTTTTCTTCACATACACAATTTGACTTGCTCTCGAGGCGCTAGTGACTGTCACATACCTCTGTACACTACACTCTGTTTTCGAAGAGCGATCCGAGATCCTTCACCATGCAGACAAGGTTGCCTAACATCCACCTTGCTGGCAGTGCAAGGGTTAGCAGACCGACCACACGTCAACAAACTACAGATCGTAACATTCCTACTTAGTATACCAGACTTCAGCTACCCGCTGGGGGCTTCTGGTTCATTAAATCTGTGCCGAGCACAGACGGCACCTGAGCTTTCGGTTATCTAGCCAGTCACCTCCTGGCTCACCTCAGTTGCCACGCATTCTTTTGAGTTTTCTAAATTACACTCAACAGCGTTCGTACGCAAACTAAACTGTCATCTACGTCTATCGCTCCTTGTCCTGTCCACCCTCCTTTCCTTCTTCCTCTCCGTTTCTATAACTCTTCTGTCCCCTCCAACCTTGCGTCTTATTATAAAACAGTTAGCTAACTGCTGGGATTGCTCTGGACTGCTGGAAACCTCTCCTCCTTTCTAAGGCGCAGGCTGACAGCTTGCCCACCTACCATAGGCTTCCTGGAGTCAGATACCCTCTGCCCTGAATATGCACCAGGATTAACTATGGTGCATATCTAGCCCTTCTCCCTTATGTTCTGGTATCTATAGTTTCCAAAGTCCTGGAGGACAATACCTGTTGCTGCTTACCAGCAGCCTCCACCTAGCAGTATACCCAGCTGTCTTTTATTGCGATTTTCACCATTATTGGTTGTTTGCCACAAACAAACAGCCAATCTAATTTTACTAAGGTGTGTGTTGCATGTGGCAGCACATTCGACCTACTATTATGCTCCTGAAGAAGCGTTAGTTCGCGAAACTGGTAGAGCAATTCAAGATTACATCCGATACATTGGACCCATGGCTAATACCACCTGCTTCACATGTTCACTGTTCACTGTTTCACTAGCCTTTGGTTGCTGGTTATGTATTTTCATTAAGGATGGAGTGCATATATGCTATATTATTCTGAAGCACTGTAGAATGTTAGCCTGAGCCCTGTATCTAAATACGAATAGACTGTCTTTTTTGAATGTTTATATGTATTTTCTCATTACCTTTTCTAAAATAAAAACCCCTAGCTTTTTACAATATCTATCCATGTGCCGCCTAAAGTCCATTCTTTAGTCTATTCATATTCTTCACCTCCATCCCACCATCACCCCTCGCGGGTTCAGCGGACGGCTCTACGCAGTCTCTCAGGGCTTGGACCATCCCCAGGCTTACGGCCGAATTATGTCGTAGGGGCATTCCCTACCCTGCCACAGCCAGGAAAGCCGAGCTGTTTCTGCTGCTTTTCCCACCACCTGCGGCAGCTCCACCGGATTCCCAAGCGTCTCTGCAGTCAATATCTTCCGCCATTGTCCAGCTGCACGATTTAGTGTCTTCGCTAGCAACTTCCGTCACTGATGTTCAGACTAGAGTAGGGGCCCTGGAAACACGACCAGCTATGCCACCATCAGCCCTAGTCTCCACGGTCGTCGCTGTACCCCCACTTACAGGCACCGCCATTTTCCCTTTGCACCTTGTCCCAGCGGGCATCAGGAAGGACATCCTGGACGGCAAGGACGTGAACCTAGCGTCCTTACTCATCTCCGTACAGGACATGGCCGAGAACAAATCATATTTCTTGGGGGACGTCTCTGTTGTCCTAAAGGCCAAGGACCCCAGGCTCAATCGCAAGCTCTCAGTCACAGAGTTCGTGTTGGCCTTTGGGATGTTCAGAGACGTGATATGCTCGGCCAACCCCAACAGGAGGGAAGAACTTGATCTTTACCTCCACGCAGTAGTCGATCTAGGCCACAAATACGGTGGGTGCTCTTTTTATGACTACCACCGCTCCTTTTCAGCAAGAGCCGCAGCCAGACTGTCGCAGTTCCAGCTCAACACTAACTGGAGCACTATAGACACTGAACTGTTCTGCCGCCACTTTGCCGGCCTTCGCTCCCCACTCTGCACCATCTGCCAATCCCACACGGCTAATTGGTGCTCCGAGTTAAGTGGCAGACGTCCTCCCAGCTTCCCTTCCACCTCCAATGCACCTCATAATTTTCCAACAGCCACACAGTCGTCCCAGGCAGACAGGCTAGGTCGTCCAATTCGAGCATTGGGGGGCGCACCCATCTGCAACAACTTCAATTTTTAAGGGTTGCTTTTACCCCCACTGCAGACTTCTGCACATCTGCCTCCTGTGCCAGAAGGCTCATCCAAAGAGTGCCTGCAGCATCAAGCAGCTGGGTCCATCCTGACTAGGCCAAGTGCACGTCGGGTGGCTCGGCTTCTATCTCTCCTCTCACCCAACCCCATCCCTAGCAGCCTTCCTGGTGCAGGGGTTCACTACAGGGTTCCACACCGGTCTCATCGCACTACCCGACTCCCCCTACAAGTGCAGAAACCTGCTCTCAGCAGGAAGCCATCTCTACCCTACTACAGGTCGAATTGGACCGGGGGGTATATGATCGGCCCCTTTGCTCAGTCACCGTTTACTGTGTGGAGAGTCAGCCCTATTGGACTTGTCAAGGGCAAGTTCTCTAATAAATTGCGATTAATCTACGATTTGTCCGCGCCTCATTCCTCCAACATACCCAGTCTAAACTCCCTCATTCCCTCTGAGGAGTTCTCTCTAAAATATTCCTCCGTTGATCTTGCTATCCAATCTATCATAAAAGCAGGGGTCAAGGCCTGGCTATCTAAAGCCGACATCTCAGATGCCTTTAAGTTACTACCCATTGAACCACACCTATGGAGGTGGCACGGGGTTAAATGGAAAGGTCTTTACTATTTTGCAACCAAGCTGACCTTCGGCTCCAAAAGTAGCCCCTGGCTCTTCGACTCATTCGCTCAAGCCCTATCCTGGATTTTCTCACACCATGTACATTGTCAGAAGGTAATCCATTACTTAGATGACTTCCTACTCATCGAGTCACCCAGTAAGCCCCCTGTAGACCTAGAAAGTCTAAGCGAGGTCTTTAAGAACCTCAACGTACCTATAGTCGAGAAGAAAGTTGAGGGCCCGGCACAGCTCATCACCTTCCTGGGAGTAAACCTAGACACTCGCACCATGCAGGCCAGCCTACCCCTCGATATGTTGACCCGCATCAGGACAGTCGTTCATAATTTTACCACCACAAGAGGGTGCACCAAGAGACAGCTGCAATCCCTGCTGGGCATGCTCAACTTCACAATGAGAATCATCCCTCACGGGCGATCCCTTATCTCGCGCCTTTTGGTGTTCCTTTCCCTGACACAAGACCCCGACCAAGTCGTCAAGCTAGACGCAGCCGCTATAGCGGATCTGGACATGTGGGACCAATTCCTCGAGAACTGGAATGGTAGATCCATGTTCATTCTAGGGCTGCACCTAACGATTATTTTCATAATCGATTAGTTGGACGATTTATTGTTTCGATTAATCGATTAATCGGTTAACAACCTTAAAATAATTAAAAAAAGGTGATTTCGCAGTGATTTGCTTTTTTAAATTTTTTTTGGGCCAATTTGTTGAGCAGATTAAAAAACACAAATTGCCACAAAAACGCATTACATGCTTTTCTGCAGCTTCTCCATTGAAGTATATTGAACCAAAAAAAAACAAAATAGCACCGTTTTGCATTAAAAAAAGTCCTTGCCCTTTCCAGATATGCAGCAGCTGAAAAAAGCTTAGATGTGAACGTGTCCCATAGGAAACCATGTAAATGACCTGTAGTGTGTTTCTGCAAAAAGCACCAAAAAACACGTGACCCAGGCCTGAGATGTTGAGTAACATAATGGGTTTAAAAAAACTGAAATTAGTACAAAAAGAGCAAATAATCGCTACTGTCAGGGGTTTATTTTTTACTGTGGGACAGTGAAAGTAATATTTACAGTAGCGATTTGCTCTTTTTGTACTATAAAGGGCTAATTTTTTTTTTTTTTAACCCCATTATGTTACTGGCCGATTAATTGATTATGAAAATAGTAATCGATTAATGTCATAATCGATTAGTTGTCGATTAATCGATTAGTTGTTTCGGCCCTAGTTCATTCCTTCAGCATCCCCTTCCTCACCACGGGTAATCACTGACGCAGCAGCCTCCACAGGCTTCGCTGCTATTTTTGGCAATCATTGGTTTGCGGGGCCGTGCCCGCCAGAGATACTCACAATTCCTGGGTTCAGTCAGTCCTCCTCTCTGTTCGAGATCTACCCCATAGTTGCTGCAGCTCAAGTATGGGGCAGCACCTGGGTGGGACAGACTGTCACGTTCGTCACAGATAATCAGGCCACAGCCACTATTATCAACAAAGGCAGGTCCAAATCGTTGGTCATCATGTCCTTCCTGCGTAGGCTGGTGCTACTTTCCTTACAACATCAATTTAATGTCTTCTGTGTCCACATTCCTGGTCATTGCAATACCTTGGCCGACCTCGGCCGCTTTAATTATGCCACGTTTTTTTCGCAGGAGCCCGGAGCCGACCCGACCATGTCCTTCATCCCACCTTGGTCGCAACTAACCCTGGATTGAGACAGCACCTCCAGGGTGCTACCTCCCTCATCAACGCATCCTTGTCTCCCAATACGCTAAAGGCCTACCGCTCCGCCTGGAAGATCTGCAACAGGTTCTTAGCTGTTAAACCAGGGGCGCTTTCAGCCATATCTTGGCCTTCATTTCCCACTGTCACACCCAACTCAAGTTGTCACACAATACTACCAGACTGTATTTAGCCGGTATCCAGCACTTCATATCCCTTCAAGACCCGACCACACCTTCCTTGTTCGCCGCTCATGCGGTCAAAGCCATACTACGCGGTATCCACAGGCAGCAACTGCACACCACTGTCAAACGCTTACCAGTGACCAGCTCCATATTTCGGGGCATGTCCACTATCCTCTCACGTTCTCCCTTCGGTGTACGGCCTAGCCTGGTTATCCAGGCAGCCATATACCTAGCTTTTTACATTTTTTTACGTCCCAGCGAGTTTACTGTCACCAGCCCTAACTGCCAAGTTCTACGCAGGCACCACCTGACTTGCCACCAGAGTCATTTCGTCCTACACCTTACGGTATCGAAAACTCAACAAACCGGTCCCGATGTAGACGTCAAACTCTTCCAAAGGCATAACACCTGGTGCCCCGTGGCTGTCTTAGATCGACTGGTAACTCTCCTATCCGACCTACCCGGGGACAGCCCTCTTCTTCCTTTCCCAACTGAACCCCTAAGCGGGAACCAGTTCGTTAGCCATGTCAGAACACTTCTGAGCACCTTAGGCCTTGACCCAGGTCGGTACTTGGGTCATTCCTTACGCATAGGAGCAGCCTCAATAGCATCACGAAACGGAGTCCCGGATCACGTAATCAAGACGATGGGCAGATGTAAATCCACGTGTTTCGCCCGATACGTCCCCGATCCTCAATCGGAAATATCGCAAGCCTTTAACAGCCTCGCTCTGTAGTTGTTTACCTTACATAATAAAACAATTCCTTCCCTAACCTTGTGTGATTTTGGCCCCTTCTTTTGGCATACCGTCCAGCAGGCCAGGCCACACTTCAGGTTTTATTTGTGTTGTTAGTCTTGTGACGTGTTTATGTGATCCATATCTCTTCAGACAGAGGGCTCCGACCATAAATAGGAAGGCCAGTATGCTGGCCTGAAATTATGGGAGGAGTTCGAGGGGTACTTAAGCAGACCATCCACGATGGTCTGTGTCGGCTCTAGTGCGCGGTACCCACCCTCCCATACCCCCATACATAATGATCATATACAGGCTGGAGGCTTCATTGAAAAAATAATATCAATCTGCACATGAACACTGCCAACTTCATGCTGCAGTGGGATCTGCAGTGCACAATATTTAACCACTAACCGACCTGTCGCCGTCATTATACTGCGGCAGGTTGGCTCTCCTGGGCAAATCGCCATAGCTGTACGTCGGCCCTTCAAATAGACTTGGCAGGCGCACGCAAGCGCTGCGTGATGTAAGAGCTAATGCACATGCCTGGCGGCCGCAATGTCCGCCTGGCACCCGCGATCGCTCCTGAGAAAGAAAGAACGGGGAACTGTCAATGTAAACAGACCGATCCCCCCTATTGTCAAGGAGAGGAGAGACAACTGCTGTTTCTAGTGAACAAACAGCATTGTCTCTCTACTCTCAGTCCCTACACTGCCCCCACAGTTAGAAACACCTCCCTAGGACATACTTAAACCCTTGATCAACCCCTAGTGTTAACCCCTTCCCTGCCAGTGACATTTATACAGTAATCAGTGGCTATTTTTAGCTCTGATCATTGTATAAATGTCAATGGTCCCAAAAAAGTGTCAAAAGTGTCCGATCTGTCCCCTGCAATGTCGCAGTCCCGCTAAAAATCTCAGATCTTCGCCATTACTAGTAAAAAAAAAAACAATAATAAAAATGCCATAAATCAATCCCCTATTTTGTAGACGCAATAACTTTTTTTTTTACCAAAAATATGTAGGAGAATATATATTGGCTTAAACTGATGAATAAATTTGTTTTTGAAAAAAAAATAAAAAATAATTGGGGATATTTATTATAGCAAAAAGTAAAATATATTATATTTTTTTAAAAATTGTCAGTCTTTATTTGTTTATAGTGCAAAAAATGAAAACTGCAGAGGTGATCAAATACCACCAAAAGAAAGCTCTATTTGTGGGAAAAAAGGATGTAAATTTTGTTTGGGTACAGCGTCGCACAACTGCGCAATTGTCAGTTAAAGCAACACAGTGCCATATTGCAAAAAATGGCCAGGTCATTAAGGGGCAAATCATTCCGGGGCTGAAGTGGTTAAAGTGAAAATTATGTGCAACCCTTTGCTGAACAGATGCAGAGGGTGGCTGGAGATGCTAAAAATTGTATTGTTACTATGCTGGAAACTGACTGGGAGCTGTTAGCTTCCACAGCTTAGACTGTCACTTCTAGCTTGTGTACAATGAAGGAAGCTATACTTGCTTTCCCCTTCCTCTGTCTTCAGCCATTCACAGAAAGCCGTGTATTTTTTTCACTGAATGTAAGGCTTTTTTTGAATAGATGAGGAGTGTAGTAGTGGGTAAAAGACTCGATCACCTCTCCCCCATTCACAGAATGCCCTTAATTAAGTGAAAAGAATACATGGCTTTCTGTGAATAGTTAAAGAGAGAGGAAGGAGAGAGCTAGTGACACTGTGACAAGCTGGAACTGTCAGTCTAAGCTGCGGAAGCTCATGGCTTACAGTCAGTTTCTGGCAAATTACAGTAAAAGTAATATTTTTATTATCCTCAGCCACCCTCCAGATGTGTTTGGTAAATGATTGCACATGCCTTCTCTGGACCAAACAAAATTAGTAAAAACTTTTTAAAATGTTTTGTGCATTTCTCAGTCTTTTAAAAAAATAATGCATTCCCAAGGCATACATCAAATATAAGAAAACCCCAAGGAGGATTGAAATAACGTCAGTTGCAAGCCACTTTCTTGTTTTTCTGAAAGAATTGTATTGCTCCAGGCTCAAGGAGAGAGAGTTAGGGCTCCAGCTAGCATTTCCAGACACTGTGGTTGTAGCACTCAAATCTTTGCAAAAATATGTGGAAGCCACAGTGCCCATCAAGGCCCCTCTATAAGGTGTGGTCCCTAATTTTAGTCTGAGAGCCTCCATGCTGAGACATATACAGCAACTGATAACATAAGGGCAGGTATGCCTAGAGGTAGCCAATTGCTCCTTTAAGATGCAGTTCCTGAGTCCCGGATTGCATACAACACAGCCTTGTGTGAAGCCATAAGTATTGTATTCAGTAGTGTCACATATTTCAATACTTATGAAAATGGAAGAGATATATCAGTTATGGTGGCAGACATGCAGCTGAACCCCAAACTTGTGAGATGTTTGGTTAGAATTGGTTTGCCAAACATCCCATCATGCATTGCCAAAGCCATCATTACATACAGTTGTGCTCATAATTTTACATACCCTGGCAGAATTTATGTTTTCTTTTTTCAGAGTATATGAATGTTAACACAAAAAAATTTCTTTCACTCATGGTTAGTGTTTGGCTGAAGCCATTTATTATCAATCAACTGTGTTTACTCTTTTTAAATCATAATCACAACAAAAACTACCCAAATTACCCTGATCAAGCGTTTACATACCCTGGTGATTTTGGCCTGATAACATGTACACAAGGTAATGATCCTCACCTGTGATCTGTTTGATTGTAATTAGTGTGTGTATAAAAGGTCAATGAATTTCTGGACTCCTGACAGACCCTTGCATCTTTCATCCAGTGCTGCACTGGCGTTTCTGGATTCTGAGTCATGGGGAAAACAAAAGAATTATCATAGGATCTGCGGGAAAAGGTAGTTGAACTATATAAAACAGGAAAGGGATATAAAAAGATATCCAAGGAATTGAGAATGCCAATCAGCAGTGTTCAAACTCTAATCAAGAAGTGGAAAATGAGGGGTTATGTTGAAACCAAACCACGGTCAGGTAGACCAACTAACATTTCAGCCACAACTGCCACGAAAATTTTTGAGGATGCAAAGAAAAACCCACAAATAACTTCAGGTGAAATACAGGACTTTCTGAAAACATGTGGTGTGGCTGTTTCAAGATGCACAATAAGGAGGCACTTGAAGAAAGATGGGCTGCATGGTTGAGGCGCCAGAAGAAAGCCATTACTATGCAAATGCCACAAAGTATCCTGTCATATGACGTCCTGGGCTTTGTGCGGGTATATCTGAATGATTCCTGCAGTTACAGGCATCATTCAGATATCGGCTTTTTCAGCCGGCGATTCCCTACACCATAAGAACAATCATAGTGGCTGGTCAGCTGCTTGATCGTTATTACGGGTGGCGAGAGGGGACATCCCCGTCCTCCCACCGCCCTCCAGTGCTTCTACCGACTCACCCCTGCGATCGGTGAGTCGGAGAACGGATCCGCCGGTCTGGATGTTTACCATAGAGATTTCTAGCGGACCAGATGGTTGCCGGAGTCACTATGAACGTCGGAAGCCAGGCGCAATGTTATGACGTCACGCCCGGCCTCTGCATTCAAATAGCGTCGCTGCCTCGGCTGGGAAGCCAAGATAGTTTTTTTATTGACCCCAGATCTCACTGTAAAGAGGACCGATCATGCCATATTCCTATTACAAGGGATGTTTACATTCCTTGTAATAGGAATAAAAGTGATCCCAATTTTTTTTTTTTTTTAAAAGTGTCAAACTTAAAAAAATTAAGTAAAATTAACTATAAATCTTTTATTTTTAAAGTGCCTCTGTCCACGTGTGCTCGCACGCAGAAGCAAACACATATGTAATTCCCGTCCACATATGAAAACGGTGTTCAAACCATACATGTGAGGTGTCGCCACGAACGTTAGAGTGAGAGCAATAATTCTAGCCCCAGAGCTCCTCTGCAACTCAAAACATGTAGCCAGTGAAAAAAATAAAAAATGTTGCCTATGGGGATTTTTAAAGTGGATGTAAACCCGAATTTTTTTTTTTTTTTTTTTGATGTCTCAATGTACAGTATATGATTTCCTATCATCTGTGCCCAGTCTTGCCACACAGAGTTAATCCAGCTCTGAGCAATCCTCATCCACGCTTCCTGATGACGTGCAATACGAAACAGCTGTCGAGGCGACGCTAGGCTACGCTTCTGACGTTACTTCCGGTCCCGCTGGTTCTCTCCTGGCAGAAGGTGCAACGCACGCCGGATCGTTCTTCCGCTCAGATTCATTGCGCCCCGCTTGTCTAAGCTATCCAGCCTCAGTGCCGGGTCTGTGGCACTATTCAAGTAAGGGGGCATTTGTCTGTCCATTTTTTTACTATTTTTTATTAAACGAGATTACACTATTGTTGTTTTCTCTCTTTTGTGTCCCGCATATGCATGATCGAGCCTCCAGGAGGCAGGGAATCTCAGTTCCATGTATGAAATCTCTACTCATATTAGCAAGTGCCACTTGCAACAAGCGCTTTTGACTCCTTTTTAATTAAACGAGTCAATATGATCTGGTAAGCGGCCAATCTTCTTTGAGCACTATTGGGTGTCACATACTAAGTTGGTGGAGGCTATCACATCAAGATATATTTCTGATTTTTGGATCAGGTACATTCAAGCTTCATCCTATTACTGAATGTTATGAACTGTTGGAATATCACTGTTCACTATTCATTTGGACTATTATCAAGGACACTTATGTTGTATTTTGTGTTTTTCAAATTTGACACCGACCAGCAGAGGTGTCAATTCATTTAAGTGCATTTCAATTTCACATAGCTCTTTTGGATGAGTCACAGCTCCTATGGTTTTTTGATTACACACTTGGGTTGGTGTTACACTTTGTAATTTGTTATTTTTCCACACTTTCATAGTGTGGTATATTTGCAGGTATCTTAATTATTGTTTCACAGGTTTCTAATATAGCACTGTGGTCAGCGCCCCCACTATACATGCACGGTGTGTATGTATAACTATACCAATTGTTTTGTTTCGAGATTTATCCATTTTTGAAATTTGGGGATAGCAGCTTTATTTCTGACTATTGATTATTAGCGCGAGATTGCCCATTTACCCAATCCTCTTTTATTGTTCAGTGAGATAAAACGGACAAACAGAGAAAAGCCTTTGTCCGTTCCGCCCCCTTGCTGTGAGTGACAGGTTATTTACATATCTCATGCACTAGCCTGAGAAAGGCACATCCTGTGTAAAAATTCACAATTCACATCCCCCTCCTCTCCCCTCCCATCCCCTCCAGCTCTCCCAGGATTGGCTGCCTTTACTGTGATTTGCCTGGATGTTTCTCATCATGGGGTGTGATCCACAGTTCAGTGTGACGAAGGAAATGTATGTATAGTGCAGTGAACACTGAACAACAGAATATACACAGAGAAATTATATGATTTAGGGGACATGTATCTTGTGAGAGCTGGGCAGAGTAGAAGCTTGAGTGATCTTATTATTGTTATATTGCAGTGTGTGTGTGAGGTCACCTGATCACAGTTGCAACATTCCTTTCCATCACCAGGATTTGTTATGTGGGGGAGGGGTGGATTTCTCACTTTTTATAATTGCACCCAGTAGGGCTGAATGAGCTTAGGGCCAGTTCACATTAGTGCGCTGTGCGAGATCGCATGTGATCCGCACCGCACTGCAGTGCAAATCACATGCGATGTCTGTGCAGTGCGATTTCAGAAATACAGATAGTATGGCTGATATTGCACCGCATTCGGACCAAACACGCACAGGGCCCTTTTTTTGGTCCGCACCAGAATCGCAGAGGTGTTCACACCTATGCGATCCGATTCATGTCCTAACTGTCAGTTCGCAGTGTGATATGCGAGCTGCAATGGGGGTGTCATTAACATTGTATGACACTCCCCAGCAGTTCGCATATGGCAGTGTGAACTGCCGTGCGTGTCGGGTGCGATGTTGGAACCTGCAGTGGATTCACAGGGTTCCCGCATCGCACCAGTGTGAACCGAGCCTCAAAGCATACATCCTACAAATGTCACCTGACTGCTCCCACCAAGGCTCGGTTCACCCACGAATCCACTGCGAATCCACTGCGGGTTCCCACATGGCACCCGACTCGCACGGCAGTTCACACTGCCATATGAGAACTGCTGGGGAGTGTCATACAATGTTAACGACACCCCCATTGTAGCTCTCATATCGCACTGCGAACTGACAGTTCAGACATGAATTGGATCGCATAGGTGTGAACACCTATGTGATCCAAATGGGGCCGTATGCAGAACAATAACTATACCATTAATCAAATAATTAACAACAATACTTTATATAGTGGATTTAAATGGCCGCGGGCCTTTATTATTGGTTTATTAATATTTACCAACAATAAAACATGTTCCAACTTATATTTAATATAACACACACTTTTATTATCTCATACCAATAACTTTTAACTCAGCCTTTACAGCTCGAGCTAAACCAAAAAACACACTTTAAAAGTCTTTATAACTGTCCCTTTTCAATAGAAAAGGACTATACCACATAATAAGGTCCGCGACAATGGGTGGGAGGGTGGGAGGCTCCTTCTTCTTGCTGCTCCGCTGCTGACTGAATCTCCTGCACACTTTAAATTCATTATATATGGGCTTGCTCGTGTCAGTTTAACATGTGACATGCTTTTAGCCAATCATATTGCTCTTTACCTAACTGTCAACTTAACCCTTAGTCTGCCCCGGTCCCATAGGTGGGTGGAGCCAAATTCTTTGCTCCTCCCTTTTCATGGGGCCGTATGCAGAACAATAACTATACCATTAATCAAATAATTAACAACAATACTTTATATAGTGGATTTAAATGGCCGCGGGCCTTTATTATTGGTTTATTAATATTTACCAACAATAAAACATGTTCCAACTTATATTTAATATAACACACACTTTTATTATCTCATACCAATAACTTTTAACTCAGCCTTTACAGCTCAAGCTAAACCAAAAAACACACTTTAAAAGTCTTCATAACTGTCCCATACGCCAGGCATATCATAGATAAGCCTGGCACCCCACCCGCACCGCGGCCAAATCAATACAGTTTTGAATACCCACATTAAAAATATCCAAAGCAATATCAGATAAATGTACTGCGTCAGGCTGGTAAAAACCAACAAAACCGCCCTCCAAATCAACATGCCGGTAAGATATACCATTAATAGAAGGCATACATTTTGAAATTGCTCTATTTATTTTTTTACTAATTTTTTCGCAATGCCGAAGCTCGGGAAGAAGTAACCAATTTAATTGAGGAACAATCTTGGAAAATATAATCACCGAATCTGGCAAAACGGCGTGTAAATGAAGAAAATCAAGTTTCAATTGTGAAATAATGTCTAAAGTATGGCGTTTGCCAATATCATTACCAGCAATATGAAAAATGACCACTTGAGGAGGGGGCAATGAAGAATAAAGTGAAGAAAAAGCCTGACGCAGACCATTTAGCCTCATACCCCGTGAAGCATACCACCACAAATGAAATTTATCCAAAGGAAAACCCAGATTGGTACCATATATCCTAACTACCGACCTACGCCAAGACCAAAAGATGTAAGAGTGTCCGATGATCCATATGTTACAATGGGTACCTGTAAATTAAACAGAAACATTAAAGGCGTATGTATGAACGATAGCAACTTGATTTCCATCTACCAATATCTTTTATAATAGAATGAGATAAACCTAATTTAGCAGCAGTGGTAGCCGCACCAATCCTGAACGAGTGAGAAGTAATGGGCAGGTGATCTAAACCCAAATGACTTAGACATTTTTTCAATACGGAACAAAATTGAAATCTAGTGAGGGGTAAGCCAGAACAGTGAATCAAAAGACAACCAGGACCACTAGGTCGAACTTGTAAATATTGTTGAATCAATAAAATTGGGCAAATGGAAGGAGAGTCGAATCTGTTCAAAGTAATCCACCGCCCATGACCCAACTGATCAGTCTTGCTTCTACATATCTTTATTTGAATAAAAGTGTCACCCAAAATTAAATCAGAAAGAGAAAGCCCAGCTAAACCAACATTGGTAGGAAGCAGCTCAGAAATACGAAATGCTCCAAAAAAACAAAGACAAAAAGAAACCCGAAATAATAAAGATTCGTAAACAGAAAAACAAACAGAATTAGTTGAAGAACAAATCTTCTCTAAAAGATCAATAGAAATAGGCAAACGAGAATCGTGAGAAATATTCGATTTGCGATAACCCTTCAAAGCTTGTTTTACAGAGAAGAAACTCATACAAGAAGGGAAACCCAATAATTTTCCAAAAAACAATACCCCCACTAATTGTTTCAATATGTGAGAATAAGAATAATTTTTTAACATCAAAGCATCTAAAAATGACAATACTAATGGTTCAGAAACAAGTGTGCCCACTTGACCTTTGGAGTCCAAGTGACCACACCAAGATAACCACGCGGCTTGATAGTCCGCCCACGTGGAAGGAGCTAAAGAATTACAGATGGATGAACCAACTTTCAATAAACCAGATCCCAGAGATAAGAAGGGCATTGCACTCCGCATTCGTCTGCTTCCGGAACTAAGGTTCGAAACCGCTCCAGCTGTAAACGGGACAAAGAATCAGCTACTGAATTATCAATGCCTGGTACATATTTAGATGTCAACCAAATGTTCAATTCCAAACATTTAAAAACTAAACGACGAAGAACTGCTAGTACAGGCAAAGATTTGGACGATAGACAGTTAATAGCATACACCACAGCTTTGTTATCAGAATGCAACCGAATTCTACGATTCCCAAAGAAAGAACCCCATATTTCGAGGGAAATTAATACTGGAAATAATTCCAAAAGGGTAATGTTAGCAGTCAAACCTGCCGAGATCCAAGAATCATGCCACTTACCAGCCGACCAATGACCATGCCAATAAGCGCCATAACCAACAGAACCAGCAGCATCTGTGAACAAATCAAGGTCCACCGAACTACAAACTGGGTCCTGCCAAAACGAACAACCATTAAAAGTAGACAAATTTTTTTTCCAAACCAACAAATCCTCACGTAAAGAAGCAGTAATCCGTACAAAATGATGTGGGGACTTAATGCCAGAAATAGCCATATATAATCGTTTAGAAAATACTCTACCTATAGGAACGATTCTGGAAGCGAAAGCTAACAAACCCAGTAAGGACTGCAACGTTCTCAAAACCACCTTACGTTTAGAAAGTACAAAGTCAACTAAAAAAAGAAGTTTAGCTATTTTTTGTGGAGGCAACCGAAATTGCATTAATTCGGTATCAATAGTCACTCCCAAAAATTCTAAACAAGTAGAAGGAAGTACTGACTTTTCCGTAGCAAGTGGGACACCGAAATTTCGACAAATAACATTAAATTCAGTAAAAAGATACATGCAGTCCTCAGAATCAGCCGGACCCATAAATAAAAAGTCATCCAAGTAATGTAATATATTATTAGAACTGGATTGATAAGACACAACCCACTCTAAAAATGAAGAAAACATCTCAAAATAACGACAAGACAATGAGCAGCTCATTGGCAGGCATTTATCAAAATAATAAGCACTACGAAAATAAAACCCTAAAGAATTAAACGCACTAGGATGAATCGGCAAAAGCCTGAAAGCGGACTTAACATCAGCTTTTGCCAATAATGCTCTATAACCCAACTTCCTGATCTTAAACAAGGCATCATCGAAAGAAGAATATGATACACTGCATAATGCCGTGTCAATATCATCATTCAGAGAAGAGCCAATAGGGTAAGAGAGATGATGGATCATCCTAAATGAATTAGGCTCTTTTTTAGGAACAATACCCAACGGGGAAACTCTAAAATCGTCAAACGGAGGTAAAATAAAAGGACCAGCCACCCTGCCTTCGTTTACCTCTTTAAAGATTTTTTCAGCAACTATGGAAATATGACGATCAACAGAAGGTAAATTCTTATGAATAAAACAACCTGAACCTTGAAAACTAGGTAAAGGAAAACCATCACGGAAACCTTCAAATAGAAGGACCGCCATCTGCTGATTTGGCCAAATTTGAAGCCAAGGAACCATGTTTATAAGATTCACTGGTGTGTCCGCTTTTGAGAAAAGTATCTCGATTAGTAGGCGCTGCAGAAGAAGAAGAAGCTTTTTTGAAACGCCTAGAAGCTGGATGGTTACCAGTGCAAAAAGCACATTCATGCTTATATTTACAGGAATGCGGCCATTTACAATGACCTTCATTAAAGCCAAAACACATGCCGCAACGGAAAGTAGAAGAAACCGGAGTTGTTGGCTTCACATATTGCTTCTGTGGCAACAACAAGTTCAACCACAAACCAACATCTTTAACCCCTCATTTCAAAGATTTATGTACAGAAAGTTTCTGGTGAAAAGCCTCATCATAAAAGAACCATGCAAGGCCATTAAAGTTTCTATATGCCTCCAATATGATGTCAACATGTTGAAAAAGATTGCTGCACAGCTCAGGGCGTTTTTCACCTAAGACACTGGCATAAATGCAGAAAGCATGGAGCCAGTTAGAAAAAATACGTGGCATAGTTTTAGATTTGTCATCCACAAATTTTTCTGAATCTTTCCGTTCAAATCTATAATCTTTAGATGAAGGAATCAAAGACATTATATCAACATATTCCCAGTTTTTAATTTTTTCTTTAAGTACTAGAGGTAAATGAAAGCCTAGCGGTGACAATTCACAAGGCAAAACCTCACCAAATGAACTCTCAGGGATACTAATATTTTTGTTTTCTGACACCAAAGGAGTTGCAGGCAAAACTGGCGTCACATTAACAGAGGGCACTGTAGATGTAGAAATAGGATCGTTACCCAACCAAACCTGTTCTACACCAGAATCAATATTAGGCATATAAGAATGAGACTGTCCGATTTTTTCTATCAAAGAACTAAAATTGCGAGCAAAGTCACACAAAAATTGATAGTTTTGCGACTCACCAGACGGACGTGGTGGGACAAACATAGAAGCAGGATTAACATTCTGCAGGTCTGCAGCAACATCAGTGACGTCAGCAATAGAACCGGTAGCAATAGCAGCAGCAGCTGAAGATGATGGCTGAGCTTGAGAAAAGGAAGCAGTCTGCAAACATTCTGAAGGGGAAATGGTTAATTGGGAAGGAAGGACAGAGACAGAAAAATCAGAAGGTGAAGTCTTTTTTGCAGAAACAGCTCTGGAATGAGAACTATGAGAATTGCTGGGCTTCTTAGCAGGATAGGGAGGTTGCTTACCACCTTGTCTGCGTGGAGGAGATGGGGAGTTGATCCGGCGTATTTTTTTAACTCTGCCCCTAGAAGACACTGAAGGACGGATTGAACGAAATTCAGCATGAGAAGGAAGAATTTGCTGACAAGCTGAGACATTCCTTTGTGCGTCATCAATTTTTTCAGTGTTAGAGATAGGAATCCGTCTCCTGCTGTCCCCAGAGGCTGAAGCCGGAACTGCACTGACATCATTCTCGGAAGTCACATTCACTTGTTGTGGTATTGCAGGGACGACAGATGAAGAGAGGTCAGGGGGAGGAGAGAAAACTAATGCTGAACTGGAAGAGGAAGTGTGCAAGTCACCAAGATGGGGGAACTGAAGTGAGACATGAGAGGATGAAAGAACAGGATCAGAAAACGGAGGAGTAAAATTAGAAGCCATAGGGAGATGAGAAACAGAAGATGTATCTGATGAAGATAAGGACAAGCATTGCTTCATCCACTCATCACCGTCGGGAGCGCTGGCTCTTTCCATCAGCTGACAAAGTAAAGTCTTCATGGTAAGCAACCTGAACCTCTGTCCTGTGATGCTCCTTCTTCTTGCTGCTCCGCTGCTGACTGAATCTCCTGCGCACTTTAAATTCATTATATATGGGCTAGCTCGTGTCAGTTTAACATGTGACATGCTTTTAGCCAATCATATTGCTCTTTACCTAACTGTCAACTTAACCCTTAGTCTGCCCCGGTCCCATAGGTGGGTGGAGCCAAATTCTTGGCTCCTCCCTTTTCTTCTGGTGCGGACCAAAAAAGGGTCCTGTGCGTGTTTAGTTCAAATGCGTTGCGATTTCTCTTTAAATATTTTATTATATTATATTATGTAAGATACAACAAATTACAATAATATTCATCGTAATAAACAAGTTTCAAGCATAAAATTAAACATAAACAGGAGAGCTTCTCATGTAAATTTAAGTTAATCGATTATAGTATTGATTTTTAAACATTCTACTATATAAAACAAAATGTCAGAAATTTTACATATTAGAGTATTTGTAAATAGTGTAAAGTAAAATAAGACATTCAGAGTAATAAATGAAGTGAATAATAAACATTGAGTAAATCAGCCAAAATAGAATATGAAAGTTATGAACCATATATAAAACGAGAAAAGATAGGGGGTTGAAATAGAATAGCATTTTAGAATTTGATGGAGTTAAGGGGTATATCAGTCCTTAATCAGGGCCAGGGTCCGGCTGTGTGGCCTGGCGTATCCTGAAAGAGTAAATTAATAATTTTCCTACCCCTATCTCGTATTCTAACTTTTGTGGGGAGGGGGGGAGGGAAAAGAAAAGGGAGAGTTGTAAGGAGAGGGGAAAAAGGAAGCAGCATTCAGAGAATTATATTATATATTTTAAGTTTATATCAATGATATATTTGTATCTGGTGGAAGATAGTGGTCAATCCATGGTTGCCATACAGATTCAAATTTATGGATTCTGTCCAAGTAAATTGCTTCAGTTTTAGCATGTACCATGGCTTGCGTCACTCTCTGTTTAACAGTTTGTATGCAGAGGGAATTGGTTTTCCATGCTTTGGCTATGGATTGTTTAGCCGCTGTTGTAACAAATAAGGATAGTTTGAATTGGCGAAGGGTCAAGCATTGGTGTTTGTAGTTTAATAAAGCAATCTTTGGGTCAGGCAGTAAGGTTGTTTTAAAAATTGTTCAGAGAATTTTAAAAACGTCCTTCCAGAATGAGTTAGCTATAGGACACTCCCACCATGTGTTTATGTATGTGCCTTGGTCTGTACAGCCTCTAAAACAATTGGCAGGGTATTGATGGTTACATTTAGATAGACGGGAAGGTACTAATTACCATCTAGTAAGGACTTTGTAATTAGTCTCAAGAGCTACAATGTTGGGACTGGCTGATTTAGTTGCTTGCCATATTTGGGCCCAGTCGTGTTCATCTAGTTGGAGGTGAAGGTAATTTTTCAATTTTTCTATGTATGACGGAAGAGAGGTATGTATGAGTTGTATGAGAAGTCAATTGGGCATAAAGATCTGAGATTAACCCCTTCCTGTGTGGATTTGATTTACAACTTTGCTCAAAAATTGATAATTTGTTAGGTGTAGTGTCTGTAGATTCGTAGGAGGACAGAATTTTTTTTATTTGTAGGTACCTGAAGGATTCTGTTTGTGGTAAATTGTATTGTTCGCAAGAAGTCGAAAAAGGTAATATTTTTGAAGCTTGGAAAAATTGGTGGTTCCTCAGGAGACCTGCAGTGGTCCATGCCGAGAACGATTTAGGGAATGACCAGGATAGAAGGAAGGGTTATGAAGGAAGAAAAGAAGAGGGTTTAGTTTAGATTGCAGACCAAAACGAGTTTTTAATCTATCCCATAAGGAAAGACCATGTTTAGTATAAGGATTTGTGATTGATTTCCGTTGGGCTGGGGAGAGCCAGAGGAGATTGGCGGTGGAGAGGGGATCACAGTCTACCAATTCTAATACAACCCATAGTGGTATTTCTTTAGTAGCATGATATTTCGTTAACTGAGCTAATTGTGCCGCATAAAAATATTTTGTAAAATCAGGTACTCCAAGGCCACCTTTAATTTTAGGGGTATATAGTGTATGTTTAGGAAGGCGAGGTCTGAGTTTATTCCAGATATATTGGTTGGTCCTGCGTTGGAGGATACGCAGGAAGTGTGAAGGGACTGAAATGGGGAGTACTCTAAATAGGTATAGGATTTTAGGGAGAATAGACATTTTTATGACAGTGATACGACCTAACCAAGCTAGAGGTATGGATGACCACGTGGAAAGTAATTTGGATAATTGTGTTAACATCGGTGGATAATTAGACTTATAAAGATCACTTGGGTTGGCTGTGAAATTAATACCTAGATAAGTAATGTGAGATATCGACCAAGTGAAAGGAAGCGAACATTGTAATTGTGTTTGAAGTTCAGGAGATAATGATATATTCAATGCTTTAGATTTTTGTATATTAACTGCTAGACCAGAAATATGTCCGAATTCGTTGAGGGTTTTAAGGAGAATTGGTGCTGATAGCAAGGGATTAGTGAGAAAAATTAGGACATCATCTGCAAATAAACAGATTTTGTGATGATAGCCACCTAGTTCTAGTCCCTTGATATCAGTGTTGGATCGGATGAGTTGGGCCAGGGGTTCTATCGCTAAAGCAAAGAGAAGTGGGGATAGGGGACATCCCTGACGAGTTCCTCTCTCAATATCAAAGGAATTTGAGCGGAATCCAGAATAGGATATAAAGGCTTTAGGATCTTGATATAGAGCGGATATCCATCTCATGAAGTGGGTACCGAATCCCCATTTATGTAGAATTGAGTTTAGATAGGGCCAAGATAAGGAGTCAAATGCCTTTCTTATATCCAGCGAGAGGAAACAGGTAGGGATGTTCCTGGTACGAGCTGTGTGGGCCAAAATCGCCGCCCGACGTATGTTATCTCCCACTTGTCTACAAGGAATAAATCCTGTTTGGTCTCGGTGTATTAGAGTACCTATTATAGGGTTGAGTCTATTTGAGAGAAGTTCAGCTAATAATTTTATATCAATGTTAAGTATTGATATAGGTCTGTAGTGAGACCAAGATGTATCATCCGTATTTGGTTTTGGTATCATAAAAATGGAGGAGTCGGTCTTCCCGTCGTCGCCGTCAGCGTCTTCTTCCCTCTTCTCCTCCTCGATGTTGACTCGACGCTTCCTCTCGCAGTAATGATAAATCTTCGGTCCGCAGAGATTAATATAGGCTTCTCATGACGTCACAGTCACAAGGTCCCATGACGTCACAGTCACATGCTCCTGGGCCATGTGCCACAGAGCATGTGACTGTGACGTCATGAGAAGCCTATATTAATCTCTGCGGACCGAAGATTTATCATTACTGCGAGAGGAAGCGTCGAGTCAACATCGAGGAGGAGAAGAGGGAAGAGGACGCTGACTGCGACGACGGGAAGACCGGCTCCTCCACTAGCAAAAGAGCTACCAAGAAGTTAGTGGAGGGGCCGGCAGAAGGACAACGGAGAGCCGGACGAGACGACGGAGAAGACCGGGCCTCCGCTAGCAAAAGAGCTAAAAAGAAGTTAGCGGAGGCCCGGCGGAAGAAAGAACCGGAGAGCGGGAGAAGAACCGGAGAGCGGGAGAAGAAGAAGGCGACGGAGAAGACCGGGCCTCCGCTAGCAAAAGAGCTAAAAAGAAGTTAGCGGAGGCCCGGCGGAAGAAAGAAAGAACCGGAGAGAAGAAGAGGGAAGAAGGCGACGGAGAAGACCGGGCCCCGCT
Source organism: Rana muscosa (assembly GCA_029206835.1). Taxonomy (NCBI): domain Eukaryota; kingdom Metazoa; phylum Chordata; class Amphibia; order Anura; family Ranidae; genus Rana; species Rana muscosa. The sequence continues at coordinate 263,315,784 of CM055116.1, read as the reverse complement.
AGCAAAAGAGTTGGAAGAAGATAGCGGTGGCCCGGCAGAAGAAAGAACCGGGGAGCGCGGCGACGACACCGGAGACCCCCGAAGTCGGAAGAAGACCTCCGGAGCGGTGCAATAAAATACTTTTAAAAACTGTTGTGTTTTTATTACCATTTTTTTCCCACCAGGTGAATGGGTAGGGGTACGATGTACCCCATACTCATTCACATAGGGTGGGGGGGCTGGGATCTGGGGGCCCCCTTATTAAAGGGGGCTCCCGGATTCCGATAAGCCCCCCACCCGCAGACCCCGACAACCAACGGCCAGGGTTGTCGGGAAGAGGCCCTGTCCTCATCAACATGGGGGCAGGGTGCTCTGGGGTGGGGGGGCCCGCAGGTCGCCCCCCTGCCCCAGAGCACCAAACCCCCCATGTTGAGGGCATGTGGCCTGGTACGGTTCAGGCTCTCGTCCCCCCCTCTTCCCCTGCGGCCTGCCAGGTTGCGTGCTCGGATAAGGGTCTGGTTTGGATCTTGAGGGGGACCCCCACGCTGTTTTTTCGGCGTAGGGTTCATCTTAAAATCCAGACCAGACCCAAGGGCCTGGTATGCTCCTGGAGGGGGAACCCACGCCGTTTTTTCGGCAATGCGTGTCGCTCATCGTGAAAGGAACATTTTTTCCTTTCCCGATGACGAGACAGCTCGGCGCTGGCTCTCGCGACGGAGCTCATAGGGTGTCAATATCGCCGCTAGAAGCGGCGAGATTGACACAATATCGGCGGCACCTACTGTAACTCATTGTGAAGCTGCCGTTTTTGCTTATGATAGTGAGACGCCTGGCTTATACAGACACCTCTGATACAAGGTTTAAGGGCTTCCCAGTAAGTTAAAGGATTTGTATCAGTAATTTTATTATTTGCAATATAATCTGTGATAGCTTTCTCAATGACCTTTCCATATGAAGGCTGTGCTAATAAACCATCATTTATATACAAAGTTTTATGATTCGGTCGTGGTATAAGTGAGGAAAGTGTTGTCAGAACTATGTTATTGTCAGACCATGTACACGGTATAATGTTTGAGTCTAAGATATAAGCTGAGATGTTGATATTAATGAGAAGATGGTCAATGCGGGAAAATTGTTTATGTGGATGGGAATAATGGGTATATTGTCGTCTAGCTGGATGTTGCTCCCTCCATGTGTCTATTAAAGAATATTGATTAAGAAGTTGTTGGTATGAGCAGCGTTGGGTTTGTATCGGGGTCGGAGATTTATCTAAAAATTGATATATTACCTGGTTAGAATCTCCACCAAGTATAAGTGTACCTCGTTTATGATTTTCTATAACAGAGAATAAGTGAGATAAGAAGGACAATGGGTTTTTATTTGGGGCATAGTATGAAACTATGGTGACTTTGGTGTCTTGTAAAAGGCCAGTCAATATTATGTAGCGACCTTCAGGGTCTTTAAGTTCAGTTTGTAGTTGTTGATGATGATGATGCTGTATGGTGAAACGCAACTAGGACACCTCTTTGTTTGGTAGCTGCTGATGCGGTATAAACTTGAGGGAATTTAAGGCTAAAGAATTTAGGACTAAAATGGGAGGCAAAATGCGTCTCTTGAAGGCAGACCACATGTGCCTTTAGTTTAGAAAAGGAACGAAATGCTTTTGTTCTTTTAGGTGGTGAATTTAGACCCTGTACATTCAGCGTTATTATATTTAGAGGTGCCATTATATGTGAATAGGAAAGGGGAGGAGCGTTAAGAACTAACTATAGCAATATTTCTCTGGAGGATATTGTAATAGGGACTATGTTTGGAGGTATGGGGGAAAGAAAAAGGGGAAAAAAGGGAGAAAAAAGGGCCTGAAAAAATAAGATCCGTTAATGGGTTAGTTATTACTCTGTAAATAGTATATAAACAATAAATCAAGAAGCTTTCTTTTGTGTTCAAAAAAATAAAATGTAAAAAGAGCAATTAGCTCCCAAAAGGAGCAAGTATCCAAAGATTGGTATAAAATACCGATCTATGGGTACTCTGTATCCAAAGAGTGTCCAAACTATTTGGCGGGCACTCGAGGATATGTTGGAGACGCAGTGGCTATCTCCGGGACTACAAAGACCATCAAGAAATAAAGGCAGTAAGAATATAAACTTCAAGTCTAAGCCGACGAATAGTGTATTTTAAATCGGTAACTATGTATATCAAAATTCAACAGAGTTACAGTCATACCAGAATTTGAGACAAAATCAACATTCTAGATATGGTAAAGATGCTGAAAATAAGTTTATATCATAAGAAATAGAGCGGGGATAAACCACTCTAGTTTCTATTATGAGATGTATTGCATTATAAAGGCTAGTTAGAGTATGAATAAAAATAGAAAATTAAATAGAAGAAATACAAATAAAAGGTGAATAAACTACATTAGTTCAATATTATGTCTACGCCATAGAGATCTAGATCTTCTAGAGCCTAAATGAAAAAAATAAGCTAAGATATATCGTTTTATAGAAATATAAACAAAATGAGTACAGTAATATGTATGAGAGGATAAATATAAGCTTAAAAATAAAACAAAAAAAAAAAATATAGACCAGTAAGGTCTACTATATTTTGGGGTGTACATTGCAAGACAGTATTATTTGTATTCATACCGCCTTGTGAGCATGCCACCTATTATAGCATATAAGTATGTGAATACATATTTTGATTCAATATTATGCTAAAAACCATTTTTTTTTGTTTAGTGTATATAGAGTTGCTTATGTTAAACTTTTTAATTTTGGATCAGAATCAATAGTTAAAAATAAATAATAATTAGTTATTAATTCATACCACAGGAGAAGAGAGGGGAATAAGCGTTTATTGATTGGTTTGCGCAAAAGTTATAGCGTCTACAAAATAGGGTATAGTTTTAGAGCATTTTTATTAATATTTTTTTTTTACTAGTAATGGCGGCGATCAGCGATTTTTATTGTGACGGACACATCGGACACTTTTGACACCATTTTGGGACCATTGTCATTGATACAGTGATCAGTGCTATAAAAATGCACTGGTTACTGTAAAAATGACACTGGCAGGGAAGGGGTTAACCACTAGGGGGCGAGGAAGGGGTTAAATGTGTGCCCTGGGAGTGATTACTACTGTGTGGGGGAGGGGACTGACTGGGGGAGGTGACCGATCTGTGTCCCTATGTACAAGGGACACAGCATCGGTCTCCTCTCCCTGACAGGACGTGGATCTCTGTGTTTACACACAGAGATCCACATCCCTGCTCTGTGTACACGCCGATCGCGGGTACCTGGCGGACATCGCGGCCGCCAGGCACGCGCATCGGCATCTCAGTGATGTGCCGGGCACGCGCGCGTGCCGCTGGCGGTGCTCGCGCGCCCCCCAGTGGCCGAAATAGCCGAGGACGTCTATTGACGTCCTCCCGGATTTTTAGATCCACATTGAGGCCGTCATTTGTCAATGGCCCGGATCTGAAGAGGTTAATAATATGGTGAAAAGATGAAATATAAAAACAGAGTAAAGCAACAATATCAGTTTTGACTCATAACATTAATCTAAGTATTCTATATATATACTGTCTCATCTAAGGGGTGTGTTTTCTAGGATCAGTATAATATATGTGTTAATAAGTATTGGCCTATATATTGAATCAAATCACTTCATGTCATTGGTGCAGTGTCTGGAATAGGTGAAGCAAAACGACTTCTCTTATGGGTACTAGAAGAGGCAGGTTGATCTGAAATGTCTTGTTCGCGTTGTGAGGGGGAACCAGAGTGTGTCCGCCTTTTGGTTCTTTTTGTTGTGGTTTCTGGAGTTGACAGGCGAAGATCTAGAATAGTAGAAAGCAAATCATCTGCAGATTTACAGATACAGGTAGTTCCTTTGTATGTAAAGCGGATGGCAAAGGGGAAAGTCCAGCGGTATGTGATGTGATTATATTGGAGCACCTGTAGATGGGGTTTCATTTCCTTCCTTTTCATCAGTGTCTGTTGAGAGAGGTCTTGGTATATTTGGTATTGATGACCTTGGAATGATAGTGAGCCTTTGTTGCGAGCTGCTTCTAATAGTTGTTCCTTTGTATGGAAATAATGAAATTTGATTATTATATCCCTGGGAGGACCCTTGTCCTTTTTTGGTGTTAATGATCTGTGAATTCTGTCCATTTCAAGTCTTTCCAGTGGGATAGAGGGTGCCAGTTCTTGAAATAATGCTGTGGCTGTAAAATGGAGATCCTCTTTACTCTCAGGGAGTCCTCTGATGCAGAGATTAGATCTCCTATTCCTGTTTTCAAAATCCTCAAGTCTATTTTGGAGGGAATAATAATCTTCTTTAAGGCAGTCTAACTCATCAGCATGGTTAGAGATTGCAGCATCAAGTTCATCTGTTCTCTGTTCTAGAACTGAGGTGCGTCTACCCACCTCACAAATTTCTTTAGTCAGCTTTTCTGTAATGCTATCAGATGTATTCTGAAGAGCTTTATGTAGGACCTTTTCAAATTGATTAATTAAGTCAATATTAGGTGATGTTTGTTGTAGGGAGTTTGTAAATATCCCTATGTCATAAGCCCCGTACACACGATCGGTTTAACTGATGAAAACCGTCCCATGGATGGTTTTCATCAGACCAACCGATCGTGTATGGTACCCATCGGTCTTTTTTCCATCGGATGGAAAAAATAGAACTTGTTTAAATTTTTCCGATGGATAAAAAACCGATGGGAATTTCCGATCGTCTATGGGCAAGTCCATCGGTTTAAAAACCCACGCATGCTCAGACTGAATTAGGAGACGGGAGCGCTCGTTCTTGTAAAACTAGCGTTCCTAATGGAGAGAGCACATTCGTCATTCTGCAAGTTATTGCTTCGTTTAATGCAGCGCATGTTTTTTTGCTTTAGAACGGTCTTTAAAATGTCATTTTGGCAGCAGAACTTTCTCCTGAGTTCTGACAAATGTATGGCCTCGTACACACGACCGATTTTCTCGGCAAGAACCAGCAAGAAACTTGCTGGCAGAGATGTCTTGCCGAGTAAATCGGTCGTGTGTACGCTGCTATCGGGTTTCTCGTCGAGAAAACCGACAAGAAACCTCGACGAGAAAATAGAGAACCTGCTCTCTATTTTCTCATCGAGATTCTCCTTGGCATGTTTCTCGACGAGAAAAGTGAGTGTGTGTACACTTACCTGTCCGCCGGGAAGCCCGCGCATGTTCGAAATGAATTCGACGCATGCGCGGTAGCTTCCTAGGCATACGTAGGGTATACCAAGATGGCGGCGACGGCATCGAATGTGACGAGCGCATGCTCGACGTAGTCGATGACGTCACCGCGTACACTCCTTTCAAAGAACCGCGGGTTCTTTGAAATGAGCGTGTGTACACTCGGCCGGGACAAGTTTCTTCTCCAAGAATCTCGTCGAAAAAAACGACATGTTTTTTTCAACGAGAATCTCGGCCGTGTGTACGAGGCCTGAGTCTTTCTTTTTTCTAGTGATCTTCGGAATAATTATTAAAATTCTGCAAGGCCGACCTCCCAAATTACACCTTTATGTTTTTTGACTCTTAAAATTTGTTGTGCATTTTTTGGTGTGTCAATTTCTCAGAACAACATAATATTACATTTTAGAAAAATCATGGAGGTTGGTGTCCCTTGTTCTTAATTACACATTGTATTTATGCAATCTTATTGCTACTTCTCAAAAAAACACATCAGGCATGTAGGTTGGCTGTAATCAAATTTCCCTTTATTTTGGAAAAAACAAATCAAAAACCGAAGGGCAACTTTTCTCAAATTAGCAGAGAATATAAAGACAATTAGATCCCAAATGCAGACCTGACTATGATCAATAATAAAATCAACAACAGCATGAAATCAGGAGCAGCAGCCAAAGACATACATCATCCCAAGCTGTGGTACTCCATCAACCTTCAATTTCTGGATGAGCAGCTCGAGGCCAGGGAATCACCTCCTGCTCTTTCTTGTAGCCTTCCTTCCACGCCTCTCTGCAGCGTTCTCTCCACGGCCCTGTCCACGCAGGCTGGGCCACTGTGGGTGGTGATGTGGCAGGAGGAGGAGGAGAAGGAGGAGAGGGATTGGGCTGATGTGAGATATGGGTGGCCTCAGTCAGCAGCCCCCTCGCCCCCATGTGTACGGCCATATAGATGAGATGCTCACAGAGGGCCCGTTGTCCCGCCTCCATTCTGAGCAGCTTATCCGCCAGATAGGTGCTAAACCCCTCCGTAGGGTTGAGGGGGGCCCTCATAATGGCAGCAGCCTCCTGAATCATCTTTAGTGACTCCTCCTCCACTTGTGTCATCCGCCGTTGTTTTGGCGGTCTGACGTGGAGGGGAGCCACTTGGGAGACGGTGCTGCCACTAGGCCTGGGGACCTGCTGATTCCCACTTGGCCCTGCCTCCTCCTGCCTGTCACACTCCTGACCCTCTTCCTCCTGGCTTGCCTCATCCTGTTTATAAAATAAAAAGTAGATTTCTATTATTTGAGGAATCAATCACACACAATTTTGATCTCATTACTGGTTTATTTTGGAGGGGGGGGGGTGGGATCATTTATGGCTAAGCCAAACAGTTCAACTCCATATTACTTAGTGGACAATAATTAGCATCAAAAATACTATACCGGGCTGAAGATGTGAAGATCTGGCTCTTCTAGCTCGGGAGGCTCCTCCTCCGCCTCTGCAGGGGTGGAGGAAAGGGTGGAAGGAACGCTGGAGGGAAGGGTGGAAGGAAGGGTTGAGGGAAGGCTGGAAATAGATTCCCTGGCCTCGATCTGGTCATCCAGGAATTGAAGATGTCTGTAGTACCACAGCTTGGGCTTTACTACATTGTCGGCTGCTGCTCCTGATCTCTTGGACTGGCGCACTTCCTTGAATTTTTTTTTATAAGAATTGCGCAGGTTGTTGATTTTATTATTGATCATAGTGTAGTCTGCATCTGGGATCCATGGCTTCATATCCTCGGCTAATTTGGTAATAGTTGCCCGTCGTACATCACTTTTGTGATACGCAAGGTGTTTGAGCTCCCAAAGGTTGCGCTGTTCCTTATACTTTTCAATAAAAACAAGCATCACCTCCGGCTCTCTTAGTTTATGCATCTATTAGGATCAGCAAGTACAAAAAAAAAGGATCAGAATTGATTCTCCTCAACTTATCACAATATTGCCCTTTACAATCATGACCCATTAATATGCCACTGCAGGCACGAGTTCCCTTCTTACCTTTGTTCACTTCGTGGGTTCACTTCCGGTCGTCCTTACTCCGCGCATCCCTAATAACTTCTTTCCCCTTTTTATACCCTGCGCATGCGTGTAACTCCGCCCTCGTCGCCCGCCCATGACGGACTTTTTCTGCATTTCCCCGCCCCTTAACGATCGGCGCACAGTGTGAGACGGCGACATGTCGCAGACACAGGTGGCTTCTTTCATTGAAATTACCGACGAGGAAAGCCCGGAGGTGGAAACGTCCCGATCCTGTAAAAAAAGATACAAGGCGACTAATATGTCTTTTTCTGAGATGGCGGAGATAGTGGACATTCTGCGGAGGAAGGATTACGACGGCAAGCATGGCCCATACGACACCCCTAATCTCCGGAAGTCACAAATTATGGATAAAGTGGCGAAGACTCTCTATAAAAAATATGGGGTCAGGAGATCCAAGGAACAACTCCGTAAAAGGTGGTCAGACCTGAAGCTCAGGGAGCCGGAGCAGTATAGGAAGCTTATAAAAAGCATAGAAAAAAGTAAGTATATTTTACTGTGTTCTTTCACATTGTAATATGTATTCTTCCATGTTTTGCACCATGTGCTTGTCTTGACTGGGTTCACATTTTGAAATCTCATCTTTTATGTTAAGTGGAGAGTCCACTTATTTGGCCAATGTTTTGACCAATAACTTGCTGCTCTTCCCCCAAACATGTTTGGCACATATCCACGTAAACTACATGTGGGCATGCCTCATTTTACTTCAACAATGTTTATCTACACATTGTTGGCTAGATGATGTGTTGTAAGGAAATTTAGAATGTGACTGAAAGAAGAAACTGTATTCTGGGTAAAGGAGATGACACTCCAGCAGTTGTGTACTCTTTTTTGTTCTTCAGCAAGATACTATACTCTGGGCCACATGACCAAATTTCTTAACAGTGTCACACACAGGTGCTCCAGTGGATACCTTGGTGGTTATCCAAGTGTATTTGTGAGTGTCCTCAAAAATAACATGTTGCTTTGTTGAGTTTGCAAAATCACATATGTTCATGTTGGAACTCAGGGCCAAATATCAATTGTACCCCACTTCAAAACATTGAGGATCCCTTTTCAGGCCTAAAAAAAGTCTGTGTGCTAAAGTATACATTTTGTTGTAAATTCCCATAGGGGAGAGGAGAGTGGGAGGACACCATGCTCATGAGACGAGTAACCCAACACCACAGAAAATCCCCGAAGCTCCCAAAGCAGACCAAGATCAGCAGGTTCAGGAAGCGGAGGTGGAGGAAGGGGAGGTGGAGGAAGGGGAGGTGGAGAAAGGGGAGGTGGAGCTTATCAGCACAACAGGTCAGTGTCTGTCACCACAACTTCAAGGTAAATACAGATGTAGGACTGCCTAGTGTAAAACCTTTTTTTTTGTTTTAGGGACTGAACGTGGGGGTGTGTCAGGAAGTCCAAATCCACCATTCTCGAGTGCCAGCGCCAAAATAATCATTCAGGAAATCATGGAATGCAGTAGCGAAATGGACATTATGAGAAAGAGAATGATTGTGATTGAGCAAAAATATAAAAACATGATAGATATTTTGGGGAGAATAGTGTGAACCCCCCCCCTTTTTGTGTTTTTTGATCTGCGTCTGACATTATCTCAGGGATTTCCAACATCCCAAATGTGAAGATGCACACACTGAAGACTCAACATGTGCTATCTGCCGTCACAGGATATCTATGTCCCTGTTTTGGGGGTGCAACCTCTTCCTCCCTCCTCAAGTAGGGGAGAGGAAGGGTTTACATCTCCAAAGCACGACCATTGATCCCCCATGATGGCAGATAGCACATGTTACCCTAGCCATGGGATCTTGTTGAAGATACCCATTTGAGCCCCCAAAGAAAGTGTGTTTGTTAACATTTGGGATGGATCAGGGGTACCATCACCCCATCTCCAGTTGTTATTTTTCACAGTGTTATTTTATTACTTTTTCAAACTAAAAAAAATGGCTTACGACCCATGCATGTTTCTGCCAAAAAAGCCGCACATAAAAAAAAAGGCTAGTATTTCTAAAAACCAAAACAAAATGTGGTGCAAACAATAAAAACATTTGGGAAGTCTAAAAAAGGTGTGCCTTGCTCTTTCTATGCTCAAGAGCAGTTCTGAAGATGCAAAAACCGTGTTTTTCGCTCTAAGTTTTGAGGCTATTTACTAAGGACAATTACACTTGGCACTACTAGAACCTGGGAGACACATAAACCCAAAATACAAGAATGACAACACAAGTTTGTATGAATTCAATTTTTTCTTTTATTTTAAAAAGGTTTAAGAATTGGTCAGATGTGGTCTGGCATTGCGATGGCCCCCCTACCCGTGAAGTACTCTACGTATTTCTGGCGTACTTCACGGGCACTTTGGGGGGCCAAGCTAGTACGAGCAGTGCTGAGGCCGGTCAGATTAATCAGTTCAGATGGACCGGCCTCAGGCCCAAACGATGAAACATAATTGTTTGCAAATTTGCGTAGAAAATTGTGCAATATGCAGCAGCAGTAGACGATGTGGTTCAGTTTATAATCCGCCAAATGTATCGCTGTCTGGAACAGGCGGAACCGGCTGGCCATTATCCCGAAGGCATTCTCCACAACTCTCCGGGCTCTGGCCAGCCGGTAATTAAAAACCCTCCTCTCCGGGGTGAGGGTGCGTTGGGGAAACGGCCGCATCAGGTGTGGTCCTAGTCCAAAAGCCTCATCCGCAATGAAAACGAACGGGAGCCCTTCAACGTTCTCTGCATCTGGAGGCAGTGCAAGACCCCCAGCCTGCAGACGGTGAGCGAACTCCGTCTCCGCGAATGATCCGCCATCGGACATCCGGCCGTTCTTCCCCACGTCCACATACAGGAACTCGTACCGTGCCGACACCACCGCCATTAACACTATGCTATTAAAACCTTTATAGTTGAAATAGTATGACCCCGAACGGGGGTGGCGGCACTATGTGGACGTGCTTCCCATCAATTGCCCCTCCACAGTTGGGGAAATCCCACCACTGGGCAAATTGGGAGGCCACAGTCAGCCATTCCTGTGGTGTGCTAGGGAACTGTGGAGTCAAACAAAAAGAAGACATTAGTACGGTTTATGGTTACAGTGCAAGCAGATGACACACCAAAAAACATTGTTGAATAACATTATTATTTAAGGGAGTTTTTCCGAAAAATTAACAAAGGCCCACTTAGCAGATGCCTCACCCCTGCTGAGTGGACATTCTAAAATAATCTAAGGGGGGGGGCTAAGGTGATTGTGGGGAATCCCAAAAAAGGATCTACCACTTTGCTGAGCTTGATTGAGAACTACTAATTTTTTAACATCTTTAGGGGGGGGGGGAGGTTGTCAAACTACGAGGGCAATGACCCCCCAAAAATGAAAAGGAAAATAGAAGGCTAGCTGGGTTTGCGCCCACGATAGCATGCTAGAGAGGTTAGTGGAGGGAAATAGACATGTAGGGCCCAAAAAGGGATTTACAGGTAAAAAAAGGCATGTGGAAAATGGGGACATTACCAGGATATTACAAACAGGCATATTTGTGTTAGGAGGAAAAAAAAAAAAAGAGAATAAAAAAAGATAATGTGAGGTTAAAGGAGCATAATTACCTTCATATAGTCCTTCTGCAGGACCTGAATGATGGCCGAACACGTCTCAGGGATAATGATCCCGAGAGCCTGGGGGGAGATGCCTGTTGAGAACTTGAGGTCCTGCAAGCTTCTCCCAGTCGCCAGGTATCTCAACGTGGCAATAAGCCTCTGCTCGGCAGTGATGGCCGGGCGCATCACAGTGTCCTGCCTCGTGATATAGGGGGACAGCAAATCCAACAGACGGTGAAATACGGGGTCCGTCATCCTGAGATAATTCCTGAAATCATCAGGATTATTCTCATGGATTTCCCGCAGCAGAGGCATATGAGAGAATTGGTCCCGCTGGAGCAACCAATTCTTAGTCCATGAACTCCTCCTCACCCTGTTCACAGACCGAACTCGGGTTACAGTGTTAACTGCAACACCAAGCCCAAAGCCAGCACGAGCTCGAGAACGAGAACGCACTTCAAACATGGTTTTAAACCGGTCGGCTGGTCAGAACGCACTCAAACAGAACGCACCGTGGAACAGCAAGGCCTGAAAAGAACGATCTGAAAAACAGTAAACGAACGGCCAAGTCGGCACTGCAAGGCAGTAACGACCTGACTGCACGCACTGAATCACAAATACAAACCCACAAGCACAAACTGAACAACAGGAAACGATCTGCAAAGCACGGAGACTGAAAAGCGCGAATCGGCTCTCACCAAACTTTTACTAACACGCGGTAACACGAAATCAGCAAAAGCAGCCCAAGGGGTGGCGCCATTAGATTTGTTCGGCCCTTTTATAGCGCGTCGTACGTTTTGTACGTGCCGTCGTTTTGTTGCTGTCGGTTTTTAAACTGATGGTGTGTGGCCAAGACTGATGAAAAACAGTTTCATCGGATTTCCGATGGTCAAATCCATCGGACGAAAATCCATAGGTTATCCGATCGTGTGTACAGGGCTATATTCTGTCTCTGAGTGCTGTGAGGAGGCTAGAGACTGCAGCTGCTTCTGTGAGAGGATTTGTGAGGGAAGTGGCACAGCCATTTTAGATGTAGATTTAGTCAGCGCTTCTTGTGCTTTCCCTGCCTTAGGTTTAGTTTTCCTCCCGCTATACATCATTTCAAAAGGTGCCCAAGAGTATTAGTAGTATACCTGTCACCAGGGCCGATCCTAGGGTCACAGACGCCTGGGTGCAGAAATATTTCTGGCGCCCCCACATGGGCGTGGTCATCTTACAAACTCCTCCCCATTACACATGTTTCTATGGCAATGACTCAAACACAGAGATGCTCCCCTAAGAAATCTTTGTTTCCCTGGGATCCTCCCATGATCTTCTAACAATAAAGAAAATACAGGAAGAGCGTACCCTAATGAGACCTGGAGGGGAGTCTCTCTGATGCACACAGAGGGGGCTTCTGTTAGAAAGAGCCCCCAGACATGGTACAGGAGATGGTCAGAGTAAGTGATTAGTACAGATAACTTACTCTGTCATTTCAGGCAGGGAAGCCTTCCCTGCTCTCCATCCTTACATATTCCCCACAGCAGCCGGTGGAAGAGGGGAGGGGGGAACCTGGCAGAGCTGGGGGGGGCAGGCAGGAGACAGTACAGGGTGACAGGAGAATGGCAGGATAAAGGAGAACAGCAGGGGGACCTCAGAAGAGCACAGGGGGGGACCTCAGAAGAGCGCAGGGGGGGGTACCGGAGAAGAGCACAGGGGGGGACGGGACCGGAGAAGAGCACAGGGGGGGACGGGACCGGAGAAGAGCACAGGGGGGGACCAGAGAAGAGCACAGGGGGGACCAGAGAAGAGCACAGGGGGGGACCAGAGAAGAGCACAGGGGGGACCAGAGAAGAGCACAGGGGGGGACCAGAGAAGAGCACAGGGGGGACCAGAGAAGAGCACAGGGGGGGACCAGAGAAGAGCACAGGGGGGGGACCAGAGAAGAGCACAGGGGGGGACCAGAGAAGAGCACAGGGGGGGACCAGAGAAGAGCACAGGGGGGACCAGAGAAGAGCACAGGGGGGGTGACCTGAGAAGAGCACAGGGGGACCAGAGAAGAGCACAGGGGGGGACCAGAGAAGAGCACAGGGGGGGACCAGAGAAGAGCACAGGGGGGGGGACCAGAGAAGAGCGGGGGGACCAGAGAAGAGCACAGGGGGGACCAGAGAAAAGCACAGGGGGGACCAGAGAAGAGCACAGGGGGGACCAGAGAAAAGCACAGGGGGGACCCAGAGAAGAGCACAGGGGGGGACCCAGAGAAGAGCACAGGGGGGACCCAGAGAAGAGCACAGGGGGGGACCAGAGAAGAGCACAGGGGGGGTCCAGAGAAGAGCACAGGGGGTGAAAAGAAGAAGAGCATGGGGGGGGGGGGGCAGAGAAGAGCACGGGGGGGCAGAGAAGAGCACAGGGGGGGCCAGATTACAGTAGGGGGTGGGGTGGGAGAGAGCAGAGCAGTTGCTGGGGAAGATCGCAGAAGTGCCAGGAGAAAGCTGAGGGGCCCACGGGCAGAAAAAGCTGGAGAGGAGGGGCGGCATACAGAGGAACCAATGCCCTCCATGTTCTTCCTGCAGCTGCTGAATGCCCACTTTTCCTCCTCTCTCTTGCAGGCATTTAGTGGCTGCAGAAAGAACATGGAAGGCATTGGTTCCTCTGTATGACGCCCCCCTCCTCTCAGGCTGTGGTGCAATGGCGACCACTGTAGTTATGCCCCTGCAGTGAAGTAAAGGAAAAAAGTTCTGGCAGGATGAAGGAGCAATGAGGAATGAATGGCATGCTGGCAGGATTCTGAGGCTGTGACAGTTGCAGACTAGAGCATACAGAGGGTTAACAAGACTAGTAGATGAAAAGATTGTGGACCAGGAAATGCTGAGGAGGAAGGGGGAGGAGGGGGCTGCGAGTGTAGTGAGAGCTGAATGAGAGAAGAAAAGTGCCGGGTGTGGGGAGTTATCAGTGTGCAGTGATGCTGGAAAGATTACCGTACTTTATTTACCTTTTTTATCTACAAAGCACATTCCGGTCTGTACAGAGGCACTGGGCAGTGACACTCAGACAGGAGAGGATCACATCCACACTGCACAGTGACAGAAGACACGAGCAGGAATGGGGTCAGATGTCAGAATCCTCTCACATGACGGGCACTGCACGGCACGGACCGCCCCGCCCCCCCAACAATGTCACAGCGCGGTCTCTCTCCGAACAGAGACAGACGCTCGATCTGTTCTGACAGGAGGGTGGGGGGGCGGGCTAAGGCAGGAAATACAGCGGCAGCGCCGCGGCGGTGACTGGCGGAGGGAGCAGCCTCGGCTCGGACACCAACAAGGAGAGGAGGGAGGGGAGCACTCTGGCGCTTGAGCGCCCCCATCTCTGTGGCGCCTGGGTGAACTGCACCCCAGGCACCCGCCTAGGATCGGCCCTGCCTGTCACCAATTTATGTATATTACCAGCTTAGACCCGGATTATTGGCCGTTTGTGTCCCGGTCGGTGCGGAGCGGTCAGGCAGACATGACTACCTCAGGCGGCTTTGCGCATGCGTCTCGCGATGCGATTTCAGCCATACAGTTTGTATGGCTGAAATTGCATCACACAGACATTGCATGTGATCTGAACACCAATGAAGTGCGAATCACATGCGATGTCTGGCTTCGCACCAGTGTGAACTGGGCCCAAGTCCCTACAAATGTCACCTGACATTATTTTTTACAATTTATTTTTTTACAATTTTTTTTCACAATGATGGGGGGGTTGTTTATTTCATTTTTTTATTTAAATGTTTTACAGTGCTTTTGGGAAAGGGGGTGGGGGGACGTGTCAGTGGTCGGTGTCAGTGGACGGTGTCAGTGGGGTAGTGGACAGTGTCAGTGGTCAGTGTCAGTGGGGTAGTGGTTGGTGTCAGTGGGGTAGTGGTCTGTGTCAGTGGACGGTGTCAGTGGGGTAGTGGTCTGTGTCAGTGGATGGTGTCAGTGGGGTAGTGGTCTGTGTCAGTGGACGGTGTCAGTGGTCGGTATCAGTGGATGGTGTCAGTGGTCGTGTCAGTGGACGGTGTCAGTGGGTTAGTGGTCTGTGTCAGTGGACGGTGTCAGTGGACGGTGTCAGTGGGGTAGTGGTCGGTGTCAGTGGGGTAGTGGTCGGTGTCAGTGGACGTGTCAGTGGACGGTGTCAGTGGTCGGTGTCAGTGGACGGTGTCAGTGGACGGTGTCAGTGGGGTAGTGGACGGTGTCAGTGGATGGTGTCAGTGGGGTAGTGGACGGTGTCAGTGGACGGTGTCAGGGGTCAGTGTCAGTGGACGGTGTCAGTGGGGTAATGGACGGTGTCTGCACCGCATACTAGCTCATTATGAAATACTTACCTTACCTGGTCCACGCCGAGAGAGATGTCATCTTGCCTCGGTGTGTCTTCCGGGTATCGTCGCTCCAGCGCTGTGAGTGGCTGGAGCGGCGATGTCGTTACTCCCGCGCGTCGGCAAGGTCCGGCAGCTGCCGGGCTTTAGCCAAGAATCCCCGCTGTGCATGCGCCGCTGCAGTCAGCGGCTCATTGCCGTACAGGTTTAGGAGATATTCTTTTTACCTACAGGTAAGCCTTATTATAGGCTTACCTGTAGGTAAACGTTCAAAAATAGGGTATACAACCGCTTTAACAGAAGCTGTACTCTGCCTTGAATTTAGTAGAGTTTTGATCTTCTCTGGAACATATTTCTCAACTACTTTCCATTCTACATTACTTCTCTACACAATGTTCTAACCAAGTTAAATGAAATGAAGTACAATACATTTGGTTTATGTAAAATAAAAGCCAACGGTATGTGTGACTATCTGTATTAAAGAACTGAATATAAACATCCAAGTGATTCCATCTGCTGCTGCTCATCCACTACGTGATCTCTAAAGCATTTAGTATTGTCACTTGAATAAGTTGATCCTTATTATTTCCTGAAATAACCAGCAAAAACTTTTTAAAATTGAAAAGCATCTGTGAAAATGCTGGCACTGATTTTAATGAATACCAGCTTTTCAGCATTTTTTTGGCAGCTATGCTGTAAAGGGGTTCCAACAATATCTGATTTTGCAAAAAGTACACAAAATCACTTTGATTTTCTTAAAAAAGTACATACAGTACTAAATGTGCAACAGCTTTGTTAAAAGTGTCATCTATTTTGCTGGAATGATCCTTTTTTTTGCCGAGTGGAATTAATCAATAGTTTAAGAGATGTGGAGATCTCAGTAAGCTCCTGTGAAAAAAAAAGGTTTTTTTTTACTGTGACAGCTGTATGTCCCAAAGATTTACTTAACAAATTGTCATGGTATAAGAAACAAATCAAGCGTAAAGTGTTTTTACAGCTACAGAATATTTAAATACTGTACTTTGATATGCATTGTCTGGGCCCAGGTGATATGCAATCCCAGGTCATGTTTGATTGCGTAGTTACATAGTTTAAAAAATGACACAGGTCCTTCCAGTTCAACATGTGTGTATGTGTGTGATTCCTATACATTCCTATAGCTTTAAGAGTAAAGAACCCTTTCTGAAATCTAACGCTAAACTTATTTTCTTTGCACTTCAGGGACCTTAGAGTAAACAGTTTATTACAGCTAGTGAAGTCACCTTTTGATATATTTGTACATTGTAATCATATCCCCCTCTTCTCCAGAGTGAATAACTGTAAACCTATGTAATCAACCCTCATAGCTAATCGTCTCCACCAGCCTTATTCAGCTTGTTGCCCTGCCTAAGCTCTTTCTAATTTAAAGCTGTTGTAAATGTAGAAAAAATGTAAAAAACCTTCTATGTGCAGCTCCCTCATGCTCAGCTGCTCCTTATATGTCCCTTTTTGATCCAGCGCTGTGCCCCAGAGTAGCGGCTCTCCGCTCTCTCTTCTCCCATGTCATATCCATAGGGTTAATAGACGCAGACAGCGTGGCTTGTAGACAAGCCTTCAGGTGTGCTACAATAGGAAGCAGCACACTGAGATGAGGAGGAGCCAAGTGCACCAGCGGGGGACACGAGAAGAGGAGGATCAGGGGACCCGAGAAGAGGAGGATCAGGGTTTCCTTGTGCAAAACCCTTTCACAGAGCAGGTAAGCATAACATGTTTGTTATTAAAATAATCATTTTAAAGTGGTTGTAAACCCTAGTCTTGAAATTTGAACAAAGCACATATAACTGCTGTTTACTTATATCTCTCCAAAGCTCTAAGTGTTGCTTCTCTCTGGTGCTTTGTTCCTCTGTTATCAACATTTCTGAGATGTTTTCCTGACACGTGAGATAAAATTAGTGATGGGGAGGGAGACAAGCACACAGCTTGTCTATTCAAAATACAGCTCTGCATGGTCCTTCGTTTATCTGCTTATGTGGAAGGGGGTGTGTCCCTTTCCTCCAATCAGCTCTCACAGATGCAGAAGGATTTTTATCACAAATCTGCACTTTTGAAGGGTTGTTGACAAGAAAAGACTGCAAATTAACAAGTAAAAATTGGTTTCATCTCTGTTTATCATCTGAGGGTTTTTACTTTACTGGGTATATGTGAGGGTTTACAACCACTTTTTGGAGGATTGGTGGCCAAAACTGAACTGCATATTCAAGAAGTACCAACTATTGTTTAGTAAAGTGGTAGAATTATTGATTTATCTCTTTAATTATTGTCCTTTTTAATGCTTGGAAGTATTTTGCTAGCTTTGTTGCTAATGTGTATTCTACATACTTAGCTTTGGCACCAACTTAACATTTCTCAATACTGAATCTCATCTGACACATACTGTAGTAACTCAACCCCCTGTTTTATCATCTCTACATGATGTAGAGATGCTACAACCAATACTTAATTTATATCCCTGAATAATTTGGTATTAAAGGCATACACTGAAACTGAGCTCTTAATTCCAACCTCTATATCATTCATAACAAATTGAATAGCATCTATATAATGCTGAGACACACTCACCCACAACATAACTTTAGACCAGAGGTCTCAAACTAGTGGCCCTCCAGCTGTTGCAGAACTACAAGTCCCATCATGCCTTTGCCTGTGGGAGTCATGCTTGTAACTGTCAGCCTTGCAATGCCTCATGGGACTTGTAGTTCCGCAAAACAGCTGTTTCTAGAAATAATATTCAACAATAAACTTCACCTGTAAGCTTGAAAGGTGGCTCCTTATAATTTATTCACCTGGCTGGTCAGGAGTAGCGGTAATCACTTTACATTTACTATTGGTATCAGGACAAGCATGCACCCCATGCTCTGGGACACAGGGATATGCTTTCTGCTCTACTTTGTGTGGTGCCAAAAGCAATATAACAGGTCGCTGTAGAGCTGAATGAGGTAGAGATATGTGTGTTAAATAAAGAATTGGGCTTTTGGCAAAAGTGTAGAATTGATCCTTTTGTTGTATTGTCTACATAGGAAATTGAGACTGAAAGCATTATTTTTGGGATGTCCCCAGGTTGAGGCTATTGCAAGACCATCCCTATATGTGCATACCCTATGGTTATGTGAAAAATGCAATATCGTCCCACCCACTTAATATCCAGCAGTGGAATTGTTTGTTAAGAAGGGGGAGTCCGATGTCTCACAATTTCTACTTGATGGAACTGTCTCAGGATAGCTGTCTGCCAGTACCTCCGATACGGGCAGGCAGTTACTCAAGAGCAGGAAGATCAATGAACTACAAGAGTGCTCACTAGTGCCCTCACAGTTCATTAAGAACTAAAAGCCATCAGCCGCAATGGCTAATGCTACTTATAGTCTATTAATTTACAGATAACTGTTATTGAATGATGTGGCTGTGTGGGTAGAACCCATCAGGGCCACTCTGTTTTCAAATTGTGACAGTGAGTTCGGGGAGAGGATCTCCCGACCACTGTCACAAGGGGAAAGGGGATCAAGGGGAGAGGGAGTGTGTCCTGGAGATGTCATATGTTACACCCATTGGTGTGCACAGCCTATTGCAATAGGTTGTGCACCCCAAAGCTCAAACACACATGCGTGTGTGTGTGTGTGTATAAATATATAGGGCAGTAGGGCAATGGACAGTGTCAGTAGAGCAGTGGACGATGTCAGCAGGGCAGAGGTTGGTGTCAGTAGTTTATTTTTTTTATTTTTTTTATTATTACGTTTTAAAAAACTTTTTTAGGTGCCATATTGGGGGCTTTGGTGAAATATCAGGGATCTAAACAGGCCCCTGATGTCTCACTTTTAAGACCAAGAAAGGGACTGGGGACAGAGATTCCCCATTTCCTTTCTCTGCAGCCAAGCAGCAGGGGGAATCTGCCCGCCACAGGGTGATTAGGGTGTGCCCAGGAAGACCTGGCACACCCTGTGCGCACGCCTATGGTTACACCCTAAATATGGGTGTAATATGTAACATGTTTAGAAGGGTGAACTTAGCCTTTAAACTGCCTGGAAAAGCTCTGCTCACTGGTTCACCAAAGGTCTGGCTGGAGAGAACCTAATTTTGCTAGACAGAGATGTGAATGTCTGTTGCAGCATAGCATCGGCTGAAAATCCAACACCCACGCCTCTGTCATGAGCAGACCGGAGCGTGTATCCAAAGTCTGCACACACACCATTGTTCCCTGAGGGCTTCAGAGAGAGACTTAGGGATTTCCTTTGTACCCTTGAGACTGATGAGAGGGCTATTGGCCCATCATTATCAATAAAGTGGCACCAGGTGCTGCAGTGTTCAGCATTACCTTGGGAAAGGGGGTGGGAGGAGCACCAGCAAAAAAAAAAAAACACTAATTGTCCATGTGCAATAAGTGTTTGTTTAATTCATTTGCTCAGCAGATTGCACTGCTGCATGCCCCAGGGGGTGCACATGAGGCGTGCGGCTGTGTGAACGTCATATGATATCATATAGTATGTGAATGTGGAAGGAGTTGGGGAGCCTATTGTGATCTTTGCGGGTCTTTTCCCCTCTGTGCCCTGTGCTTGCCCCAGAGACATTTTTTTAGCAAACATGCATAGTTGCCAACATTGGAAAAAAAAACATCTGGGACACTTTTTTTGCATTGAGGCGGAGCCTTGCTATAATTAGGGGGCGGGCATTCGTTTGTAGGCGTGTCATGCTGAAATAAAAAATGCAGCGCGCTAAGCGCGCCGTGGCGAAAAATGGGCGTGGTTTACGCACGATAGTGGGTGTGGCTTAAATGGGCGTGGTTCAAAGGGGTGTGGCTACAGTCCGAGGTGAGAGAAAGAGAGAGAAAGAAATAGAAAGAAAGAAGCCAGATCCTACACCACAATAGAAATGTGTAACAAAATTGGCAGATAAGTATACTCCAAAACACCTGTTGGCGCTTCAATCATCCCGACACCATGTTTGTTATGGTGTCAGGATGATTGAAGCGCATTATTTCTATTATTACATTGTAATATAAAATTAAATCATTCAACTCACCATAATGCCGAATCACTGTAAGCCCCAAGTGTGTCACCTGCCACGTCGCCTGCCACCAGATGCCATCAGGTGCCCCCAATGGAGTCCGTCCTTACATCAGCTTTACCCAGCGGAGTCCTTCCTTACATCAGGCGTACCCAGCGGAGTCCCCCCTTACATCAGGTGTCCCCAGCGGAGTCCCCCCTTACATCAGGTGTCCCCAGCAGAGTCCCCCCTTACATCAGGCGTCCCCAGCGGAGTCCCCCCTTACATCAGGCATCCCCAGTGGAGTCCCCCCTTACATCAGGCATCCCCAGTGGAGTCCCCCCTTACATCAGGCGTCCCCAGTGGAGTCCCCCCTTACATCAGGCGTCCCCAGTGGAGTCCCCCCTTACATCAGGCGTCCCCAGTGGAGTCCCCCCTTACATCAGGCGTCCCCAGTGGAGTCCCCCCTTACATCAGGCGTCCCCAGTGGAGTCCCCCCTTACATCAGGTGTCCCCAGCGGAGTCCCCCCTTACATCAGGCGTCCCCAGCGGAGTCCCCCCTTACATCAGGCATCCCCAGTGGAGTCCCCCCTTACATCAGGCGTCCCCAGTGGAGTCCCCCCTTACATCAGGCGTCCCCAGCGGAGTCCCCCCTTACATCAGGCGTCCCCAGCGGAGTCCCCCCTTACATCAGGCGTCCCCAGCGGAGTCCCCCCTTACATCAGGCGTCCCCAGTGGAGTCCCCCCTTACATCAGGCGTCCCCAGTGGAGTCCCCCCTTACGTCAGGCGTCCCCAGCGGAGTCCTTCCTTACATCAGGTGTCCTCAGCGGACTCCCCCCTTGCAACAGGCGTCCCCAGCCGAGTCCCCCCTTACATCAGGCGTCCCCAGCGGAGTCCCCCCTTAACCAGGTGTCTCCTGTCTCGACCGCCATTACTGTTTCCCCTTCCCCGAGGGGGAACAAAATAGAGGCGGAGCCGTCCGCGTGGCTGCACAAAAAATTAAGCTGTGGCGCCGCCCACCCCCGCCCCTTTCCATTACAGACAGACCTGCAGCGGGGCGGGGCGGGGCGGGGGGGTGGCCGGCCGGCCAGCCAAAACACGGATGTAGTACAATAGAAGATAAAGCTGCTGCGGCGCCGCCCACCCACGGGGAGACGCGGGGTATGGGCGGCGCCGCAGCAGCTTTATTTTCTATTGTACTACATCCTGGTTTTGGTCTTCTTTAAAATGGCGGCCGGCGGAGACATTGTCTCCGCCGGCCGTGGACCTCTAGCGGCGTCGGCCCGCGGCGGCCAAAGTCGTGGAAACCGGGAAAAAACGTATTGGCCGGGACATTGGCCGGGACAAAATAAATCCGGGAAAAGGGTTTGAATCCCGGGAATGTCCCGGCCAATCCGTGACTGTTGGCAACTATGAACATGCCTCCTAAAGAATGTAGTCAATGATGTATGTATTTATAACTTGTAACAGTATTATACATATACTGTATTTTTGACCATGTGGGAATAGGTAAATCCCTATATTTGGCTGTATATACTTACACAATGTTTATCTCATATATTTAGTTTTGAAAACAACATTTATTGGTCTCCTGAAAAAGCTAAGTCTATCTGAAAAACACATTGAGGGCAACCTACCTAGCTATCCAAAATGCAATATACAGTACTTACCCTAAGGCAGTAATGGCGAACCTTGGCACCCCAGATGTTTTGAACTACATTTCCCATGATGCTCATGCACTCAGCAGTGTAGCAGAGCAGTATGGGAAATGTAGTTCCAAAACATCTGGGGTGCCAAGGTTCGCCCTCACTGCCCTAAGGCAACAATGCTAAAATGGCCCTTCCTGCATGAGCACCGCTCAGCGCTTATGCCCCATACACACGATCGTTTTTCATGCCGTTAAAACTGCCATTTTTAAAAATGGGCCTGAAAAATGATCGTGTGTATGCTCCAGAGCATTTTTAACGACGTGAAAAACGTCCGTTAAAATTTCGGACATGCTCTCTTTTTTCACGTAGTTTTTCATGTCGTTTTTTTTTAACGACGTGAAAAACGATAGTGTGTATGCTTTCAGGAGGTGAAAAAAAACGCGCATGCTCAGAAGCAACTATGAGACGGGAGCGCTCGTTTTGGTAAAGCTAATGTTGGAAATGGAGATGGCACATTCGTCACGGTGGAATTAATAGCATTGTTTTAATGCTGCGCATTCCGTTCTTCTTTTGATAATGCTTAAAAATTACCTTCTTTTGCTAATGACATTGAGAGTTATGCCAAACTTGTTTCTAAAGTAATTCCAAATTGCTCTAATGATTGTAAAATATTATTTCTAAGCCGCACCTCCCTCCTAAATAATACTAATAATAATAAAATAATGTAAATATCCTTTTTTTTAAATTATATTTTACTATTGTATTTTACATTTTTGGGGCCTTGTTTTTAATTTTTTGGCTTAAATTATTCTTGTGCAAAGTTACCACACCAACCTTCAAAATGTGTCTCATTTGGCCTCAGGGAGGTTTGTGTCCCTTGATAATAACAATAATATTATTTGAGATGTCCCTGCCTGCTTCCTAGCAAGCTCTCTTTTGAAATACAAATCACATAGTCAAGTTTTTTAAGGCCAAAAAAAAACCTTTATTTCGGAACATTAACAAATTAAAGGGGAAGGCAGCACTGGAGAGCCTGCTTGCATTTGTGCATCCCTTTGACCCCACAACAACCATCCAAGATGTGAAAACCAAAATAGAGATTAGATCCCCAAAAAAAAGGAGCCCAATCTTGTCTTGAGCTCCCAGAGGTCAGGAGCCACAGCAGATAAGTCCTATATGTCCCCAGTCTGTGGTACTACAGCAGGCATTATTTTCTCCTCTTCCTTGTAGCCTTCTCTCCAGCCTTCTCTGCAGCCTTGGTTGGTTTCTTCCTTGGAGGCTGGGGATCAGGAGGAGAGGTTGTGGCAGGAGGAGTAGTAGGAGGAGGAGGAGGAGGTAGAGGAGTAGGGACAACCTCCGTTATATCGCTGTACATGGTGAGTTCACCCAGCAAGCCCTTATTGATCACTTTTAAAAGCAGGGTCTCACTATATATCTTTTGCCGTAAGTCCATTTGCCCTAGTTTTTGGGCGAGGACTGCGGCAAATCCCTCATCAACAGAGGGTGCCTCTCTGAGGGCCGCTGTTGCCTCTCTGATGAAGGCCCTGGTTTCCTCCTCCACCTGCCTACCTCTCCTTGGCCCTCGTGGTTTAACTACCAGGGGAGGCATCTGGGCTCTTGTGCTGGGCCCAGCCTCCTCCTGGGTGCCACTGGGCCCTGCCTCCTCCTGATCCCCAACATCACCCTCTTCCTGGCTCTGCTCTGGCTGTAAAAAAAGAAAGGGACATTATTTATTTTGGCCCACCATCATTCACAGACATTGTTCACCTCTAGACATTCTTGAAATCAATGTCAAAAGTTATGTCATTTTCAATGATTCCGCATCCTGGTTTTGTTGCCTTGTCCACATAAAATTAGGCCACTACTGTATCTTGCTCTTAACAAACTTTATTGGTAGAAGTTTACATACCTAACAATACTAACATCTATTTAAATTCTACAATTTTGTAAGATATAAATATAGATATCAATACTTTACCTGGCTCCATATATCCAAATCTGCCTCCTCAGGGACCTCATCTTGAACCTCAGAGGAAGCCAGAGCAGGGTTGCCAGGAAGGCTGGAGGACTGGCTGCAGGGAAGGCTGGAGGGTTGGCTACAAGGAAGGCTGGATTGACCTCTGGGGGGAAGGGTGGACAGAGATTGTTAGAGAAATTAGAAATTATACTTTAAATGTCAACTATGAATATGCATATTAATATGACTATATCTTCTAAAGTTAAAATGTTTGCTTTATATAACTCTATTAATACTTAAATATGCTGAATAAGCTCTAATAACCCTAATTACTGGAATAAGTCATATGACCATATTCTATTGTGCAAAGATGTGCTGACTCTTACATCTGTCAAAATATGGGCTGCGAACCATGAGATAATTTATGTATCCATTGTATGAAATATCCTGTCATAAGGTGTTGGCTGAAAAAGGATATTTCCCTATTTCCTGCTAACGTCAGAATAAAGGTTGAAATTATACATGGTCAGGACGTTACGAGCAGGAAAAGGGAAGGTTTAAGGGTTATAAAAGCTGAATGTGAATCTATGACAGGCAGAAATGGATCTCTGAAGCAGAAGATATACATTTAACCATTTCTCTTGCATATGCAATAAAATATCTTGACTTGTAACGAGAGTCGGTCCAAAATTACTTGACATTTTGGTCCTTCGAGCCGGAAGTCCAAATTCCTGGAAAGCACTAGCCAACAACCCAGTGAACCGATGTCCGTACGGCAAAAAACTGTAAGTCCTCCGTCTTAAATTTGACGTTAACAGAGGCCGGCTCACTGAACTAGTGCCTCCCGGGCAGCGACTTACCGGATCAGCACAAGAGACCGCTCTCGGGGCAAGGTAAGATATTTTCATTTATTATATTATACTTTTAGGCCTAAATGTGATTAGGGATTTAATGAATTAAGGGATTTTGTTACATACATCTAATATAGAGATTAATTGAATGTTTATCTGTTGTGTATATGTTTTGCTTTATCCAAGTTGAGGGAATATAAGTAGATACGTCCGTAGTTTAAATCCCTTTGATATAGGAGTATGGTCCCATTCCAATACCCGGGTGCAGATAAAGGAAATTTGTCGACAAAGGACCTAGGTCCTGACAGCCTTGTAAACTGCAGGAATTCCCGTGGGGGACACATAAATATTCCTACATCAAAAACATGAACCCCTGTTGATACAAAGGTATGGCCTGATAGATTTCCAGGTAACAAATAGAGGTAATTTGACGAGCCCTTGCGCTCAGCCAGCCTCGTATGTTGTGTAAAAAACCTGTACAGGCATTTATAAATACCGTTGAATCAACAAATATTAATGTTTTGATAAAGTGTGGGAACAACAGTCGAGAGAAATTAAGTCTCTTTTGTAATTCTGTTCATGCTCCCTACAGTTTACTGAAATATTAATGTTTTGATCAGGGGGGGTTGACCAGTCAGGTGAATTTACGTTCGCCTTGTAATTCTGTTCATGCTCCCTATAAATGAATAAAACATTAAGTAAGAAGACAAGACACCAGTATTATAGCAGCACACAAGATCAATAATCTAGAAGTGATATGTCACGACTAGAAAGTTTGTGAGTAGCTGCAGAAGTGATAAGATACTGTGTGCAGGTATTGTGTCAGTGTGAGAAGACCTTACAAAAAAAACTCCGTGTGCACGTTAAAATGAGTATGATTCATGGAAAGTCTGATGGTTTGAATGATGATGCAAAGTATATGTGTAGTCTAGACAAAGAGAATGTGAAACTCCTTAAGACATGAAAAACAAAGTATGATTTTGTTGCATTTTTAAATAAGGATTGTTGTGTAATACTGTGTCGTGTAGAAAGCTTAAAAAATAAATAAAAATTATGCCGGCATGTATGTATGTGTATATATATGTATGTATATATGTGTATATATATATATATATATATATATATATAAAAAAAAAAAAAGAAAAGAAAAATAAGGAAACAGAATAAATTAGGTCTTCCCCAGGCAAAGAAATGGCTTGAGGAGGCTAACTGTAGGTTAAAATCATAAAAAAAATCATAAAAAGACTATGTTTTTAGACAAAGAGGAGGACAATAATATGACCGTCCTCCGAAGTTTAGTGCAGCAAGTATTGACTGAACAAAATGCGACAAACCTAATGCACCCGACAGCCCCTACACACCCTTTAGAGGACTCTCCAATCCCACCGACAGACGCTGCTCCCCCTCTGACTTCACCACCCGCTCCCAATTCCCTATTGCAGACCTGCAGTCCCCACCACCAGATGGGACAGAGGTATGCAACAAGTTACCCCGCTGACCCTCCTTACAGCAATCCCAAGGTCCACATAGCTCAATTCAGGGATGGTATCATGGGAATGGTTGCTAGCTATCATCTCAATGTGAGGGAAATAGAGCAGGTCACCAGACAGGTACTGGGACCTGACTGGCATCATGTAGTGGGAGATTGGAGTGGATTAAACAACCAGGGAGGGGTGTTGCCTCAGGATGATGCAGCACTCAAAAACAGAAGAAATGCTCTTATAGCAAAGATAGAGAGAGGATAGATGGATACGTCAAGTCGACTGGTCCATTATAAATCAGTGTATATGGGGAGAAGAGGA
The DNA here is from genome assembly GCA_029206835.1 of Rana muscosa. Lineage (NCBI taxonomy): Eukaryota > Metazoa > Chordata > Amphibia > Anura > Ranidae > Rana > Rana muscosa. The sequence continues at coordinate 263,289,367 of CM055116.1, read as the reverse complement.
AACGGTGGATAATTTCATTGTTAGGATAAAGAAGAATTTTAAAAACCACTCTGGGATAGAAATCCCAGTAGATCAAGTGAACGATAGCCCATATGAACAACAGCTAAAGAATGCAATCCTGAAGGGGCTGCTAGTCCTTATATCAAGTTTTGTTAACGAACACATGATTAACCATAGGATCTGCAGACTCTAGGAGCTAATCAAGTATGTGAGGCATGCTGAGGGGCACTTCCAACCAAAAAAGAAAGTAAAGAAAAGGATGAGGGGGGAGTGTTTCCTGTATGGTAAAAGTGTGTCTGCAGAGAGAGAAGCAGAAGGATGGGAAAGAATCTGATATTTTGGATGTGTGTAATGTTGAAACTTGTTTGCATGCTGAAGCCAAGCCAGAAATAACCTGGGTTGCAAAGAGTAGTTGGGTAACATTTCTCTGTGACACTGGGGCTTGTAGGACCCTGATACACCCGCTGGATATGCCACCAGGGGTAAAGGGAAAAGGTTTAGTATATGTAAAATCTGCAAATGGGTTGATGCACCAGGAGGCCGTGTCTGAAGGCCTTACTGTGGAAAATCCACAGACAGGTAAAAAGGCTCAGTGTAAAATTGTAATGTCAACTAAATGTCCTGTTAATTCGTTGGGTAGAGACATGTTGCATGCTCTTGATATTTCTGTCGTACCAGTGGAGGGGGGCCTCAAAGCCCATCGGCTGTGTGAAAAACAAATCACAGCTGTGGATAATGAGCCCTGATACTGGTACAGCTTGGATTTACAAACTGAGGGATTAAAGATGCCCAAAACCCTGACAGAAATAATTGAAGAGCCTGTGAGGAAAGGTACAAGGTCCAGACGAACCTCTATTGCACTATCTACTACAAAAGGACCACTGGGCCTGATAGGTCTTATGAGAAACAGTTAATGAGTTGCACTAACACTGAAGTGCTCTTAAGATACCTGTACTGTGATAAGGAAGGAAATAACATGGCTACTTGTCTCCTACCACAGCCTATTCTGCAAATATACAGGCAGGATACTGTACCTCATGTTTCGGTCACGCGGAACTCCGAGGTATCATGGCATGAGCTGGGAGAACTTATCACAGACTGGGTCAAATTAACAGATGGGGAACTGAAATCCAGAGGGAATCAGAGGTACAGATTAGCGTGGTTTGTTGAATGTACAACCAGAACTTGCGTGATTGAAGTTTTGACAAAAGACAGTGACTGACACTTTTTGACCAAAGGGGAAGGGGATGCCTTAAAAGACATCCCCGATTTCTTGTGATCAAAAGGAAAGACAGACGTAGGGCTAATTAAGACAGACAGTCAGTTCTGGTTTGCACTTATGTACAAAGGAAAACTCACAAGAAATGTTCAATGCTTTGTCTCGAGTTGTACCTCCCAGTGGGAGTCAAATTCTCTTGTATGTGGATGACATTCTGGTAGCGGCTCCTCTGGAGCGACAATGTAAAATTGACACCTTGGCTCTGATGCATTTCCTCGCAGAACAAGGTCACAAGGTTAGCAAAATAAAATACAACTTTTGAAAAACAAGGTGAAATGCCAGGGTTACATTATATCTCAAAAAGGCAGACATCCAGATGAGATCCGAAAAGAGGCCATCCTTCAAGCCCCCAAACCACGTAAAAATAAAGAAATTATGTAATTTCTTGGCATGGCAAATTTTTGTAGAGCATGGATAGCTAATTATGCTACGGAGGTGGTGCCTCTTTCTGATCTCATCTATGGTACACAAATGTCTGCAAAAGGTTCCATCCAGTGGAATGTGCAAGCAGAGGATGCATTTACAAAGGTGAAGCACCTCATTGTGGGTTCTACTGTGCTTAGCCTACCCAATTACAGTAGAAACCCTTTAGCAGACTGTAGATTGTAAAGAGGGGTACATGACTTCTGCTCTCACTCAGGTTTATGAGAACGAACACAAACTAGTTGCATTTTACTTAACTAATTTGCCCCACTGTGTACAAGCTGTAGTAGCAGCCTCATTGGCCATACGGTCATCTGCATTGATAGTATTGTTCCACCCCTGGTACTTAAAGGTCTCACATGTTATTTAGGTGATCTTACTATAAGACAGAATCTCCTATTTATCTCCAGTCAGGCATTTATCATGTATGACTACACTTCTGGGACAACCACACGATACAATCAAGAAGTGTACTACATTGAATCCTGCTACACTAATGCCAACACCTGGTGATGGGGATCCACATGATTGTGCAGCTCAAAATTGATGAACGGGTACTCCCTAGGAAGGATCTCACTGATGTTCCCTTTCTAGATGCTGACATTACAATCAAACGGCTTATGCTATAGTAACACATGACCAGGTCATTGAAGCTAGACCTTTTCCCAGTTCCTATTCTGCACAACAAGCTGACATTATAGCCCTGTCAAGGGCCTGCAGTCTAGGGGAAGGGAAAAATAAATAGATATTTATACTGACAGCCAATACGCTTTCTCTACACATATTTGCCCAGCAATGGGAAAAAGGGGTATGATTACGTTGCCATGGGAAACCGATCACACAGAGATCTCATTCTTGCCCTTCTAGAATATGTACAAAAACCAGCACAAGTGGCTATTTGTAAATGTGCGGCACATAGAAAGGGAACAGATCCAATTACCCTAGGGAATGCACTAGCAGACAAGACAGCAAAGGAAGCTTCTGAAGGACAGCAATGACAAACATATACAGTTCCCAAGTAAATGATGAGGTACAGAGAGCTATTGATGAAACATGGTTATCAGAAATGCAGAAAACATCACCGGCAGGTGAAAATCAAAGTGGTTATATACAGGGTCAACACTGGTCAATGGTATATACACATGTACAGAAGGTAAACCTAACTTATCTACATCACTATTCACGTATGCTGTGTTATTGAGTCATGGGTAGGTCCATACCTCAAAAGGAGGGATGGTACTGGGTGTACACAACATATGGGTTTACAAAACTACTCTGAAAATTTTGTCTCACATATCCGATTTGTAACAGATACCATGCACAAGGTGCCCTAAGAGCCTTAAGGGGTAATTTCCCACAACCCCCTTATCCCTTTCACACAATATGCATGGATTTTATTGAATTGAACAAATGTGAGAATAAGTACTGTCTGGTTATTGTGTACAGGTTTATAAAGTGGGTGGAAACTTTTCCTATGGCGCACACGGATGGACAGTCAGTAGCCAAAGTACTAATCAAAGAGGTGATTCCACGACAAGGGATCCCTGCGCTGATTTACAGTAACAATGGCTCCAATTTTGTAAACTAAACAATACAACTAATTGGTATATGGTACAATATCTGACCTACTAGGGAGAATCACTATTTAGGTTGTAACCCCTGGTCAGAACACCCCAGCCCCCGAGCCAACTCAGTTTCAACTTAATACCTCTTTGTTTAAAACAGATTTTACTTACAAGGAACAATTAAGTATAGAAACAGGATTTGGAGACAAAAATTAGTGGATTGAATGGGTCAGATACACAACTCAATCTAAGGGGTTAAGTGATTGTATTTCTTGTGCAAACCCAAGACCACAACTAGCTACCATTCCTCTCCCTGAAGAGGAAACAGATTTAGCTTGCATAATAAGACTGTTTTCAGAAAATATTACTGGGTCTGAATGTGCAAATGAGAAAAAGAGATACCCTAAAACTAAAATGCAAAGTACACCCCCTTCACTACAAGCATTACCAGGAAATTTTTCTAGTTTCTCTAACAAAGATAAGGATGGTACAAAGGTTGGCACTCTATCTCCTGAATACTGTGCGACCATAACATCAACTACAGACATTAAGTATCAACTAAAATGGTTTCAGGAACAGAAACGGCAACTAGCTGATGTTTGGTGGCTGTGTGGGGACAAGAAACTAAGGCTCAGACTGCCACCTAGATGGGAGGGTAGTTGTGCCCTTACCCGCCTGTTGCTTCCCTTTTATATTGTTCCTATGACTAATAAATTGATGAGACTACCAGGTAAACACTATTTTAAGAGACTTAAGTGTCCAGAATCATTTTGACAACCAGGTATATATAGACTCAATAGGTGTTCCACGAGGAGTTCTGGATGAATTTAAAGCACAGAATCAAGTAACAGCAGGACTCACCTCACTCTTCCTATGGGTACAGCCCAATAAGAATGTCGACTGGATAAACTACATTTACTACAACCAGCAGAGGTTTGTGAATTACACCAGAGATGCTATCAAAGGTATAGCAGCACAATTGGACGCCACCTCTTTGACAGCGTGGCAGAACCGTATAGCATTGGATATGTTGCTGGCAGAAAGGGGCGGGGTATGCGAAATGTTCGGCACCTTCTGCTGCACTTTTATTCCAAATAATACGGCACCTGATGGAAGTATCACCAAGGCTTTGCAAGGCCTACAAATGTTATCCCAGGAACTAACTGAGAACTCTGGTGTAGAGAACCCCTTAACAGGACTCTTTGAAAAATGGTTTGGTAAATGGGGTGATCTTGCAAAAGGTTTGCTCATCTCTGTTGTCATGGCAGCCACGGTCCTTACACTGTGTGGATGTTGCTGCATTCCTTGTATTAGAGGAATTCTTCAAAGACTGATTGACACATCACTAACAAAGACTATGTTTTTTCAGAACAACACTGAACTATACCCGGAACCTGATGAAGATGAACTTACAGTCCTTTCAAAAGACTTATTTGTCTAAATGATAATACCTGGTAAAATAAAGAACCTGGATATTTGAATTATTGACATTATAAGTATAAAAGGGAGCAGCTGTTAGAGAAATTAGAAATTATACTTTAAATGTCAACTATGAATATGCATATTAATATGACTATATCTTCTAAAGTTAAAATGTTTGCTTTATATAACTCTATTAATACTTAAATATGCTGAATAAGCTCTAATAACCCTAATTACTGGAATAAGTCATATGACCATATTCTATTGTGCAAAGATGTGCTGACTCTTACATCTGTCAAAATATGGGCTGCGAACCATGAGATAATTTATGTATCCATTGTATGAAATATCCTGTCATAAGGTGTTGGCTGAAAAAGGATATTTCCCTATTTCCTGCTAACGTCAGAATAAAGGTTGAAATTATACATGGTCAGGACGTTACGAGCAGGAAAAGGGAAGGTTTAAGGGTTATAAAAGCTGAATGTGAATCTATGACAGGCAGAAATGGATCTCTGAAGCAGAAGATATACATTTAACCATTTCTCTTGCATATGCAATAAAATATCTTGACTTGTAACGAGAGTCGGTCCAAAATTACTTGACAGAGATTCCCTCACTTCCAGCTGGTCATCCAGGAAAGATAACTTGCTGTAGTACCACAGACTGGGTTTATAAACCTTATCTGCTGGAGCACCTGACCTCTGGGACCTCTTAGTCCTCTGGGTCCTGTATGTCCCTCTGATGGTCGCTATTTTAGTTTTCACATCTTGGAGAGTTGTTGTGGGTATCTTGGTTTGCACAAATGCAAGCAGGCTCTCCAGTGCTGCTTTCCTGGCGTCTTTATTTTTATTCGCGCCACTTTTGGTTTGCCATAGTATAGGTAGCTCTTGCCATTTGTCTATGAACTCCCCCATGAATTCCGGGTTTTTGAAAGTATTCATGATATCTGTAAAAGCGAGAAACAACAAAATATATATTTTTCAGGCAACATTCCTCAAATGTGCATTTTCTACATATTTTTTACGCACAAATCTCCTCGTCTGATGAACCTGAAATGCTTAAATTGTTAGGTACCTTCGTCAAGACGTTCGTTGCTAACTCCCTCTCCCGCCAAATGAACGTATTTTCGAGACATGGATCTTCACTTGATATACACTGCACATGCGTGAAACTCTGCACGCTTTCCCCGCCCCTGACGTTCGATATTGCACTTTCCCCGCCCCTTCTCGCTCGTCGTAGTGCTTAACAAAACATGGCGGAGACACAGGTGGCTGAGATTACCTCTACAGAGGAGGAAATTCCAGAGGAGCCCAAATCCAGATCCAGGAGATATAAGGCATCCAACATGTCATTCGAGGAATGGTGGAGATGGTCGCCATTTTGAAGAGGGAGGATTATGATGCCAAGCATGGGCCGTATAAAAGGCCTAATCTGGTCAAGGCAAAAATTATGGGCAAAGTGGTCAAAAGTCTTCGCAAAAAATTCGGGGTGTGCAGAACGAAGGAACAGCTCCGAAAACGTTGGTCTGATCTGAAGTTGCGGGAGCCCGACCAATACAAAAGAATAAAGAAAGTTTTAGGAAAAAGTAAGTTATTTTTTAATATTTTCCATGGTACATATTATTTACTTGTATTCTGTCGTGTATTTTTGACTTTGATATAGTACAGTGAAAGATACCATCTTTCAGGTTCGTCCGCACAGTAAACGGACGTATTAAACCTCTTTCTCCGTACAGTTCCTCAAACGATGTTTTAGGATCATCCAGTGTGAACACCCATGTATTTTATTTTATTTGGGGGAGCAAATTTTGTAATCACTTATTTTTTCGGTGCTAATCCAAAGGACATTTGTTCGTTTGAAAAAAGGATATGCATGGTAATGTTAAGGGAGTGAATGCTCAGCAGCTGATGAAACATCTGAACGCAGTAGTACAAGTGTGGGCCTAAAGCCAAAAAGCTTGAGGGTGTCACACACAGGTGATCCTGTGTAGATACTTTGGGGTGTTACAATGTGTCAAATTTGTGTTTAAAAAGTATATGCTATGGTTTTGGCTATGTATCCAATCATGTGTTCCGGTTGGCACTGTGGGTCCATTTTAAAATGGAGCAGGCTTCAAAAGAATGTTTACAAAGTATTTTATCATGTTTAGTTTTTTAGAAAAATTGAGTCGCTACTAATGAAACTATACCTTTTATTTCAATCTCCCTAGGGATTCCAATAGCTACCTCAGATGAGCCGATAATTGCAACACCTACAACAATACCCCCAGAACCCCAGGATGGAGAGGAACGTGATGTTGTGGAAGTGGAAAGTGGCACCACAACAGGTCAGAGAGAAACCAGACACATGCATGTTAAATAGATGTAGGCCTACATATTCTATCCTACATTTTTCTTTTTACATTTAGGTGCAGTTCTGGCCGAAGACCCCAAAAAGTTGACACATCACAGTGCCCAGATCCTGATCCAATACCTCATGGTCTGCTGTCGTGACCTCGAAAAAATTAAGGGAGACTTGATAGAGATCAGGGCAAATACCAAGCGGGTGGAGGAAAGGCTCCAAAATATCATGGCTGTGCTTGGGCGTGTCTAATGTTTTTACACCAAAGAACGTTTAAATAGCTGAGTTTTGGAAGGTTTTTTGTTGTTTTACCCTTTAATGACTAGCACATGTTTAGCTTTTTCACAATTTTTTAGAATATAGTTTGTTTATGCATGGCTGGTCATGCGTTTTAATACCCCAAAAATTAAGGGAACATCCACATTTCAAAGGAAGTTTACCACCAAAAAAAGAAATAAAGGTATTTTTACATTCCAAATAATTGTGGCTTCATTATGTAAATGTGGTGCTGAGTGAACTAATCAATGTTTTGTGTTTACACTGACAATGAAGGCTAATTAAGAATGATAAATACACATGGCAATACAAGTGCACTAGGTAAACCTACATGAAACATAAAACATTATAAAATGAAAACACCAAACCAAACTTTACTCCATAAAATAATGAATTTATTTGAAAACAAAATTTTAAACATTTTCTGGCATTTCAATGGCCCCCCTACCCATAAAATATTCCACATATTGGTTACGGACCTCACGTCCGGTTGGGGGGGCCAAGCCAGGACGGCCAGGTTCCAGGGCCACTAAAGTTTCTTGATTGAGTAAAGAGGCCTCAGGCCCACTCAAAGCTATATAACTGGTGGAATGCACCCGTAGGAAATTATGAAGCACACAGCAAGTCATTACCACATGGTTCCATTTGTATGGGGCAAGGTGGATGGAAGTCAGGAAGAGGCGAAATCGGCTGGCCATGATGCCAAAGGCATTTTCCACCACCCTTCTGGCTCTGGCCAGCCGATAATTGAACACCATCCTCTCAGGGGTGAGGGTGCATTGCGGGAATGGCCTCATCAAATGGGGTCCCAGGCCAAATGCCTCATCCGCAACAAACACAAAAGGTAGTCCTTCCACATTCTGCTCCGCTGGTGGCAAGGCCAGCAGATCCAAAAGGAGCCATTCCCCAAACTCCCTCTGGGCAAATACTCCTCCATCAGACATCCTGCCATTCTTGCCAACGTCCACATAGAGGAACTCGTAGGTGGCCGACACCACTGCCATCATCACGATGCTGTGGAACCCCTTATAGTTATAATAAAAGGATCCCGAATGGGGTGGTGGGACGACCCGAACATGTTTGCCGTCGATGGCTCCTCCACAGTTCGGAAAGTTCCATCGCTGAGCAAACTCGGAAGCCACATTCTGCCATTCATGTGGCGAAGAAGGGAACTGTGGAATTAAAGAAAGAATAAATTAATACTTTGAGCCAGAAACATTGAAAGCTGATTTCATAAAAACATTCATGTCCAACATTGGTAGAAACTGTAAAAAAAAAAAAAAAGATTAGTAAGCAACAACAAACCTAAAAAAAACAATTAATAAAAATTGGGGGGGGGGGGTTGAAGATGAGTTGGGAATATCACAAATGAAGGCTGTAGCACTCTGTATGAAGTTACAAAAAAAGGAACATTCCTAGGCAATCTTTAGGTTGCGTTTTGGGTAAAGCACTACGATGGAACATAGAATAAAATACATGGAAATGACTAGGCAAGGTAGGTATGGCCCCAGGATAGCATGCTGGAGAGGTTAGGTAAGCCAAATTTACAGGTAGGCCTCAAAGCCAAAACTTTTACTATTAATACATGGGGAGAAAGGGGACATTCCCTGCAGCTAAGAATCATGTGAATTAGGGACTGCTAATAAAGCAAAATAAAAAGTATCCAAAACAAAAATACATACAATGTGAAGTTTTTAAGAAGAACACTTACCTTAATATAGTCCTCCTGCAAAACTTGAAGGATGGCAGAACAAGCCTCTGGTATAATGATACCCAGAGCCTGGGGGGATATGCCTGTGGAGAACTTAAGGTCCTGCAGGCTTCTCCCAGTCGCCAGGTATCGCAACGTGGCAATGAGCCTCTGCTCAGCACTGATGGCTTCACGCATAACGGTGTCCTGCCTGGTAATGTAGGGGGACAGCAAAGCCAACAGATGCTGAAATACGGGGTCAGACATCCTGAGAAAATTCCTGAAATCATCAGGATTATTCTCCCTGATCTCCCGCAACAAAGGCATGTGACAGAATTGGTGCCGCTGGAGCAACCAATTCTTGGTCCATGAACTCCTCCTGACCCTGCTCATGGCATGGAGTCGGGATACAGCATGAACCCCTGCACCAACTACAGCACAAACTCTACGACGAGTACGTAGCCGCAACATGGCTAGATAACGGTCGGCTGAACAGAACGAACTAGAAGAACGCACGGAAGAACAGCAAGGCCAATGAAGAACAAGCTGAAAAACAAGAACGAGCAGAGCAGACCGCACTGAATAAACAGATACGAACTGACTAAACGCACTGCCAAACAGATACGAACCCACAGGCACAAACTGAACTCCACAAAACGATCTTCAAAGCACGAAGACTGAAAAGCGCGAATCGTCTCTCACCAAACTTTTACTAACACGCGGTAACACGGAATTAGCAAAAGTGTCCCAAAGGGTGGCGTCTAGGGATGAGCTCGGTGTTCGAGTCGAACATACGTTCGACTCGAACATCGGCTGTTCGATCGTTCGCCGAACAACGAACGATTTGGGCCGTTCGCGCCTAATTCGCGGCCCACAATGCACTACGCCATCGCAGTGTCATCCAGGCGCTGTGATTGGCCAAGCATGCACTGTGACCCCGCATGCTTGGCCAATCACAGCGCCGGCAGCGAGGAGAGCAATGATTGGCCACAGGCAGGATGCCTGTGGCCAATTATTGCTGAGGGTGTTTAGTACACGCCCCACACACTATAAAAGGCCGCCAGCACGGCGGCCTAGTGTAGTGTGTTCCGGAGCAGGGAAAGAGAAGCATAGGCAGGGACAGTGACATTTTTTTTCTTGCTTAACCTGGATTCCTTTAGTTTAGGGAAAGAGAAGGATAGGTAGGGAGAGTGTCAGTGTGTTTTACTGTGCTAATCCTTGTTTCTAGGGACAGGGAAGGACAGTGAGGGAAATTCTCCTTGTGCTATACTGTGCTAAAGCATTGATCATCAACCATCTTTAAAAAAACATTTTTTCTAGGGACAGAAAACTATAGGTAGGGAGAGTGTCAGTGTGTTTTACTGTGCTAATCCTTGTTTGTAGGGACAGGGAAGGACAGTGAGGGAAATTCTCCTTGTGCTATACTGTGCTAAAGCATTGATCATCAACCATCTTTAAAAAAACATTTTTTCTAGGGACAGAAAACTATAGGTAGGGAGAGTGTCAGTGTGTTTTACTGTGCTAATCCTTGTTTCTAGGGACAGGGAAGGACAGTGAGGGAAATTCTCCTTGTGCTATACTGTGCTAAAGCATTGATCATCAACCATCTTTAAAAAAACATTTTTTCTAGGGACAGAAAACTATAGGTAGGGAGAGTGTCAGTGTGTTTTACTGTGCTAATCCTTGTTTCTAGGGACAGGGAAGGACAGTGAGGGAAATTCTCCTTGTGCTATACTGTGCTAAAGCATTGATCATCAACCATCTTTAAAAAAACATTTTTTCTAGGGACAGAAAACTATAGGTAGGGAGAGTGTCAGTGTGTTTTACTGTGCTAATCCTTGTTTCTAGGGACAGGGAAGGACAGTGAGGGAAATTCTCCTTGTGCTATACTGTGCTAAAGCATTGATCATCAACCATCTTTAAAAAAAAACATTTTTTCTAGGGACAGAAAACTATAGGTAGGGAGAGTGTCAGTGTGTTTTACTGTGCTAATCCTTGTTTCTAGGGACAGGGAAGGACAGTGAGGGAAATTCTCCTTGTGCTATACTGTGCTAAAGCATTGATCATCAACCATCTTTAAAAAAACATTTTTTCTAGGGACAGAAAACTATAGGTAGGGAGAGTGTCAGTGTGTTTTACTGTGCTAATCCTTGTTTCTAGGGACAGGGAAGGACAGTGAGGGAAATTCTCCTTGTGCTATACTGTGCTAAAGCATTGATCATCAACCATCTTTAAAAAAACATTTTTTCTAGGGACAGAAAACTATAGGTAGGGAGAGTGTCAGTGTGTTTTACTGTGCTAATCCTTGTTTCTAGGGACAGGGAAGGACAGTGAGGGAAATTCTCCTTGTGCTATACTGTGCTAAAGCATTGATCATCAACCATCTTTAAAAAAACATTTTTTCTAGGGACAGAAAACTATAGGTAGGGAGAGTGTCAGTGTGTTTTACTGTGCTAATCCTTGTTTCTAGGGACAGGGAAGGACAGTGAGGGACATTCTCCTTGTGCTATACTGTGCTAAAGCATTGATCATCAACCATCTTTAAAAAAACATTTTTTCTAGGGACAGAAAACTATAGGTAGGGAGAGTGTCAGTGTGTTTTACTGTGCTAATCCTTGTTTCTAGGGACAGGGAAGGACAGTGAGGGAAATTCTCCTTGTGCTATACTGTGCTAAAGCATTGATCATCAACCATCTTTAAAAAAAACATTTTTTCTAGGGACAGAAAACTATAGGTAGGGAGAGTGTCAGTGTGTTTTACTGTGCTAATCCTTGTTTCTAGGGACAGGGAAGGACAGTGAGGGAAATTCTCCTTGTGCTATACTGTGCTAAAGCATTGATCATCAACCATCTTTAAAAAAACATTTTTTCTAGGGACAGAAAACTATAGGTAGGGAGAGTGTCAGTGTGTTTTACTGTGCTAATCCTTGTTTCTAGGGACAGGGAAGGACAGTGAGGGAAATTCTCCTTGTGCTATACTGTGCTAAAGCATTGATCATCAACCATCTTTAAAAAAACATTTTTTCTAGGGACAGAAAACTATAGGTAGGGAGAGTGTCAGTGTGTTTTACTGTGCTAATCCTTGTTTCTAGGGAAAGGGAAGGACAGTGAGGGAAATTCTCCTTGTGCTATACTGTGCTAAAGCATTGATCATCAACCATCTTTAAAAAAACATTTTTTCTAGGGACAGAAAACTATAGGTAGGGAGAGTGTCAGTGTGTTTTACTGTGCTAATCCTTGTTTCTAGGGACAGGGAAGGACAGTGAGGGAAATTCTCCTTGTGCTATACTGTGCTAAAGCATTGATCATCAACCATCTTTAAAAAAACATTTTTTCTAGGGACAGAAAACTATAGGTAGGGAGAGTGTCAGTGTGTTTTACTGTGCTAATCCTTGTTTCTAGGGACAGGGAAGGACAGTGAGGGAAATTCTCCTTGTGCTATACTGTGCTAAAGCATTGATCATCAACCATCTTTAAAAAAACATTTTTTCTAGGGACAGAAAACTATAGGTAGGGAGAGTGTCAGTGTGTTTTACTGTGCTAATCCTTGTTTCTAGGGACAGGGAAGGACAGTGAGGGAAATTCTCCTTGTGCTATACTGTGCTAAAGCATTGATCATAAACCATCTTTAAAAAAACATTTTTTCTAGGGACAGAAAACTATAGGTAGGGAGAGTGTCAGTGTGTTTTACTGTGCTAATCCTTGTTTCTAGGGACAGGGAAGGACAGTGAGGGAAATTCTCCTTGTGCTATACTGTGCTAAAGCATTGATCATCAACCATCTTTAAAAAAACATTTTTTCTAGGGAAAGAAAACTATAGGTAGGGAGAGTGTCAGTGTGTTTTACTGTGCTAATCCTTGTTTCTAGGGACAGGGAAGGACAGTGAGGGAAATTCTCCTTGTGCTATACTGTGCTAAAGCATTGATCATCAACCATCTTTAAAAAAACATTTTTTCTAGGAACAGAAAACTATAGGTAGGGAGAGTGTCAGTGTGTTTTACTGTGCTAATCCTTGTTTCTAGGGACAGGGAAGGACAGTGAGGGAAATTCTCATTGTGCTATACTGTGCTAAAGCATTGATCATCAACCATCTTTAAAAAAACATTTTTTCTAGGGACAGAAAACTATAGGTAGGGAGAGTGTCAGTGTGTTTTACTGTGCTAATCCTTGTTTCTAGGGACAGGGAAGGACAGTGAGGGAAATTCTCCTTGTGCTATACTGTGCTAAAGCATTGATCATCAACCATCTTTAAAAAAACATTTTTTCTAGGGACAGAAAACTATAGGTAGGGAGAGTGTCAGTGTGTTTTACTGTGCTAATGCTTGTTTCTAGGGACAGGGAAGGACAGTGAGGGAAATTCTCCTTGTGCTATACTGTGCTAAAGCATTGATCATCAACCATCTTTAAAAAAACATTTTTTCTAGGGACAGAAAACTATAGGTAGGGAGAGTGTCAGTGTGTTTTACTGTGCTAATCCTTGTTTCTAGGGACAGGGAAGGACAGTGAGGGAAATTCTCCTTGTGCTATACTGTGCTAAAGCATTGATCATCAACCATCTTTAAAAAAACATTTTTTCTAGGGACAGAAAACTATAGGTAGGGAGAGTGTCAGTGTGTTTTACTGTGCTAATCCTTGTTTCTAGGGACAGGGAAGGACAGTGAGGGAAATTCTCCTTGTGCTATACTGTGCTAAAGCATTGATCATCAACCATCTTTAAAAAAACATTTTTTCTAGGGACAGAAAACTATAGGTAGGGAGAGTGTCAGTGTGTTTTACTGTGCTAATCCTTGTTACTAGGGACAGGGAAGGACAGTGAGGGAAATTCTCCTTGTGCTATACTGTGCTAAAGCATTGATCATCAACCATCTTTAAAAAAACATTTTTTCTAGGGACAGAAAACTATAGGTAGGGAGAGTGTCAGTGTGTTTTACTGTGCTAATCCTTGTTTCTAGGGACAGGGAAGGACAGTGAGGGAAATTCTCCTTGTGCTATACTGTGCTAAAGCATTGATCATCAACCATCTTTTAAAAAAAAAAAATTCTAGGGACAGAAAACTATAGGTAGGGAGAGTGTCAGTGTGTTTTACTGTGCTAATCCTTGCTTCTAGGGACAGGGGAGGACAGTGAGAGAAATTCTCCTTGTGCTATACTGTTCCAAAAGCATTGATCATCAACCATCTTTAAAAAAACATTTTTTCTAGGGACAGAAAACTATAGGTAGGGAGAGTGTCAGTGTGTTTTACTGTGCTAATCCTTGTTTCTAGGGACAGGGAAGGACAGCGAGGGAAATTCTCCTTGTGCTATACTGTGCTAAAGCATTCCTCATCAACCATCTTTGAAATCCTTGTTTTTTGGACAGTCAGGGAAATTGTCATTGTGCTATTCTGTGCGAAAGCAATCATCCTCAACCATGTTTAGAAATCCTTAAGTAAAGGGACAGAGAAGGACACCTGAAGGTAGCCCTTATTGCTTTTTTCCCATCTCCCTGCAGGCCATCCATTAGAATGTCTGGAAGGCAAACAAGGAGAGGCAGACAGTCAGGAGGCAATAAAAGAGGGCAAGCAGGCTCTGTGTCTGGGGGCAACAGTGCTGGTCGTGGACGCGGTGCATTGTCATCAGCACATGGCCATGGGACACGCTTGTCCTTCTTTTCGGCAGCTGGACATGTTGAGCCATATCATGCCGAAGACTTGGTAGAGTGGATGACCAAGCCCTCCTCCTCCTCCTCATCCTCTCTCACCCAGGCTCAGGGTACTGGCAAAGCAGCTGCCAAAGCGTCCTCTTCCCTGGTATCAATGTCAGACTCATCATCAGTCACTCCTTCCCTAGACCCACCATGTCCTCCTCCTGAGGAGTCCCCCGAACTGTTTGAGCACAGTGTTGGGTACATGCTCCAGGAGGATGCCCAGCGTTTCGAAGGGTCTGATGATGAAACCCAGCTACAGGAAGGCAGTAGCGTGAGAGCAGACAGAGGGGATGCTCAAGAAGGACACCAATCTGGCAGTCATGTTCCAGCAGCTGCAGCATACTGCCAGATTGGCTCCAGTGATGAGGAGGGAGGGGATGATGAGGTCACTGACTCCACGTGGGTGCCTAATAGGAGAGAGGAGGAGGAGGAGGATGAGGAGGAGGCACATCTCCAACGAGGCAGGATGCCCTTTGGTGGCCAGCGTAAGGGCAGTACACCGACGGAATCACACCGCAGAGCTCCGCCTGTGCAGGGCGCTGCCTCTGCCCGTCATTCAAAAAGTTCTTTGGTGTGGGCCTTTTTTGAGGCTAGTGCATCAGATCGCACAGCTGCTGTTTGCAACATATGTCTCAAGCGTATATCGCGTGGCCAAAACATCAGCCGCTTGGGTACCACATGCCTGACCAGACATATGTTGACCTGCCATGCAGCTCGTTGGCAAGCCTACCTCAAAGACCCACACCAAAGAACAAAGCGGACCTCTCCTTGCACCGCATCAGCTGGGATCTCCAACCCCACTATAACTTCAGTCCTCTCTGAAACATGCACTGAGAGGAATGAAGGTGAAGAATTAGGTGTGTCACAGCCAAGTACTTGCGGCCACTCTGCTAGCAGTACACCGACGTCCGATTCTAGCAGGCAAATTTCCCTGCCCCAGCTGCTGGACCGTCGAAAGAAGTTCACTCCCAGCCATCCACATGCCCAGCGGTTGAATGCTAGCTTGGCTAAATTGCTAGCGCTTCAACTGCTGCCTTTTCAGTTGGTAGACTCGGCCCCCTTCCGTGAGTTTGTGCAATGTGCGGTTCCTCAGTGGCAGGTTCCCAAACGCCACTTTTTCTCACGGAAGGCTATTCCGGCTCTCTACCAGCATGTGGAAGGCAATGTCTTGGCCTCGCTGGACAGGGCGGTCAGCGGTAAGGTGCATATTACCGCTGACTCATGGTCCAGCAGGCATGGACAGGGACGTTACCTTTCTTTCACGGCCCATTGGGTCACTCTTTTGGCAGCTGGGAAGGATGCAGGACAAGGTGCAGTAGTGTTGGAGGTTGTTCCACCGCCACGCCTACAAAATGCTACTAGTGGTTGTGACACACCTCTCTCCTCCACCCCCTCCTCTTCTTCTTCCTCCATGGCCTCTTCCTGTGCTTTGTCCTCTGAACCAGCGGTGCTCCGTAGCCGTTCAAGGGGCTACGCAAGTACGCAGGCAAAAAGATGCCATGCCGTGCTTGCGCTGGTGTGTTTGGGGGACAGAAGCCACACTGGGGCAGAGGTCCTGTCTGCTCTGCAGGGCCAGGCCGAGAGGTGGTTGACGCCACGCCAGCTTAAGCCAGGAATGGTGGTTTGCGACAATGGCACCAACCTCCTCTCCGCCCTCCGACAGGGACAACTGACCCATGTGCCCTGTGTGGCTCACGTCCTTAACCTGGTGGTGCAGCGGTTCTTGGGCAGGTACCCAGGCTTACAGGATGTCCTGAGGCAGGCCAGGAAAGTCTGTGTGCATTTCCGCAGATCTTATAATGCCAGTGCTCGCCTGGCTGAGCTGCAAAAGGAGTTGAACCTGCCCAAGAACCGCCTTATATGTGACATGCCCACCAGGTGGAACTCAACGTTGGCCATGCTGCAGCGGCTGCACACGCAGCAGAGGGCCATCAATGAGTACCTGTGCGACTACGGCACCAGGACAGGGTCAGGGGAGCTTGTTTTTTTTTCTCCACGCCAGTGGGGCATGATCAGGGATGCATGCACTGTCCTGGCACCATTTGAGGAGGCCACGAGGATGGTGAGCAGTGACAGTGCATGCATCAGTGACACTGTACCTCTTGTCCACCTGTTGGAGCACACGCTGCATGGAATAATGGACAGGGCACTTGAGGCAGAACAGAGGCAGGAAGAGGAGGACTTCCTTGCCTCTCAAGGCCCCCTTTACCCAGACAGTGTTCCTTCTGTCCCACCCATCGCACAGGAAGAGTAGGAGGAGGAGGAGGAGGAGGAGGATTGTGTCAGCATGGAGGTGGAGGCTGGCACTCAGCATCATCAGCAGCAGTCTTTTAGGGATGATTTACAGTCCCAAGAAACCAGTGGACTTGTACGTGGCTGGGAGGAGGTGGCTGCGGATCATGTCGTCCTTAGTGACCCAGAGGACTCCGGACCGAATGCCTCAGCTAACCTACGCTGCATGGCCTCCCTGATCCTGCAAAGTCTGCGGAAGGATCCTCGTATTCTTCGGATCAAGGAGAGGGACCATTATTGGCTGGCCACTCTCCTTGATCCACGGTACAAGGGTAAGGTTGCGGACCTTATGTTACCGTCGCAGAGGGAGCAGAGGATGAGACAACTCCGGGAGGCCTTGCAGAAAGGTCTGTGCAACGCGTTCCCAGAGACTGGGAGGTTACAAACTCCTGGTCCTGGACAACGAGTTGCTGAGGCTTCGGCCAGTCAAAGAAGGAGCGGTGGGGAAGGTGGCCGTCTGACCGATGCGTTCAGACAATTCTTTAGTCCGCAGCCCCAAAGTATGATCGGTTCCAGCAACCATCGCCAGCGTCTGATAAACATGGTGCAGGAATATCTAGGGGCAAGGTCAGACTTGGACACCTTCCCCACCGAAAATCCTCTGGCTTACTGGGTCTTGAGGATGGATCACTGGCCAGAGCTTGCACAGTATGCAATTGAGCTACTGGCCTGTCCTGCATCCAGCGTTCTTTCGGAACGCACATTCAGTGCTGCTGGAGGATTTGTCACGGATCACAGGGTGCGCCTGTCCACCGACTCGGTTGATCGACTGACTTTCATCAAGATGAACCAGTCTTGGATCACCACCAGCTACCACACACCTGATGCTGATATAACAGACTAATTGATTTTAACATGTCACATCCCTTCAAGACTGATGCTGATGCTGAGTGCCTGTGCTGTTATGTTGACTGGCTATCCTCCTCCTCCGAGTCCTCAATGATACGATTGATGATGATAGCTTGGAAGATCATTTTTGTTTATGGGTGCCGCCACCAGTGGCTAAGGCCCAATTTTTCAGCCCCTGTTTAACAGGGGCGTGTAATTACAATTTTTGAAGCAATACTTTGCAACAGGGCTCATTGCTGTGCTCCAAGTACAGTATCTGTGAGGGGTTGCAGTGTTGTGCCACCAGTGCCTAAGGCCCAATTTTTCAGCCCCTGTTCAACAGGGGCATGTAATTACAATTCTTGATCTAATAATTCACAGCAGGGCCCATTGCTGCACCCACCAAGAGTAACTCTGAGGGCTTACAGTGTTGTGGCAACGCCACCACCACCACCACCACGAAAGGCCCAATTTTTCAGCCCCTGTTCAAAAGGGGCATGTAATTACAATTCTTGATCTAATAATTCACAGCAGGGCCCATTCCTGCACCCACCAAGAGTAACTCTGAGGGCTTACAGTGTTGTGGCAACACCACCACCACCACGAAAGGCCCAATTTTTCAGCCCCTGTTCAACAGGGGCATGCAATTACAATTCTTGATCTAATAATTCACAGCAGGGCCCATTGCTGCACCCACCAAGAGTAACTGTCAGGGCTTACAGTGTTGTGGCACCAGCACCACCATCAAAGGCCCAATTTTTACTACCACTGTTCAACAATTATATGTAATTACAATTCCTGATATAATAGTTGACAGCAGGGCGTTCCAGCACCAACCAAGAGTAACTGTGAGTGCTTACAGTGTTGTGGCAACACCAACAACTAAGGGGCCTATTTCTGCAGAGTATATACGGCAGGTCCCTACTTTCAAACATCCAACTTACAAACGACTCCTACTTGCAAACGCAAGAAGACAACAGGAAGTGAGAGGAAATCTACCCCTAGGAAGGAAAATTCTCTCCTGTAAGAATTAATATGGGAGAAAGGTGTCTCCTCTGTACTGATGCTTTATCACCAATCCTTGTTTCAAGAAAAACACCACATTTCAAAAACAGTTGTCATTGGGACGGAAAGTGAGGTGAAATGTTCTGAACAGGGGCACAGACAGCAAAACAAATGTTACAGGGGTGATAACCCTTACCTATGTTTTCCAAAAAGTTTAAAAATAGATTTTTGGGCTGGAGCTACACTTAAACAATGTACCTGTTCAAAATTACAAACACATTCTACATAAGAACAAACCTACAGTCCCTGTCTTGTATGCACCGCCTGTATACGGCTGTTCAGAGTATATAGGGCCTTTTTTATTTTGTGTGCGGTGTTCCCCTTAATATCCATACAAGACCCAAAGGGGCTGGTAATGGGCTGGGGTAGGGGGGGGGTCATGGGGTAGCTATGCCATTTTTCTTAAAGATTTTCATCCATATTACCGGGACCAGACATTACATTAAAGCCGCAAGCAGTTTTAAATGGCTTTTTTTTCTTTTAGAAGTGTCATTTTGTGCAGGGACAGTTCTAAACACGGGAAACACGTGGCACTTCACAGGCATACTTTAGACACCCCCCAGGTACGATATTTAAAGGAATATTTGACTTTTTTTTTTCACTTTATGCATCATTAAAATGACTGCTCCCGAAAAACGACCGTTTTTAAAACTTCTTTTTGCATTGATACATGTCCCCTGGTGCCAGTGTTGCCAACCGTACGTAGATTTACGTACGGTACGTGAATTTAACCCCTTTTTGGAGGTGTACGTTAATGTCCGCTATGGGCACCGGCGCCCATAAAAAAGATGGCCACGAGCCGGCCATACAACGGCGCATGCGCCGTTCCGAAGCCGGCCGAGCGCAGGGAAACTTGTTCACGCTCGGCCGGGCGGCGCACGCACAGTAACGTGATGGCGCCGCTGGCGCCATTTTTGAATACACTGGCGTGACTCGAGTCCTCAGCAGTAGCACTAATCATCAGAGGATCGAGCGGAGCACTGACAGGGTGGAGGAGCGAGCGGAGCACTGACAGGGTGGAGGACAGAGTCAGACAGACTCGAGGTGAGTGAAACTGGGGGGGTCAGTGAGTGAGCCTGGAGCGTGAAGCCGTGCCAATGGTGCCATGCAGGGGACACAGAGACTGATGTGCTCTCTGTCCACCGGCACCATATTACTTCTCGAAATCATCAGTGTGCTGTGTCCTCCTATGGCTCCTGTGCACCTTTCCACAGGTCAGGGAAGCACAGTGCTGCCCTGACCTGTGGAGAGGTGAAAGGGGCACAGGAGGAGGACACAGCACACTGATGATGTGGAGAAGTAATATGGTGGTGGACAGAGGAGGAGGCTACTGTGAGGGGGTGAGGAGGGCACCATCATGTCCGCAGAGTGTCTCCGGCACCTCCAGTAGTATGTCCGCAGCCTCTGTCCCCCCTCCAGTAGTATGTCCGCAGCCTCTGTCCCCCCTCCTGTAGTATGTCCGCAGCCTCTGTCCCCCCTCCTGTAGTATGTCCGCAGCCTCTGTCCCCCCTCCTGTAGTATGTCCGCAGCCTCTGTCCCCCCTCCTGTAGTATGTCCGCAGCCTCTGTCCCCCCTCCTGTAGTATGTCCGCAGCCTCTGTCCCCCCTCCTGTAGTATGTCCGCAGCCTCTGTCCCCCCTCCTGTAGTATGTCCGCAGCCTCTGTCCCCCCTCCTGTAGTATGTCCGCAGCCTCTGTCCCCCCTCCTGTAGTATGTCCGCAGTCTCTGTCCACCTCCTGTAGTATGTCCGCAGCCTCTGTCCCCCCTCCTGTAGTATGTCCGCAGCCTCTGTCCCCCTCCTGTAGTATGTCCGCAGTCTCTGTCCACCTCCTGTAGTATGTCCACAGTCTCTCCAGTGTCCACCTCCCTGTAGTATGTCCACAGTCTCTCCAGTGTCCACCTCCCTGTAGTATGTCCGCAGTCTCTGTCCACCTCCCTGTAGTATGTCCGCAGTCTCTGTCCACCTCCTGTAGTGTGTCCGCAGTCTCTGTCCACCTCCTGTAGTGTGTCCGCAGTCTCTGTCCACCTCCTGTAGTGTGTCCGCAGTCTCTGTCCACCTCCTGTAGTGTGTCCACAGTCTCTGTCCACCTCCTGTAGTGTGTCCGCAGTCTCTGTCCACCTCCTGTAGTGTGTCCGCAGTTTCTGTCCATCTCCTGTAGTGTGTCCGCAGTTTCTGTCCAACTCCTGTAGTGTGTCCGCAGTTTCTGTCCACCTCCTGTAGTGTGTCCGCAGTCTCTGTCCACCTCCTGTAGTGTGTCCGCAGTCTCTGTCCACCTCCTGTAGTGTGTCCGCAGTCTCTGTCCCCCTCCTGTAGTGTGTCCGCAGTCTCTGTCCCCCTCCTGTAGTGTGTCCGCAGTCTCTGTCCCCCTCCTGTAGTATGTCCGCAGCCTCTGTCCACCTCCTGTATCGTGTCTGCAGTCTCTGACCATCTCTTGTCATGTCTACAGTCTCTGAGGGGATCCTAGAAAGGAGTCAAGAGTGGGAGTGCCGCCGGGATGGGGGTTACGGCCCAGGAAGAAACACACGTGTGGACTGGGGAGAGGAGATCAGACCCACCAAGCTGGAGCCGTCTGACTGAGCCTCACACTGTGCACCTGGGAGGAGGTAAGTGACAGTGCCGCCAGGCCATTCTGAGGGGGGTGGGGGTCACTGATGTAAGAAGGTGAATGAATACAATAATGTAAGGGGGCACTGATATAAAGGTTTCCCCCTTATATTAGTGCCCCCCCCTTACCTTAGTGTATTCACTCTGTGGAAGGTGGTCTCTATTCACCAGAGCTCCCCTCCACATCAGAGTTCCCCCTTACATCATGATCTGCAGCGTTCCCCTTTACATAAGAGTGCCCTTGCACTGTAAGGGGGCATCCTGCAGACTCTGATGTAAGTGGGAACTCTGTGCTGGCTGGGTTATAGTAACCTAACCTTCATGTAAATTGAGAAATATGTTTTTTTACTTTTGTTTAACTTAAACACATTGATATTAGCATTAGCTGTGTGTTTATAGTTGAAATATTGATATTTGCACTGTTTAGCACTAAAAACAGTAATTTTAGGTACTGTTTTGCAGTGTCAGTAAAAAATGCGGCTCTGCCAGTAATCTTCATTATTTTTGCCAGTAAGAAATTGGTGCCGTACAGAAATTTTGGCATCCTTGCCAGTAAATTTCACTTCAGGGGGTTGGCAACACTGCCTGGCGCAGAACCCGGGTTCCCAAACCCTTTTTAGGACAATAACATGCATAATAGTCGTTATAATTAGCACTTTAGAATTCGAACGTTCGCATCCATTGTATTTAATAGGGTTCTAATGTTCGTACGAACGTTCGGTCCGTTTGCGGGTTCTGGTGCGAACCGAACCCGGGGGTGTTCGGCTCATCACTAGTGGCGTCATTAGAACGGAACTTCCCCTTTATAGTGCAGTCGTACGTGTTGTACGTCACTGCGCTTTGCTTCATTGTTTTTTACAATCATCGTGTGTACGCAAGACAGGCTTGAGAGGACACATGAAAAAAAACGACGTGAAAAACGGCAAGAAAAAAAATGGCAAGAAAATCGATCGTGTGTACGCGGCATTAGGACTAAAGCAAATGATGGTATAACCAAAATAATGTAGAACTGAATGTCTATGTGATTGTGAAATGAAATCCTAATCACAATGAGCAGCTGCTGAAGGTGCGTAGATATGTATAAAACAATATTTAGAGGAGCATCCAAAGGGTAATCATAAATATTGTAAAACAATAAAATCGTGCACAATAAAAATTGTAGACAATAAATACTGAAAAACACTAAAAATGTAAACCATAAGACTGTCCAAAAATAGTGTAGCAGCGCTCTTGTCATAAATGACAAGCTTCTTTATGTGTCACTGTGCACATAGAGGAACTGATGAGTGGAGGGAGAGTGTAATTCTTTATCCCAGTGCAATGATGCAGTTCAAAGGTTCATCCGTCATATATCGCATTAAAAGTAGAGAAGTCCCCCTTTGGGGATGCACTCACCAAAATGTAGACATAGATAAGCCTTATCACCAAACGTAGGATCAACTCTTCCCTTTCTTTCACTCTTCCACCGATATCCTGCTCTCTTTTGCTCAGGTATTCAGGTTATTCATATGGGAAAGAAATAGCCACATAGCGTGATATTGCTTTAAAACATTTATTTCCCATAGACAGCCCCCCTTGCAAATGGATACGTACAAAACAGAAAATTAAAATGGGCAGATAAAGTGCTGTTGCTTGGCTGCACAGTACACCAAAGGCGCCAGTAGATGGGGGTCCACGCTATCTTGGACAGCGTGTAAACTCGTTACCACTTCCTGGTTCATGTGCCCCGGAGCATGTGACTGTGACCTCATAGGACCATGTGACTGTGACGTCATGGGAAGCCTATATTAATCTCTGCGGACCGAAGTTTTATCATTACTGCGAGAGGAAGCGTCGAGTCAACATCGAGGAGGAGAAGAGGGAAGAAGACGCTGACTGCGACGACGGGAAGACCGGCTCCTCCACTAGCAAAAGAGCTACCAAGAAGTTAGTGGAGGAGCCGGCAGAAGGACAACGGAGAGCCGGACGAGACAACGGAGAAGACCGGGCCTCCGCTAGCAAAAGAGCTAAAAAGAAGTTAGCGGAGGCCCGGCGGAAGAAAGAACCGGAGAGCGGGAGAAGAACCGGAGAGCGGGAGAAGAAGAAGGCAACGGAGAAGACCGGGCCTCCGCTAGCAAAAGAGCTAAAAAGAAGTTAGCGGAGGCCCGGCGGAAGAAAGAACCGGAGAGCGTGGCGACAACACCGGAGACCCCCGAAGTCGGAAGAAGACCTCCGGAGCGGTGCAATAAAATACTTTTAAAAACTGTGTTGTGTTTTTATTACCATTTTTTTCCCACCAGGTGAATGGGTAGGGGTAGGATGTACCCCATACTCATTCACATAGGGTGGGGGGGCCGGGATCTGGGGGCCCCCTTATTAAAGGGGGCTCCCGGATTCCAATAAGCCCCCCGCCTGCAGACCCCGACAACCAACGGCCAGGGTTGTCGGGAAGAGGCCCTGTCCTCATCAACATGGGGGCAGGGTGCTCTGGGGTGGGGGGGCCGCAGGTCTCCCCCCTGCCCCAGAGCACCAAACCCCCCATGTTGAGGGCATGCGGCCTGGTACGGTTCAGGAGGGAGGAGGGGCCGCTCGTCCCCCCTCTTCCCCTGCGGCCTGCCAGGTTGCGTGCTCGGATAAGGGTCTGGTTTGGATCTTGAGGGGGACCCCCACGCCGTTTTTTCGGCGTAGGATTCCCCTTCAAATCCAGACCAGACCCAAGGGCCTGGTATGCTCCTGGAGGGGGAACCCACGCCATATTTTTCTTTAAAAATTGGCGTGGAGTTCCCGCTCAGGATTCATACCAAACGCAGTGATTGGTATTGGCGGGAATCCGCGTCGGATCCCCGCTCAATACAGTGTCGCGTCTCCTCGCTATTGCAGCGAGCGCGACACGTGTCGCCACCCTGCTGCCGAGATCTCGGCACTCCTGTCGCCGAGAATCTCGGCGATGGGAGCGCGATAGATATACAATATCGGCGGCACCTACTGTAAGTGTGTCCTAGTCTGTAAAATGCTGTACCCTACGCTAAAACTTAACTTTTGTGTGGAAGCGTTCAAAACATTTACCAATGCAAAGACCAGGATTGTCAGGACAGAGTGGACAAAAATAACGGGTGTCACGCCTAAATCCGCGCTTGCTACAGACACAACATCTTTTTTAGGGGGCTCGTTGGGTAGGGGTACTCTCAAGGACATACGGAAAATGCCTCTCATGCAGCCGGCTTACTGCATTTGGTTGGGGATGGTGAGGTGCAGAACCGCCTGGAATTTGAGGAAGGATAAAGTCCCGCCTGAAGCTCTGTATAGCACATGAGCGTTCAGCAAAGCCAATAGAAATAAGGATAGAGACACTTTTTTGTACCAGCGTCTCGCCTTACGGGCAATGTGATACGGCGCCAACAACTGTTGAGGTCCACCCCTCCCATATTTTGGTTATATTCGTGGACACAGGGTGGTTTCTCCACAACACCAGTCGCCGTACGAATTTGGACTATCGTGTCTGCGTGAAGGGAGGTAAGCAGGAAAACATTCTTATTATCCCTCCACTTCACAGTGAGAAAATTATTAAATTTCAAGCAGGCTCTCTCCCCCAGCCTAAGACGGGAATCTACAAGCCCCTGGGGAAAGCCCCGGCGATTAGGTCGCACGGTGCCACATGCTCCAATCTGATGATCAAACAAGTGACTAAACAGTGGCACGCTCGTGTAATAATTGTCCACATACAAGTGGTACCCCTTTCCGAATAAGGGTGACACCAAGTTCCACACTATCTTGCCAGCGCTCCCTATGTAATCTGGGCAGTTCTCCGGCTCTACCTGACTATCTTTTCCCTCATAAACCGTAAATCTCCATACATAGCCTGTTGTCCTGTCACAGAACTTATGGGGCTTGACCCCGTATCTGGCACGCTTGCTGGGAAGGTACTGTTTGAAAGACAAGCGGCCAGAAAATTTAATCAGGGACTCATCAACGCAGACAACTTGATCGGGAGGCTGCAAAACGTTTGTTGAAGTGGTTTATGAGGGGCCGAATTTTGTAGAGCCAATCAAAATCAGGGTCTCCACGTGGACGACAAAGTTCATTGTCGTTGAAGTGCATGAACCGCAAGATCTGCTTCTCTCGTTTCCTGGACATGGAGGCAGAGAACACGGGCATATGGTCAATTGGGCGCGTGGACCAATATGCGCGCAATAACGGGAATTTATGTGTGCCCATGTTGAGGGAAAGGGCCAGAAAGGTTTTAAATTCGGAAACCGTAATTGGTTTCCAATCTCTGGCAATGGAAGGCAACTGGGGACTAGCAGCGATGAATTGACCAGCATATAAATTACTCTGGTCCACAATAGATCTATAGAGATCTTCCGGGGGGGGAAGTACGGGTTCTGCAGAAGTGTTGGGCACCCAATCAGGATAGGTGAATTCTGCAGGAAGGACACTATGGGCATGACGGGCCTGCCTTTGTCTTCTTCTTGGTGGCAGCGGGACATTACTTGTGCTTGCCACCTCGCCAGCTTGAACTGCACTTATGGGACTCGCCACGTCACCACGTGATACTGCAGTGCTGGATGTACGTCCAGGGTGTACTAGGCCGCTGGTGCTTGCCAGTTCACCAGAAGGAATGGCGGCGCTAGTACTACTCTGCTCCATAATACGAGAGCCCTGCGGTTCTTGCTCCTCAACAATATCAGAAGATCGGGGTTGGGTATGCCTGACTTTAGTAGGGACCTCATCATCTTTGTCATCAGTGCTATCTGACATGGAGCCGCTGTCTTCTACGGGGATGTATTCTGAGCTTAAATCTGACAGATACGTGACCTCCTCTTCACTATCTGTCATACTCAGAATCTCGTAGGCCTCTTTACTAGTGTACCTTCGATTTGCCATTTTGGGCTCTAAATTTAGTGGTACACTAGTAAGATTCACAGGTAAAAAAGCACCTGACTGTCAGCAAATGTATCAAATGCTACCAAAAAAACTGTTAGCGATCGCAGGAATCAGGCCTGTCTCTGCGAACGCTGCAGTTATGTGTGTTGTGTTTGGTAAGTGACAGTGATACTGCACTTGGGTGGGCTGGGCTGGGCTGGGCGGAGGGGCTAAATGCAGGTGCTAGCAGGTATCTGGGCTGATCCCGCTAACACTGCGTTTTTGGGAACCCTAAACCGCTGGGGACGCTAGTATAGATCTGATCAGATACTATACCACTAGGGGAGGTGTATGCTTTGTGCGTGGGTGTTAGCGTTACTGGCACTAACCTGACACTGCCTGGGGCGACGCAGACCCTCTCGGACGCTAAAACCTAATTGATATCACCCGCTGAGCGATCAGGGGGTTAAACCTTTATTGGGTTATATACGGCGGGTGCCCTGATGCTATAAAAAGCAAACTAACCAACCAGCGTCACCCGTAACACTTATACGGTGATCACTGGTGAAAGGGTTAACTAGGGGCAATCAGGGGGTTAAAACCTTTATTAGGTAATATATGGGGGTACCTGACGCTATATAAAAACCTGACGGGTAACCTAAATATCAAAATAACTAACTGGCTAACCAGTGTCACCAGTGACGCTTAAACGGTGATCACTGGTGAAAGGGTTAACTCTATTGGCAATCAGGGGGTTAAGATAATATATGGGGGTACCTGACGCTATAAAAACCTGGCGGCGAACCTAAAACAATAACTGGCTACCTAGGGGCACCACCGACACTATAACAGCGATCAGAAAAATGATCGCTTAGTGACGCTGGCGATAGGGGGTGAAAGGGTTACCTGGGGGGGCGATCAAGGGGTTAAACCTTTATTAGGGGATTAGGGGGCTACCCTGGACATAAAGGGGCCTAAACCTAACTGCCCTGACACTTTTTACAGTCACAAATGACACTAAATGCAGTGATCAGTAAATAAATGATCACTGCAATCAGTGACGCTGTGACTGGGGGTGCAGGGGGTGACCTGGGGGGTGAAATGTGTGCCTATGTGTACCTACGTGTCAGTGTAGTGTTGGTGCACTAACCTGATGTATTCTCTCCTCGGCGCTCTGGACGAAAAGACCGCCGGATGGAGAGATGACATCACTTCCTCTGCCTGTGTTTACATTACACAGGCAGAGGAAGAATGTCATTCGCCGGGAGCGATCGCGAGGGGGTGGCCAGAAACCAATGGCCGCCGCGTCATCCCAGATCGCCGCTGAACCGAAAATGACCGCTTCATGTATCGGTGGGGGGGTCTGATTGGACCCCCCACCCATACGAAGGCAGTCACATACAGGTAACGTGATTGTGCCTGTCCGTGCCATTCTGCCGACGTATATGTACATGGGGCGGTCGTTAAGTGGTTAAGGAAAGTGCCATTGCAAAGTGCAAATTCCCTTCCAATTTGATCAACCTACTTGCCTTTAGTAAATCAAACTAATTTCTCTAAATGGATTGCCATACATACTTGTCTAAACAGTGCTAATGAGTTCTATAAACAGCAGCAAAGCACATAAAAGGCAAATAATACCAGCTTAATAAATTGATATTAGAACCTAGAGAAATATGAATTATGCCAATAGGAAAAATGTAAAATGACATTTAGCCCAGAACATATTAAATAAAGGATATACCGTATATACTCGAGTATAAGCCGAGTTTTCAGCAAAAAAATTTGTGCTGAAAATGCCCCCCTCGGCTTATACTCGAGTCTGTTCTGACTTCAAATTTGTGCGCCTGATCCCGGCCAGTCGTAGGTTCTCTGGACCCCAAACTTGGCACACATGTAGCCCCACTCTTCCTCTACAAGTGTGCAAAGTTTGTTGTCCAGAGAACCTACGGCCGGGGAGCGACGATTTTTCAAACCCGGGCACCCCTTCCATAGACTCCAATGTTAAAAGTCAGTCTAGTCACACAGCGCCGGAGATCAGGTAGGGAGATTGGGCACAGTGAGGCATGGTCACAGTGAGGCATGGTCACAGTGAGGCATGGGCACAGTGAGGCATGGGCACATTGAGGCATGGGCACATTGAGGCATGGACACAGTGAGGCATGGACACAGTGAGGCATGGCCACAGTAAGGCACAGTGAGGCATGGGCACATTGAGGCATGGACACAGTGAGGCATGGCCACAGTAAGACACAGTGAGGCATGGACACAGTGAGGCACAGTGAGGCATGCACATGAACACAGTGAGGCACAGTGAGTCATGCAGATGGACACCCTAGGCTTATACTCGAGTCAATAAGTTTTCCCAGTTTTTTGTGGTAAAATTAGGTGCCTCGGCTTATATTCGGGTCGGCTTATACTCAAGTATATACGGTATACTGTATATTAAAAGATACAAAGCTCCTTTAGATATATAATATCTATGGTTGCATCGCAGTGGTGCACAGGCAATGACCCAAACATTCATATTTAGGGAGTGCTAGGTGGTGTTTTTAACTTAGCATTAGCTTAGAAAGACAATATAGGTTAAATATAGATATATATATCTATCCATATATATCAATATATATTTATATATATATCTATATTTAACCTATATTGTCTTTTTAAACTAATGCTAAGTTAAACACACACCTAGAACTCCCTAAATATGGATATTTGGGTCATTGCCTGTTTAACCCTAAAAATTCTGCAGCACCAAGATGCAACCATGTGTATTGCAACAGGGTTCCATTTACTTGAATGGTTCATATTCAGTGGGAGTACTGCCAGTGGAAAGCAACATGCCATTTCCTTTTTGTGGCCGCAGAATGTGTACAGCAGGAGTGGCTGGATACTTTTGTTCAGGCGGATGGTTCAGAGGGGCCATAGAACTGCAGCTCAACCACCTGATTTAAACACCCACTGACAACTTGCATGAATGAGTTCTTACTAGAGATGGGCCAAACACCTCTCCCCTGTTCAAGAGTTCTGCTGCGAACAGAACAGGGGAAAAGTTCTAACCGGAACGGCGAACACCATTGAAGTCTATGGGAGCCGAACAGGTAATATCAAAAGTGCCCATTTTAAAGGCTTGCATGCAAGTAATTGGCCATAAAATGGGTATGGGAGTCCGGGTACTGCCTTGGCGGACATGTATCAATGCAAACCTTTTTTTTGAAAAACAATAGTTTTTTCAGGAGCAGCGATCTAAATGATACTTAAAGTGCAACAATATTTCCATTTCTAAAAAAAAATAAAACAAGTCAAATCACATTTAAATTTAAATTGACTCACGGTTGCAATTGCCGGCACCCGGATATTGAAAAAAATAAAGAAAAAGACTGCATGGGGTCCCCGCCAGTCCATACCAGACCCTTATCCGGGAATGCAGCCTGGAAGATCCCACCCCATGTTGAGGGCATGTGGCCTTGTCTTGTATGGTTCAGGAGGGGGCACTCGCACATCCCCCCCTTTCCTGACCTGCTAGGCTGCATGCCCAGAAAAGGGTCTGGTATGGAATTTGGGAGGGGCTCCATGATGTTCTTTTTTTTATTTTGACATAGGGTTCCCCTTAAAATCCATACCAGACCCGAAGCAGATTTTTTTTTGTTTAACTGGCAATTCTTTTTTATTCAGATGTCAGCAGGGAAACCAATTGACATCTGATGACTCATCGGTTGTTAACCACTTCCCTACTGTGCACGAAAACCCCCTTCCTGCCCAAGCCATTTTTCAGCTTTCAGCGCTGTCACACTTTGAACGACAATTGCGCGGTCATGCGACGTGGCTCCCAAACAAAATTTGCGTCCTTTTTTTGCCACAAATAGAGCTTTCTTTTGGTGGTATTTGATCACCTCTGCGGTTTTTATTTTTTGCGCTATAAACAAAAGAAGAGCGTCCAGTTTGGAAAAAAAACACTATTTTTTACTTTTTGCTATAATAAATACCCATTTTTTTTTAAATACAATTTTCCTCAGTTTAGGCCGATACGTATTCTTCTACATATTTTTGGTAAAAAAAAAAAATCGCAATAAGCGCGTATTGATTGGTTTGCGCAAAAGTTATAGCGTCTACAAAATAGGGGATAGATTTATAGCATTTTTTTTTTTTTAGTAATGTGGCGATCTGCGATTTTTATTGTGACTGCGATATTGCGGCGGACACATCGGACACTTTTGACACATTTTTGGGACCATTCACATTTATACAGCGATCCCTGCTATAAAAATGCATTGATTACTGTATAAATGTGATTGGCAGGGAAGGGGTTAACCACTAGGGGGCAGGAAGGGGTTAAATATGTTCCCTCAATGTGTTCTTACTGTGGGGGGATGGGACTGACTGGGGGAGGTGACCGATGGTTGTCCCTATGTACAAGGGACACACCATCGGTCCCCTCTCCCTCACAGGACGTGGATCTCTGTGTTTACACACAGAGATCCACTTTCCTGCTCGTTTCCCGGGCAATCGCGGGTGCCCAGCGGCAATCGCGGTCGCTGGGCACGCGCATCGGGGCCTTGTGAACGCGGCGGGCGCGCGCACGCGTTGCCAGCGTCGAGCACGCGCGCGCCTCCTAGCTCGTTTTAAAGGGAGCACGTCATATGACGTCCTCCCAGAACGAGAGTGTCCTCCGCCCGCCGTCAATTGACAGTGGGCGGGGGACAAGTGGTTAAGGATGCCGCAGCCGGCTTCCCAGCCTCGCTCCCTAACAACTAGCTTATACTGCGCCCTGATTGGGCAAAGATTTGCCCAATCAGGGTGCAAAAGTGCACTGTGCAGCACGCAGTGCATTGCAGGGCGTTCAGCAGGGTGTACACCTGCCGAACACCATGCAAATTCGGGTGTTGGACGAACAGGCCAAGCAGCCAAAGTTCGGCCCGAACTCATGCTTGGGCCATACTGTTCGCCCAACACTAGTTCTTACACACTGGCATAAGAATACTGTGCTGATTTATTGGAGTCCTTGTGCTGAGATGTTACAAGTCAAGAATATTTACCCAGCCTTGTTGGTGACCCATATACTGTATATTTTTTGGCTCAGATGTTCGCCCTTGAAACTCTTCCTGCAGCATTCACAAAATGGTTCCCCCTGTAGCTCCCTATGGTTAAGCGAGAAGCCCCTTTGTACAAAGACTTGTGCCAAATATATGTGCATCCAAGCAGACCTAAGGCCCTAAGGCCCAATATCATATATCTAAAGTTAAAGGAGAAGTCCAGCCTCAGCTTTTTAGGCTGGGTTTCTCCTCTGGGTCACAGGAGTGCAATTCGTTTTGCACTCCTGTGACCCACTTTCAGCCGAGAGCGGTCTGAAGTCCGCTCTCCGCTGACGTCACTGCCATCAGTCGAGGCAGCGCATTATCCCGACTTCCAAGTCTGGATCCGCCAGCTGCCTTGATTGATGGGAGTCTCAGTGAGCTGCTGAGACACTGAGACAGCCGGTCCCCGTCCCTCCACGGCTCAGCACTCCAATGAACGTGGAGAAGTAGAGCAAAAGCGATCCTGACTGATAGTCAGCATCGCTCTGCTAGGGGAGGAGTGAGAACCGAGCCATCGGCAGTGTTTGGAGGCTCGGTTCTCAGTGCAGAGACGCTGGGGACAGATGCAGCATCAGTCTGATGCTGCATCCACCGAGGTAAGTATGATTAGCATAAAACAAAAAAACAAAACTTCTCTTTTAAGCATTTATGTCCAACTGCAGACCAATAGATATTCAAAGGCAACCATGAAACAGGTAATTACCAAGGATCTGAGTCTTTTAGCCATACCAGTCAACATAAGCCCCAGAACAAAGTGTATCCTACCTATTGAACCTGGTAGATGTTTTAAATACCCAGTACTTGAAACCTGTTTAGAATGTAATATTCATTTTAACTCTTTTAAAATTTGTAATTAAATTTTTTTCAAAAATAATCATTCTAAGTTTAGTTTAAGATATTTTAACAGTGAAAAATACAAATGGAACAGTCAAATTACAATGTTGATATCAGGGTTTAATCCTGCAGCTTCCAAACGTTACTTATGATTATTTATTATAGCCAGATATAGCTGTAAAATGAAATTCATCTTTAATATTACGGAAAACATTTGTGATTAATGTTACTGCATCTGCTGGAAACACTGTGAAAATTGTTTTAATAGGATGATTTTCTCTGAAGCACAAGCTTAGTAGAAGGAATATTGACACAATAAGATAAAAAAAAAATGCAAAGAAAAAAATGTGACTAACTCGATTAAAATGATGAATTTAGCTAAAGCGTACACAGTCTTTACGTAAATCACTTCAGTATTGATAATGCTGACAGTAATGAGCATGGCATTGAATTTTTATGGGGGATACCTTATTGTTGTATTGAAAAATATTTTTATGATATGCTCTGAAGGACAAAAATAACAAGAATTCAAGCACTGCTATTTGTTTCCATCATAACTCACCCTTAATTACCTTAAAAATAAATAGTTACAAATAAAATTTACTAAATATATATGTTTTTAAGACTTAAAGTGCATTTGCATTTTTGGCAGTCATATTTGGGAAAAGCCACTATGTGTTTGTTATGTGTTCCCTTTCACATGGCATACCAAAATAATTAAAAAAACATATTTTTTTACATTATAGATGTTTCTCAGAAGAAGACCTTATGGCTGATTTCAAGAATTTTTTTACAATGTCAGAGTGAGTCTGTCCCAAGGACACGCTGAGTCTCCTCTCAATAACATACAATGCAAGAAGCGAAGCCTCTTAACCCTTTGTTAGGACAGACAGTGTCCAAATCTGAGAACACAAAAAAAGAGAAGTATGGCCAAACATTTTTGGCCATACTTCTCTTGTGGGTAACAGAAATGTGCTTTCTTGTGCTCTCCTGTGGTAGAGCAAAAGCCCACTGTCTGCTGATGTCACAGAGCCGTTCCAGACCACATTGTCAGGATCTATTCAGTTTGGCAGCTGTCTCAGCCTCTCAGCGCACCACTGAGAGCCTGAGCCAGCCGCTCCCACCCCCTTTCTAGCTCAGCACTCCAGTGGAAGCTGGAGGGGAGAAGAAGGGAGTGATGACTGACAGTCACCACTCTCTGCTCTGAGAAGATTGAGAACTGAATGATCAGCAGTTATGAGATTGCTAAGCTCTTGGCAGGGAACAGCTACATATGCAAATTATGTTCTGCGGTAAAGTGCCTAAATAAAACAACAATAAAGTAAAGTGTCCATTAATCAATATTTGAAAACTGTTGCAAAAAGGAAGAATCCACTCTTCATTTAAATCCCACTACGCGAAGCCACCGCTAAAGGAAGAGACTCAATTCTACTTACCAGTTGGATATGACTCTCTATCTTTAAGAGTCATAAAACACTTAAAAATGCATACAGGCCAACAATCCCAGCCTCCCTCTGCAAGAATGGTCCTCTTTCCAGGAAATAGCGTATTAAAACTATTAAAATTGAAGTAAATAACGCTGTATAAAATTCTGAGTTAAAAACAAAGTTCTGCACATCCAGTTCACTTCCACACTTCCAATTTGGTTTTAAAACAACAATTATTTACCAGGGTGTTTTTTTAGGATAAAAAAAAAAGTTCAGAATTTTCTCAGATATGGACAGATCAGAGGGGAAATATGGTCATATAATATAATGGTAATTTTCACTGTCCCTTGCAACAAAACAGAAGATTAGTTTGGCACACAAAAGTAAAACTTGTTTAGATTACACATTTAATAACATGTTATGTCGGGAAAGTTTTTGTTAGTGTTTTACCTATGTTTATGTACTGGGCACCCTATGCTTGAGCAGCGCAGAGGAACATTGTGACATAGAGGCTTCTTCACTGTTGGGAACCTAAAGCGGTAGTAAATGGCTGGTTTTTTTTTTCAATCCAGTAAGGCAATGCTATAATGCGCTAGTATGCATTGCAACCGCTTGCAACCGCTAACCTCTCTATGAGTTTGCATATGCCTCGTTTCCACTGAGCGGATCGGTTTGGTACGGTATGCTATTTTGGGTGTTTCCATTATGAAAGCGCGCCATAAAACCGAACCGTACCGCACCATTCAGGGTCCTGCTTCAGATGTGGGGCCATAGAAAATGGAACGGTTCGGTTAGGGCGGAGCTACAATACATTCCACTGATTGGCAGACAAGCTAGGCATTTTTTCTAAACCCTGTATGGCCCCTGATGGTCCGACTTGCAGTGGAAACGCTCACCAGAATAGACCGGACCATTCTAACCGTTCCAAACTGTACCGACCCGAACCGTTCCGCTCAGTGGAAACGAGGCAACAGTTATACCCCTGATGAAGAGTCATACTAAAACATGTCAGACCGCTTCTACATCAAGACTGTTACACTTAAACCTATTAGTTATTTATGAGTTTTTTTTCCTCTATGGTCTAAGCCTTCAGTGTATGTTTGAGAAATGGTTTTATGTTTTTTAATAAATATGTTGTTTTTGTACATACAACATGTATTTTGGGATATTGGCACCCTAATAGCCTAGAAGAAGGTGAGAGACAGGGCCCTCTCAAATGAATGGGATTGTTATGGGAGACACAAATTCTGTTTGTAAGGTGAGCACACTAGACAAGATATGTAAAAAGGTATAAATGTATTATTATGGTAATAAAAACATATACATGATTAGCATAGACCATAGGGGAATTGAAACAAGATACTTTGTTGTACATATAGCCAACATATTTCGCAACTAAGTGCTTCGTCAGGGCCTTGCACTCATCTTTAGTTTCATTCAGGCTAGTCTGGAAAAGTTGGGTGAATCATGCATAGCTACATGTGGTGACGTCAGCATCGAGAGAGCACAAACTGTGACTATTCTGGTGGAAGCCAGATCCAACAGGAATGACAATGAGGATGTTAGATCGTTACCATCAACTAGTTAATCATAATGTCGACACATGCCCTCTGCATGCTACCAGCATCTACACTATCTGTTTATATTAACTATGCTATCATTAGACCTTCCTTATGATTAACTAGTTGCTGACGATGCTGACGTCACCACATGTAGCTATGCATGATTCACCAAACTTTTCCAGACTAGACCGAATGAAACTAAAGATGAGTGCAAGGCCCTGACGAAGCACTTAGTTGCAAAATATGTTGGCTATCTGTACAACAAAGTATATTGTTTCAATTCCTCTATGGTCTATGCTAATCATGTATATGTTTTTATTACCATAATAATACATTTATACCTTTTTACATATCTTGTCTAGTGTGCTCACCTTACAAACAGAATTTGTGTCTCCCATAACAATCCCATTCATTTGAGAGGGCCCTGTCTCTCACCTTCTTCTTTTAGTGGTTTAAATATATTGCAGCACTTTCCAATTAAAAAATAAATGTCCATATATTAAAAAACACATGTAGTCCCATGAATTAACATGTGAAGTGACCAAAGAGATCTTCTCTGAATCCAAAATCTGTTGTATTCGTGCAATGTGCCCAAACCACTCATCAGAGGGTAGATCATTTCCATAATTAAGATATACACACTTAGACCAAAAGTGCTACAAGGGGCTCTTTCACCGTGAAGTCCCTCCACCAATCCAAACTAGACATGTGCACTGCCGAATTTTTTTTTTTTTTTTCGGTCATTCGTTAGGATCGCAATTCATAAATTCAAAAATTCGTAATTTTGAAAATTTGGAAATCCAAAAATAAGAAAGAAAATCCGAAAATTTGAAAGAATAACTAACTAATAATAACTAACTATTAAATTAGAGGTTTTGGAATTTCCTTTCAAATTTGGCTGTTAGTGAATGTAACGATTACTAATTGATCCGAAGTTACGAATTTTCCAAAATAACAAATGCAGCATCTAAACAAATGGAATGGAGCAATTTAATAATAAATATTAATAATAATAAAAGTTTTTATTATTATTATTTATTATTATTAATTCCTTACGTTCCATTCGTTTAGATACAGCATTAGTTTTTTCGGATAATTGGTAACTTCGGATAAATTTGTATTTGTTTGATGTCTTAGTTCTCAGTCTTAGAGGCAGAGAGGGACAGATGCAGCATCCACCTAGGTGAGTATGCAAGTTTATATTTTATAAATCCCTAACTTCTCTTTTAAGATATTTGTCACTTGATTCTCAGATCTCATATTTATAATACCTGATACTTATTTCCTTTTTGAATGGGAATATAGTCTTTTGAAAAACTTCAATATTATATTGTAATAAAATAGACTGTTTTAAAATAATTTTTGAATGTATAAATGTATGTGAGAAACTACGATATGTTACTGTGCTAGACATACAATGCTAGGGTAAGAACAACATTGTGACAAATGACTTTTTCAGCATTAGAGAACTTATTGGGGTGAAATTACTAAAAGTACAGTATTCTGTTACATTTTGCAAAAAATTGGTTCACTTAGCTTAGTAAATAAACTTAGTAAACTGTACTGACTTTAATCAACCAATCTTGTTGTAGCAAAAACCCTGTTTTGGATTTATCTCACACATATTTGGTGATTCAAAGTGAACACATGTTCACTTTATTTACTAACATTCATTTTTCTAAGTGAACAACCTTTATTACTTCGGTAAATCATCTTCACTGCATACCCTAGATTGCTATGTTACATTTTAATGCTTTTATTTTTTTTTTCAATGGCGCATTAACGTTATAAATAATATGTAAAGCAGTGATTATGGAAAGTTCTTGGAAATATGAAGGAGGAAATTTCACTGTAGTCATTTACAAAAAAGGGTAAATTCTAGGAAATGGAAAAAAGCGATAGAGTAAAATGTTGATGAATATGTTCATTCTTTTAAAAGCGGTTTTAATCTTTCAGGGTGGTCCTGGCACATTAGAAGAAAAAGAATAAGTTCTTAAAAAAATCAAATTATTGTTGACCTACACTAATTACGTGGCACCAAAACTAATTAAACTTCTGTATATTACCATTCTCTGTTGTATGTGCAGCCTGCTACTTGCATGATTCATTCATTATAGAAAAAGAATAAGTTATTTGTCTTTAAGCATTGCTTATTAAAGCTGTTTGTAGGGTGGGCAGCAGCATTCATTGCAGGGCTGTATCAGAGGCACAAAGCAGAAGTCGGAAGAGACAAGCTTATCACAGGCTAAAAAACAGAACCACATGGCTAAGATTACTGTGACTTGGGGCCTTGTTTGAATTCTATGACTCAATGTAAGGCAGCCAAAGATACTTGGCCTTTTCAGCTTCCTGTGACCAGCTATTGACAGCTCTAATGTTTAGGTTGCGTGCCATAGTCTGATTACTATAAGAACCAATCTTAGCTAGCATTCTTTTTTGTAATTGCTATTCTTTTATCAATCACTAGTATAGTTTTTCACTACTATGGTTTT
This sequence comes from Rana muscosa, assembly GCA_029206835.1. NCBI lineage: Eukaryota > Metazoa > Chordata > Amphibia > Anura > Ranidae > Rana > Rana muscosa. Next base: position 263,251,667 of record CM055116.1, on the reverse strand, counting down.
GTTGTAGCAGCCAAAAGTATCAAGGAAATGTTGAAGTATCCACAATTACACTGGGTATTGGGTCACATGTAATTGGTGATACTCTCTAAAGCAGATCTAAAGAAAAAAATAAAGAAGGTAAAAATAACATCAACTGTCTGGCTGTTTTTTTAAACAAATGTCAGTTAATTTATTAATGAGGTTCATTTTTTAACAATACAAAATGTCCAAAATGAAGTTCTGTTAAAAAAATGTTAAGGCAGATGTCTTAAAGTGATTGTAAACCGTTATTTATTTATTTTCAAATAACAAACATGTTATACTAACCCGCTCTGTGCAATAGTTTTGCACAGAGCAGCCCAATCCTCTTCTTCTCGTGTCTCCTGCCAGCACCCCTGGCTCCTCCCCACTGCCAAGTGGCCACCATAGCAAGCCACTTGCTATGGGGGCACTCGTGCAGGCTCGTTCCCAGCTGGCTCTGTGTGTCCACAGCATGGCTTAGCCCTTCCCTGGCTGTGACTGACAGCAGTGGAAGCCAATGTTAGAACATTTGTTCTGTTGCTGAGAGCTCCAAGCGTCACTCTGGTCTCTTTTCTGTCCCAGCATGCCCAAATTCTACATTTATGCAAGTATGTTCAGAAAATTGCCATGACCAGACTTGCCCAGAGGTTGTCTTATTTCAGATGAGCCCTAAAACTGTGTGAGCCCTAACCTATGTCTATGGGGGAGAGATATGACCACCTTAGCTAGCACACTGGGTATATAGCTGATTTATGATATTGAGAAACTCATTATCCCTCCAAGTCATAGTTGTTTAGTGACTGTTTTTAGATTAGAGTGGAGATACCTTGTTGGAAGCATTAACCAACTTACATACAGATTTCTGGTGAGGGATTGCTTTCATCTACTTATGGACTTAGTCATACTGCAGCCTTGAAATTTGGGCAAATTAACATTTATAGATGTCCATATTCAATTACAGTTAACCCATTATCATCCTACAATGACAGAATTCTAGACCTTTCCATAGCCTGGAGTAGCCAGGACCTGGTACTAGTCACAAAGTGTCCATGGGGTAGGTGTGGACATGTAAGGAGAGACACAAATAATTTCTGCCTTTCTTGGAGAAAATGTTACATTTGTAATTTGACCCTTTGATGACTTATATCCCTCAGATCTCTGATTATTGCATAGCTTCCCTGTTAGCCATTGAGGCTTTCGTAGCAGGCTTTGGATGCTTGGGTATGCACTCTATTCACAGACATCATTAGCTTTTATTCTTAAACTGACTTAATCCTAACATTATATTAAAAACTGTAAGTGATATGTTGTTACTGATGATATACAACGGGGGAAGGGGTGGTGTGTTAATCTACATTATGATGTCTTATTCATGATATGTATAAAACAAAAACAGTGAGCACCATGTAAAAATCAGTCTGCATCTGAATATACCTGTGCACAACAAACTATTTTTCTGCTGTGTTTACAACAATGATAATATTACAAAATATAAAGTACAATCGAAAGTTAACCACTTGCTTCCCGCCGTACGACTATGGACGTCCTGTCTATGAAGAGGAATACTGTTGTTATGGTAGCTACCAAAACCCCGGTATCCTCTTCAAGAGCCGACGGTTCTCTTTCAGATAAAAGTGGTCTCTGCAGGGGATTCACCACAAGATCACATTTATCGGCGGTGGGAGAGGGTCCCCCCCTCCCGCCACGCTCCAGTGCCCTCCGCCGCTTACCGTGGCCATCGGTAACGGCGAAGGCGATCTGGACCTGTCCCTAGCCTGACATGGAGATGAGTGAGGGGAAGATGGCCCCTGCCCATCTCCAAGTCATGGCTCGGTAATGTAGTGGTTATAGTGGTTCTAAAGCCTAAACATTTTGTTACTTTAATGCATTCCTTGCATTAGGTAAAAAATGTTTAGGCATCAGTATCCCCCCTCACCAGCCCCCCTCCCCATACACTTACCTGAGCCTTCATTCAATCCAGCGCAGTGCATGTCTGCAGATCCTCTCTCCCCTAACTTCCTATTCCTGTCAATCAAAGCCAGTGATGTGGGAGCGGGAGTCGGGGCTAAGTCCCGCTGTATGTGTCAATAGACGCAGACAGCGAGCACGCTCGAGTGTCCCCATAGAAAGCTGATTTCTATGGAAGCACTTGCCAGAGGGGAGGAGCCAGGAGCACTGGCGGGGGGGGGGGGGGGGACCAGAGAAGTGGAGGTTCAGGGCCGCTCTCTGCAATTCATTTGCACAGTGCACATAGGTATAAACCTGTTTGTTATTTTATTTTTTTTTAAACATTGAAGCTTTACAATAACTTTAACTCATACAGTTGTTTATAAAATTTACGAGAAAAAAAAGTCCACATCCAGTGTCCGCAAATAGCATTCAGTGCTCTCAACTTTCCAGATCACCAAAAGTGACAACTTCTTACCGGAAATATATGATCTCTGCATTACATAGATCAAATTCACTTGTGAAAAGGGTCAAACCCTATTGGATTCACTGTATGTTTTCATGTATGTTTCCTTCTGGAATACAGCCAATATCCTAGAAAGCACAGCTCGCTCCAGGTGGATTAGGAGAGTACACCTCTCACATTTTTGTAAATATTTTATTATATCTTTTCATGTGACAACACTGAAGAAATTACACTTTGCTACAATGTAAAGTAGTCAGTGTACTGCTTGTATAACAGTGTAAATTTGCTGCCCCCTCAAAAAAACTGAACAAACCGCCATGAATGTCTAAACCACTGGCAACAAAAGTGAGTACACCCCTAAGTGAAAATGTCCAAATTGGGCCCAAAGTGTCAATATTTTGTGTGGCCACCATTATTTTCCAGCACTGTCTTAACCCTCTTGGGCATGGAGTTCACCAGAGCTTCACAGGTTGGAATGGAGTCCTCTTCCACTCCTCCGTGATGACATCATTGAGCTGGTGGATGTTAGAGACCTTGCGCTCCTCCACCTTCCGTTTGAGGATGCCCCACAAATGCTCAATAGGGTTTAGGTCTGGAGAAATGCTTGGCCAGTCCATCACCTTTACCCTCAGCTTCTTTAGCAAGGCAGTGGTCGTCTTGGAGGTGTGCCCTTAGTCTGCTTGTCTTTAGCAAACTGTTTGCAGGCTTTCTTGTGCATCATCCTTAGAAGAGGCTTCCTTCTGGGATGACAGACATGCAGACCAATTTGATGCAGTGTCCGGCATATGGTCTGACCACCGACAGGCTGACCCCCCACCCTTCAATCTCTGCAGCAATGCTGGCAGCACTCATATGTCTATTTCCCAAAGACAACTTCTGGATATGATACTGAGCATGTGTACTCAACTCCTTTGGTCGACCATGGCGAGGCCTGTTCTGAGTGGAGCCTTTCCTGTTACATAGTTACATAGTTACATAGTAGGTGAGGTTGAAAAAAGACACAATTCCAACCTATGTTTGTGATTATATGTCAGTATTACATTGTATATTCCTGTATGTTGTGGTCGTTCAGGTGCTTATCTAATAGTTTTTTTAAACTATCGATGCTCCCCGCTGAGACAACCGCCTGTGGAAGGGAACTCCACATCTTTGCCGCTATTACAGTAAAGAACCCTCTACGTAGTTTAAGGTTAAACCTGTTTTCTTCAAATTTTAATGAGTGGCCACATGTTTTGTTAAACTTCCTTCCACAAAAAAAGCTTTATCCCTATTGTGGGGTCACCAGTACAGTATTTGTAAATTGAAATCATATCCCCTCTCAAGCGTCTCTGCTCCAGAGAGAATAAGTTCAGTGCTTGCAACCTTTCCTCATAACTAATATCCTCCGGACCCTTTATTAGCTTTGTTGCCCTTCTTTGTACTCACTCCATTTCCAGTACATCCTTCCTGAGGACTGGTGCCCAGAACTGGACAGCATACTCTAGGTGCAGCCGGACCAGAGTCTTGTAGAGCGGGATAATTATCATTTTATCTCAGGAGTTGATCCCCTTTTTAATGCATGCCAATATTCTGTTTGCTTTGTAGGACCCCCAGGTCCTTTTCCATCCTAGATTCCCCCAGAGGTTCTCCCCCATCAGTGTATAGATTGCATTCATATTTTTTCCAACCAAATGCATTATTTAAAATTTTTCTAAATTAAACCTCATTTGCCATGTAGTTGCCCACCCCATTAATTTGTTCAGATTTTTTGCAAGGTTTCCACATCCTGCGGAGAAGTTATTGTCCTGCTTAGCTTAGTATCGTCCGCAAATACAGAGATTGAACTGTTTACCCCATCCTCCAGGTCGTTTATGAACAAATGAAATAGGATTGGTCCCAGCACACCCCTGACCATTCCAAATACTCCCCATTTATCACCACCCTCTGAACTCGCCCTTGTAGCCAGTTTTCAATCCATGTACTCACCCTATAATCCATGCCAGCAGACCTTATTTTGTACAGTGAACGTTTATGGGGAACTGTGTCACATGCTTTTGCAAAATCCAGATACACCACGTCTACGGGCCTTCTTTTATCTAGATGGCAACTCACCTCCTCATAGAAGGTTAATAGATTGGTTTGGCAAGAACGATTCTTCATGAATCCATGCTGATTACTGGTAATGATACCGTTCTCATTACTAAAATCTTGTATGTAGTCCCTTATCATCCCCTCCAAGAGCTTGCATACTATTGATGTTAGGCTAACTGGTCTGTAATTCCCATGGATGTATTTTGGGCCCTTTTTAAATATTGGTGCTACATTGCCTTCTCTCCAATCAGCTGGTACCATTCCAGTCAGTAGACTGTCAGTAAAAATTAGGAACAATGGTCTGGCAATTACTTGACTGAGTTTTCTAAGTACCCTTGGATGCAAGCCATCTGGTCCTGGTGATTTATTAATAAGTTTCCCAAGTATAATTTTAATTCTGTCCTCTGTTAACCATGGAGGTGCTTCCTGTCATGTGTCATAAGGATAAACACTGCAGTTTTGGTTACTGAAGCCCCCTGATTCCTTTGTGAAGACTGAGGAGAAGAATAAATTCAATACCTTCACCATCTCCGCATCCTTTGTAACCAGATGTCCTTCCTTATTCTTTATGGGGCCAATATGGTCTGTCCTCCTTTTTTACTGTTTACATACTTAAAGAATTTCTTGGGATTTTTTTTGCTCTCCTCCGCTATGTGTCTTTCGTGTTCTATCTTAGCCACCCTAATTGCACCCTTACATTTTTTGTTGCATTCTTTATAAAGTCTGAATGCCGATGATGATCCCTCAACCTTGTATTTTTTGAAGGCCTTCTCCTTTGCTTTTATATGCATTTTTACATTGAAGTTAAGCCATCCAGGACTTTTGTTTGCTTTTTTAAATTTATTACCCAATGGGATGCATTGGATAATGCCCTTATTTAATATGCTCTTAAAGCAAACCCATCTCTCCTCTGTGTTCTTTGTTCCTAAGTTTTTATCCCAGTTCATGCCTTGTAGCAAGGTTCATCGTTTAGGGAAGTTGGCTCTTTTGAAATTCAGTGTCTTTGTATTCCCCTTATGTTTCCTATTTGTGTGATTTAAACTGAAGCCAATTGACCTGTGATCGCTGTTTCCTAAATTGCCCCATATTTCCACATCCGTGATCAGGTCTGTATTGTTGGTAATTAGTAGATCCAGTAAAGCTTTATTTCTAGTTGGTGTGTCTACCATCTGAACCATGAAATTGTCTTGCAAGACACGAATGCGTGGTTCCCTCCGCCCAGTCTATGTTCGATAATTAAAATCCCCCATTATGATAACACTTCCATATCCTTGCTGCTAATCCAACTTGTGATAGGAGATCTGTTTCCCCCTCCTACCTCAGGTTAGGGGGCCTATAGCCTACTCCTAGTATTATTTTCCCCTTAGCTTCATCCCTTTGGAGCTCTACCAATAAGGATTCCACCTCCTCCCTAGCTCCCTTAGTGATGTCATCTCTCACATTCACTTGTACATTATTCTTGATATATAGGCAAACCTCTCCCCCTTTTTTACCCTCTCTATTCCTGCGATAAAGGGTATACCCTTGAATGGTTCGCACCAGAACCTGCAAACGGACCGAAAGTTCGCGCAAACTTTAGAACCCTATTAAATACAATGGACTCGAACGTTCGAAATCAAAAGTGCTAATTATAAAGGCTAATATGCAAGTTATTGTCCTAAAAAGGGTTTGGGGACCCGGGTCCTGCCCCAGGGGACATGTATCAATGCAAAAAAAGTTATAAAAACTGCCGTTTTTTCGGGAGCAGTGATTTTAATGATGCTTAAAGTGAAAACAAAAATTGAAATATTCCTTTAAATATTGTACCTGGGGGGGTGTTTAAAGTATGCCTGTGAAGTGGCACGTGTTTCCCGTGTTTAGAACTGTCCCTGCACAAAATGACATTTCTAAAGGAAAAAAAGTAATTTAAAACTGCTTGCAGCATTAATGTAATGTCTGGTCCCAAGCAATACGGATGAAAACCATTGAGAAAAATGGCATGGGTACCCCTCCCCAGCCCATTACCAGCCCCTTTGGGTCTTGTTTGGATATTAAGGGGAATCCCGCACCCAAATTAAAAAAAGGCCCCATATATTCTGAACAGCAGTTTACAGGCGGTGCAAACAAGACAGGGACTGTAGGTTTGTTCTTAAGTAGAATCTGTTTGTAATTTGGAACAGGTACATTTTTTAAGTGTAGCTCCAGCCAAAAAAATCTATTTTTAAGCTTTTTGGAAAACATAGGGAAGGGTTATCACCCCTGTAACATTTGTTTTGCTGTCTGTGCACCTGTTCAGAACATTTCACCTCACTTTCCATCCCAATGACAAATGTTTTTTGAAAATTTGTTTTTTTTATTGAAACAAGGATTGGTGATAAAGCATCAGTGGAGAGGAGACACCTTTTTCCCATATTAACTCTTACAGGAGAGAATTTCCCTTCCTAGGGGTAGATTTCCTCTTACTTCCTGTTGTCTCCTTCCGTTTGCAAGTAGGAGTTGTTTGTAAGTTGGATGTTTGAAAGTAGGGGCCTGCTGTATATACTCTGCAGAAATTTGGCCCTTAGGGGTTGGTGTTGCCACAACACTGTAAGCCCTCACAGTTACTGTTGGTGGGCGCTGGAATGCACTGCTGTGAGCTATTATATCAAGAATTGTAATTACATGCCATTGTTGAACAGTGGTAGGAAAAATTGGGCCTTTGGTGGTGGTGCTGGTGCCACAAAACTGTAAGTCCTCACAGTTATCCTTGGTGGGTGCAGGAATGGGCCCAGCTGTGAAATATTAGATCAAGAATTGTAATTACATGCCACTGTTGAACAGGGGCAGAAAAATTGGGCCTTTGGTGGTGGTGGTTTTGCCACAACACTGTAAGCCCTCACAGTTACTCTTGGTGGGCGCAGGAATGGGCCCTGCTGTGAATTAATAGATCAAGAATTGTAATTACATGCCCCTGTTAAACAGGGGCATACAAATTGGGCCTTAGGCACTGGTGCCACAACACTGCAACCCCTCACAGATACTGTACTTGGAGTGCAGCAATGAGCCCTGCTGCAAAGTATTGCATCAAAAATTGTAATTACACGCCCCTGTTAAACAGGGGCAGAAAAATTGGGCCTTGGGCACTGGTGCCACAACACTGCAACCCCTCACAGATACTGTACTTGGAGCACAGCAATGAGCCCTGCTGCAAAGCATTGCATAAAAAATTGTAAATACACGCCCCTGTTAAACAGGGGCTGAAAAATTGGGCCTTAGGCACTGGTGCTGGTGCCACGACACTGCAACCTCTCCCAGATACTCTAGTTGGAGTGCAGTAATGAGCCCTGCTGCAAAGCATTGCATCAAATATTGTAATTACATGCCCCTGTTAATCAGGGGCTGAAAAATTGGGCCTTAGCCTCTGGTGGCGGCACCCAGAACCAAAAATGTTCTTAAAAAGCTATCAGCAGAATCATTGAGGAGGAAGAGCAGTGTAACGACACCCCCAAATATGAAAGGGGTTAACGCCGTTTTAGATATCTTCCCTCTCCTGGACACACATTCGCTGTCGATCCTCCACAGTCAGACGACCCCTTCCCATAGGAATTAATCCTTCCGAAAGAACGAGACGCACTCTGTATCTTTCCAAAAATGAACTGAGATTTATTGAGAAACACTGTAACTTTTTATACACTCAACCAATACTGCATTAATCTAAATGAACAATGGTCCAGCTCCACCCACAACATAACAAGGCCCAATACACATCATTTTGACACCTCTTATACGACAACAGGTTAGCTTTTGTTTCCCAATCCACATTATCAAACGACTTCACATAATGAAAGGATCTGTAGCATACACAAGCAGGCAGGTGACTCATCAGCATCTCTTCAATTAACCTGTCTGTCTGATAGTTCCACAACCTATAATTATAGGCTTAATTCCCAGTATCAAAAGACTTTACACAATAGAAACATAACGAGCTCCCCTATAATTACAGACTTAATTACCACAAGCCACACTAGACAGTAGAATGCAACCACACCTTACCTCATCACAGCAATGATTACATAACCCCCACACACAGTATACATCCAATCTATACACAATGTATATACCGCATTGAATGTGGCTATCACAGATCATAGTGGGATTTTCATTCACCCTGTGCTCAAAGTGACCCCTGTCACAAGTCTTGAAGGGATGTGACATTTAAAAAAAAAATATTCGGTTACATCAGCTTCAGGTGCTTGGTAGCTGGTGGTGATCCAAGACTGATTCATCTTTATGAATGTCAGTTGATCAACCGAGTCGGTGGACAGGCGCACCCTGTGATCGGTAACAAAGCCTCCAGCAGCACTGAATGTGCGTTCTGAAAGAACGCTGGATGCAGGACAGGCCAGTAGCTCAATTGCATACTGTGCAAGCTCTGGGCAGTGATCCATCCTCAAGACCCAGTAAGCCAGAGGATTTTCGTTGGGAAAGGTGTCCAAGTCTGACCTTGTCCCTAGGTATTCCTGGACCATGTAAATCAGACGCTGGCGATGGTTGCTGGAACCGATCATACCTTGGAGCTGCGGACTAAAAAATTGTCTGAACGAATCGGTCAGACGGCCACCTTCTCCACCGCTCCTTCTCTGACTGATCGAAGCCTCAGCAACTCGTTGTCCAGGACCAGGAGTTTGTAACCTCCCAGTCTCTGGGAACGGACCTTTCTGCAAGGCTTCCCGGAGATGTCTCATCCTCTGCGACGGCAAGATAAGGTCCGCAACCTTACCCTTGTACCATGGATCAAGGAGAGTGGCCAGCCAGTAATGGTCCCTCTCCAGGGTTTGCAGGATCAGGGAGGCCATGCAGCATAGGTTAGCTAAGGCATTCAGTCTGGAGTTCTCTGGGTCACTAAGGACGACATGATCCGCAGCCACCTCTTCCCAGCCACATACAAGTCCACGGGTTTCTTGGGACTGTAAATCATCCCTAAAAGACTGCTGATGCTGATGCTGAGTGCCAGGCTCCACCTCCATGCTGACACAATCCTCCTCCTCCTCCTCGTCCTCTTTCTGTGTGATGGGTGGGACAGAAGGAACACTGCCTGGATAAAGGGGGCCTTGAGAGGCAAGGAAGTCCTCCTCTTCCTGCCTCTGTTCTGCCTCAAGTGCCCTGTCCATTATTCCATGCAGCGTATGCTCCAACAGGTGGACAAGAGGTACAGTGTCACTGATGCATGCACTGTCACTGCTCACCATCCTCGTCGCCTTCTCAAATGGTGCCAGGACAGTGCATGCATCCCTGATCATGCCCCACTGGCGTGGTGAAAAAAAACTGAACTCCCCTGACCCTGTCCTGGTGCTGTAGTCGCACAGGTACTCATTGATGGCCCTCTGCTGCGTGTGCAGCTGCTGCAGCATGGCCAACGTTGAGTTCCACCTGGTGGGGATGTCAAATATAAGGCGGTTCTTGGGCAGGTTCAACTCCTTTTGCAGCTCAGCCAGCCGAGCACTGGCATTATATGATCGGCAGAAACGCACACAGACTTTCCTGGCCTGCCTCAGGACATCCTGTAAGCCCGGGTACCTGCCCAAGAACCGCTGCACTACCAGGTTAAGGACGTGAGCCACACAGGGCACATGGGTCAGTTGTCCCTGTCTGAGGGCGGAGAGGAGGTTGGTGCCATTGTCGCAAACCACCAGTCCTGGCTTAAGCTGGCGTGGCATCAACCACCTCTCGGCTTGTCCCTGCAGAGCTGACAGAACCTCTGCCCCAGTGTGGCTCCTGTCCCCCAAACACACCAGCGCAAGCACGGCATGGCATCTTTTTGCCTGCGTACTTGCGTAGCCCCTTGAACGCCTACGGAGCACCGCTGGTTCCGAGGACAAAGCACAGGAAGAGGCCATGGAGGAAGAAGAAGAGGGGGTGGAGGAGAGAGGTGTGTCACAACCAGTAGTAGCATTTTGGAGGCATGGTGGCTGAACAACCTCCAACACTACTGCACCTTGTCCTGCATCCTTCCCAGCTGCCAAAAGAGTTACCCAATGGGCTGTGAAAGATAGGTAACGTCCCTGTCCATGCCTGCTGGACCATGAGTCAGCGGTAATATGCACCTTACCGCTGACCGCCCTGCCCAGCGAGGCATGGACATTGCCTTCCACATGCCGGTAGAGAGCCGGAATCGCCTTCCGTGAGAAAAAGTGGCATTTGGGAACCTGCCACTTAGGAACCGCACATTGCACAAACTCACGGAAGGGGGCCTAGTCTACCAACTGAAAAGGCAGAAGTTGAAGTGCTAGCAATTTAGCCAAGCTAGTATTCAACCGCTGGGCATGTGGATGGCTGGGAGTGAACTTCTTTCGATGGTCCAGCAGCTGGGGCAGGGAATTTTGCCTGCTACAATCGGACGTATGTGTACTGCTAGCAGAGTGCCCGCAACTACTTGGCTGTGACACACCTAATTCTACACCTTCATTCCTTTCAGTGCAGGTTTCAGAGAGGACTGAAGGCATAGTGGGGTTGGAGATCCCAGCTGATAAGGAGCAAGGAGACGTCCACTTTGTTCTTTGGTGTGGGTCTTTAAGGTACGCTTGCCAACGAGCTGCATGGCAGGTCAACATATGTCTGGTCAAGCACGTGGTGCCCAAGCGGCTGATGTTTTGGCCACGCGAGATACGCTTGAGTTACAGTGGGTGTAGTGTGCCTCCTGCACAGTATACACCTGAAGCTACCCTTTATTGCTGGTGTTGTTCTGTTGTGTAACACAGGCAGGCATCTGCAGCAGTTACAGTGGGTGTAGGTGCCTCCTGCACAGTATACACCTGAAGCTACCCCTTATTGCTGGTTTTCCGAACTCCCTGCAGGCTATTAGTATGTCTGGAAGGCCAACAAGGAGAGGCAGACAGTCACGAGCCAATAAAAGAGGGCAAGCAGGCTCTGTGTCTAGGGGCAACAGTGCTGGTCGTGGGCGCGGTACATTGTCATCAGCACGTAGCCATGGGACACGCTAGTCCTTATTTTCGGCAGCTGGACGTGTTGAGCCGCATCATGCCGAAAACTTGGTAGAGTGTATGACTAAGCCCTTCTCATCCTCCTCATCCTCTCTCACCCAGGCTCAGGGTACTGGCAAAGCAGCTGCCAACGCGTCCTCTTCCCTCGTATCAATGTCATCAGTCACTCCTTCCCTAGACCCACCATGTCCTCCTGAGGAGTCCCCCAAACAGTTTGAGCACAGTGCAAAAAATCTGAGGAAAACGCTTGGACAGCCGCACTCCAAAAAAGGTTCTTTTATTTAAAATAAAAGCACAAACAACATGCCACAGCAAAAAAACAGCAAGTATGAGCTGGCGTAAATATATATACAACACCTAGGATGCATATATATCCTCTACACACTGTAACTGCAGCTAACTGACTCGCCTGCCTGCTCTATCTAACTCAATATAAATGACACTGTCTCTCGCTCTGTAAGCTCTCTCTTTAACCAACACTGCAACACACTACACAAGGCCGCCACGGAGGCGGCCTTATATAGTGTGGGGCGTGTACTAAATCCCCTGAGACATAATTGGCCAAAGCCACCCTGGCTTTGGCCAATTATGGCTCTCCATTTTTTGCGCGATGTGATTGGCCAAAGCATGCGGGTCATAGTGCATGCTTGGCCAATCATCAGCCAGAAATGCACTGCGATGCCGCAGTGAATTATGGGCCGTGACGCGCCATTCGAATTTGGCGCGAACGCCCCATAATTTTCGCAATTCGACGAACAACCGAACAGGCGATGTTCGAGTCGAACATGGGTTCGACTCGAACTCAAAGCTCATCCCGAGTGAACATGCCACGTAGTTTAGACCGGTCGCATACTATCCTCTTATTTGGTGTTCCGAGATTGCAACTAGGATTTGTTACTATACTTACCTTGGGTTTATGTGCTTTAGTTAACCTACCACTAATGTCCCCAATACTACCCTCTGGAATATGTTCCACGCTGACTATCTCTACCTCTGGGCCCTCCCCCCGTTGCCTAGTTTAAAAACCCCTCTAACTTTTTGGCCATCTTTAGTCCCAGCTGATCTGCACCCCCCTCATTTAGGTGCAGTCCGTCCCTTCTATAGTACTGGTTATCGACTGAGAAGTCAGCCCAGTCCTCCAGGAACCCAAACCCCTCCTTACTACACCAGCTCCTCTGCCACTTGTTTACTTCCCTAATCTCCCTCTGCCTTTCTGGTGTGGCTCGATGCACCGGTAGTATTCCTGAGAGTACTACCTTGGAGATCCTTTTCCTCAATTTAGCTCCCAAGTCCCTAAAATTTTTCTTTTTGACACTCCATCTGCCTCTGACTTTGTCATTGGTGCCAACGTGCGCCATGACAGCCGGGTCTTCCCCAGCCCCTCCCAGGCCGAACCCGATCACTCAGTAGACAACATACAGTTCGCGCTTCAGGTCTTTGTTACAGATTGCCCTCTCTGTCCTTCTAAGAATTGAGTCCCCTACCACCAGAATCTGTCTTTCCTTTCCCTTCGCTTCCCCCCCACTCTCACTGGAGGAGTTCTTCCCTCGGCAGCTAGGAGAGTCCCTCAGCTCTAGCAGTGGTGGTCCCTGACTGGTTTCACCAATGTCACTCAATGGAGCATACTTATTGGGATGCTCCAGCCCTGGATTGGCCTCCCTGGCATTTCCCCCTCTACCCTTCCTGACTGTCACCCATCTACTCTTTCCTAGTGCCTGCACCTCTTTGTCTCCACCGGCCTCTGTGCTGGCCCCTGCTGGCACCTGCCGTGTACGTTCCTGGCTCTGCTTTAGTATGGAGAGTCTTCTCAGTGCTGACAGTTGCTTCCCCAGATTCAGAACCTGGGCCTCCAGGGAAACAATGTGCTTACATTTTGCACAGCAGTATTCGCCCTCGATTGGATGATCAAGGAATGCATACATGCCGCAAGATGTACACCAATTTGCATCTCCACACCCGCCAGGCATCGTACCTACTAATTTAATGAGGATTGGGGATTATACCCTGTCCAAATTACCTAACACTAGCTTCCTGACACTAATACTCAACAAGACAATACACAGGTACTCAACAAGACAATGCACAGGTACTCAACAAGACAATGCACAGGTATAGCCCAGACCATCTTTATGTAGAGCAACAATTTTTTTTTCAGATCCACAGAGAGTTCTTTGCCATGAGGTGCCATGTTGAACTTCCAGTGACCAGTATGAGAGAGTGAGAGCGATTAAAACAAATTGAACACACCTACTCCCCATTCACACCTGAGACCTTGTAACACTAACGAGTCACATGACACCGGGGAGGGAAAATGGCTAATTGGGCCCAATTTGGACATTTTCACTTAGGGGTATACTGACTTTTGGTGCCAGTGGTTTAGACATTAATGACTGTGTGTTGAGTTATTTTGAGGGGACAGAAAATGTACACTGTTATACAACCTGTACAATCACTACTTTACATTGTAGAAAAGTGTAATTTCTTCAGTGTTGTCACATGAAAAAATATAATCAAATATTTACAAAAATGTGAGGGTTGTATACTCACTTTTGTGAGATAATATACATGGGGTATTAACGCTAAAACAGCACAGTGGTCTCCAAACTGTGGCCCTTTGCTCGCCTTTATACGGTCCTTGGGGCACTTTTCCTCCCACTGACCCCAACAATGGGGCATAATTATTGTTATAGACACCAACGATGGAGACACTTTTCCTCCCACTGACACCAATAATGGGGCACTATTCCTCCCACTAAGAATAATGATAGGGGCACTATTCCTCCCACTGTCACCAATGATGGGGCCCTATTCCTCACACTGACACCAATGATGGGGCACTAATCCTCCCACTGATGAGGCACTATTCCTCCCAATGACATCAATGATGGGGCAATATTCCTCCCACTGACAGCAACGATTGGGGCACTATTCCTCCCACTGACACCAATGATGGGGGCACTATTCCTCCCACAGACACCGATGATGGGGGCACTATTCCTCCCACTGACACCAATGATGGGGCACTATTCCTCCCACTGACACCAATGATGGGGTACTATTTCTTCTACTGACACCCATGATGGGGCACTATGCCTCTCAATGACACCAATGATGGGGGCACTATTCCTCCCACTGACACCAATGATAGGGGCACTATTACTCCCAATGATGGGGCACTATTCCTCCCAATGACACCAATGATGGGGAACTATTCCCTCCACTAACACCAATGATGGGTGCACTATTCCTCAAACTGACCCCCAATGCCAAAGATGCACTGTTTACTCCCACTGACGCCAGGAAAATTTCAACTCCCCATGGCCACAGTCCGGCTCCCCTGAAGTCTGAAGGGCAGAAAACTGTCCCTTTGTTTAGAAAGTTTGGAGACCCCTGTTATAGCACTTGTGCAATGAAGTCAAGCATTTGGTGCCCTCAACTTTCCAAACCACCAAAAGTGCCAGATTCTTACCAGAAATACAATATGTCTATATTATATAGAGATCAAATGCACTTGTGAAAGGGGTTAAACCCCACCGCATCTGCTGTATGCTTTAACGTGTGGAGAACCATATGAACAAAGTAGCACATTGAGCTGGAGGATAAGGAGCCAGTGAAGGGGGGGATGGAGAGAACTCAAGGGGATAAATAGATAAGTCTTTGAGTTAAAATAGTACAGTACATGAGAAATCCATCCTAGGACAACACTGTGGCTGCCAGCTTGAGAGAGAGAAGCGGCTCTGTAGAAGATTAAAGGGAAAAAATACAGCATTCACTAAGTGTAATATGTAAGGAAAAACATGTATTAGGAGGTAAACAACTCACATGTAAAGGATCTTGATCATAGCATATAAGTGGTGGTGTTCCGCCGTGTCTTTGGGTCAGTCCTGCTATAGCTTTGCTGTATCCTTGGGTCAGTCTCTGGAAAGCCGGCAGGGAGCCACAGCCGCACCGGTGGTTCCCGGTGATCCCCGGCTGAATCAACAGCTGCACGCCGACACTCCAGTGACAGCTCAGACCTGGAACCAGAATGCATGCTTCTTCCTCAGGCCTCAAATTTTTTGAAATAAAACATTTTGAAAAATATATGAGCCCTAATGTCACCAATGCTCTTGTTTGTCTTAATGCTGGAGGACTTCCTCGGTAGCCTAGGTTTTGAGAGATTCTTAGGAGCTACCAGGGGCTTTAATATTGCACTTAGCACACCTGGAGAAGCTCCTCACCCATGAATCCTACATTCTTCTGGGGTTTTCAAAGGAATCTGTCTCAGCCATTTAGGCTTGGTCTCCAGTGGGCAATGCTCAGTCAGGAACTCAGTGGGTTCTGTGCTAGTTGGGCCATGCTCTATAGGTTCTGGTTTTGCTGGGCATCACTGAATAGACTCGTGTGCTCTTGGATTTGCTTTAGTGACATGAAAGACTCCACTAGCTTGATTTTCAGATATAATTTTGAACCCAGTGGTTCCCTTGTTTTAGGTTTGGCTGCTACAGGACTTCCTAGCCTATATGCTGACTTTTGCTAGGACATTTCCCCAGCAGTCCCTTCCAGGAAAGGCCCCTAGGAGTAGCCTAAGCTGATCTGTCACCTGTAGTTCTATAGACATGCAAGGCTGACCTGTTCTTAGTTCCTTAAACATGCAAGGTTAAAAAGTTACCTGTAGCTGAGCTCTTACTTGTTGTTACTCAGACCAGCTGACAAGTTGTTACTTGTAGTCCCACAACTCTGCATGCAAACTCTTCTTTTATTTTTGTCCCATAGATATGTGTTCAAAGACTGGAGCTTAAGGCATCACCCAATCCCACTTGCTGTTTATTCCAGGTAGTTCCTGCTTAGTCTCTATTAGCAGCATTTTTTAGTTTTTGCTCAGACTAGCAATCTTTACCTGAGCAATATGTAGCTTTCCTAGCCGCAGGTTCCTGTTCCAAATTCTCAGTACCTGTTCTGAGTTCCTAGTGCCTGTTGCAGTAACTGGTACATGTGCCAGCTCCAGTGTTTTCCCTGTGCACCCCATCCACATCCAGCATTCCTCCTTCAGTATGTGTCCTGTGCACTCCAGACAGCATTCTGTCTCCCAGCTCCTGTGTGCCTCTGTGCACTCCTGCTTGCAGTCCTGCCTTCCAACTTTTCTTACTCCTTCCTCCTGAGCCTCTCTGAATCTTGTCAGCTGTAGTCTGTATAGGTGTGCTTGGGCACTGCAATCTGGGAGCTGCCCTGCAGCAAAACCCATCTCCACCATCAGGATATCTGATAAAAACAAGGTGCTCCTTAGACTCTTCCTCCCCAAGCCCACCGCCATCAAGTGTGCAGGCTATACAGAAGATTTACAAGCCTCTAATCCATGACAGCCAATTACCTTCCTTACTCTTGCATTGCTGGGTTACCTCTCTTGCTCAGCTAGGGACACTTTTGGGAATCCTCCTAAGGTGTTGTGGCCAGTGATGTCTTTCATGTCTATTTAAAATAACTGAGTTCACCTTCTTCAGATCACCTTCCCTGTGGCCTTGTCTTCACTTGTTTCTTACTTGAACTGACATCCCCTGTACTGACCTCACTGATCTGCTGACTGCCCAACCCCTGGCCAGTATTATAGTTTTCCTTCAACTTTGCCATGTTCCAGCCGGCTCTGGTGAGATTCACAGTCCTGATGTCTGGGTCAGTCTACTGTTCATCCAGTGCTGGGGGTACTTGCTGCTTGGTTCATTTTGCTATTTACCCATTATGCTCCTGTGTTGGGGTACGCAGTCTTAATTCTTGGTTTGGTTGGCTATTCATCCAGTATGCTCCTTTGCTAGGATTCATGGTTCTGCTTCCTGGTCATATTCTCTATTTCCTCCTGTATGCTCCAGACCCACGTTACAGCATGTTCTGCAGTTTTAAGTATCTCTATTTGCAGCATGGTTTCTGTCTACACCGCTGCCTCCAAAACCCCCCTGAACTCATGTGATTCTGCAACTGCAGATTACACATTGGAGCAGGGTGAACCCAAGAGTCAAGAACTGGGATCAGGGTACAACTAATTCCAAACCTTAAAGCGGTGTTCCAACTATATTAAGCAATTTTTATCACTAATATATTTTAAGAGGCAATCATACAGTAAATCTATGTTGACTTACTTTTTTTAAATCGTCCGCGGATCACACGAGTTATTGCCAAATGACACTTTTTAAAAATCATCTCTGCCGTTCTCATTTTGCTTGTGGGCATGTGAAGCCCAGCACTTTCTTTCCGGATGCTGATGACGCTCTGTGACATGAAGCACCGCCCGTCCCGCCCCATTCTCGCGCATGCGCATTCTAACAGCGCCGCAGCCCCGTCAACCTCTCGGGTTGCCATCACAACGGGCATCGTCGTCGGAAGTGCCGCCCCGTTCTAATGGCAATGAAGAAAACAAAACCAGTGTAAGAAGACGGCTGATATGTAATGGTGATGGGAGAGAAGAGTGCATCGCCCATTTTTAAAATATGTCTGTCACCCCACATCGGAACAAAGGTTTTAATGCTACAGTGCTGTGATGTTACATTAAATTAGAAAGACAAATAATCAGCAATTACCTACTGTTTATTGAAGAAGTGCTGGAGATTCGGGCGCAAAATCTTCATTGAATTGCGTCACTTCCTGTTTTGAAGTCCCGCGATTCTAGCCCTAGGGGAAGCGCACTGCATCCTGGGAAATGATG
This sequence comes from Rana muscosa, assembly GCA_029206835.1. Lineage (NCBI taxonomy): Eukaryota > Metazoa > Chordata > Amphibia > Anura > Ranidae > Rana > Rana muscosa. The sequence goes on along the minus strand of CM055116.1, from coordinate 263,233,552 downwards.
ACACACATTTCCCAGGAGCAGTAGTGAGCTGAGGAGCCAAGGGAGATGACGACACAAACCGAGGTGATTCAGAAGGCAGATTTTGTGGGACCACATAGCAACAGGTATTTCCAGGTGAGTAAAAAAAAAAAAAATATTCAAATGTTATGCACATTAATGCAATATTGTTTTTTTGATGGAAACTCCACTTTAATCAGGAAGTCCCTGGCAGGACACCTGCCTTAGATCCCACATTCTGGGGGTTCCCATGTCATCAGCTCACATGTGGGTTCACTACAATCACTTTCATGACACTGATATGTTATTTATTTTTTCATTACTTGAATAGTAATTAGGCCCAGCGCTGTCTGCTCACCAACTGACTGCTTCTATCTTATTATAAATATGTAGTTCACTGTTGTATTGATTTACTAAAACCGGGGAGTGCAAAATGTGGTGAAGCTGTGTATGGTTTCAGCTTGTTCAATTAAGCTTTGACAATAAAACCTGGAAGCTGATTGGTTTCTATGCAGAGCTGCACAAGATTTTGCACTCTCCAGTTTTAGCAAATCAACCCCACTACGTTTTAGTTGGTGAATAGGTACCAGTTGTTCTCTGAATTATTCAGCTGTGTAAATGTTGTAAAAAAATATAAAATAATCTAGGCTATTCACAGAATATTAGAAATAACTCAGCGGAATTAGTGTAAAATCATTAGTGCTCCACTAGCTGCATGCAAATAATACCATATATATAAAAAAATAACAATATTTAACATTTTCTACACCTAACCAAAAACTGAAAAATATGTTTTAGCCCTTAACATTATAAATAATGAAAGAGAATGTGTGACATTATACATGGCATTACAGAAATAAAAAAATATATAGGAGGAGTAATTTTTTTTTTTGTATTTTAAGTGTTTTCAGATTGAGTGAACTAAACTACAGAGACCAGTGATAACTTCTGCTAATATGTTTCAGTACGTTGACTATGGAATGTATCATTAGAAGGGTACAATTCCTCTTGAACTTGTAAGATTAAAACATATAGTATTTTGCATAAATGTTCACCTCCTTAGACTTTTACCAAAGTGAAAATAATGGATTTTTATTGAGATTCTATTCAGGTAGCCAAAGTAGTGCACATATATATATATATATATATATATATATATATATATATATATATTTGATGTTTCATATTATTTACAACCTGAAAATTGAAAAATTTGGTTGCATAAGTATTCACGCTCTTTGCTGAACTTTACTGCAGTCAACAGTCTTCCATAGTCACATAGTTAATGGTAATTTATTTAATGAAGTCAACCTGTGTGCAATTAAAGTGTCACATGACCCAAAATAAATATACCTTTTTTTGAAGGCCTCAGAGTTAGTAATTTGCAAACATATCTATGCGAAGACTGTTATACTGACCAAGTTATCAAACCAAGCCTTTGATATTCAAACAAGCCCTCAAAAAGCACTAATCAGATGTACATTTAAAAAAAAATGTCCCAAAAGTTGAACATCTTTCCAAGGAACATTAAATCCATTATTAGCAAATTGACAGAACATAACACAATAGTTCTCTGATTAGAGGAGACCATCTACCAAGTTCAGTCACTGAATAAAAATGGTATTGCATAGAGATCCACTAACGGGCCAATAAAACAGCTAAGGTTCTGCAGAGATTCATAACTGAGATTAACATCTGAGATAGGGAAAACCATTCAACTGACAACTTTGACCTTTATATTCCACAAAGCTAATCTTTATGGAAGAGTTTCAAGAATGTAGTAATTGTTGGAAAGTGTTGGAATAGTTATTGGATCAAGTCCATTAGGTGAATACCAAATCTAAGGTGGGAGACTCAGCAAAAATATTACAGACATAGCAAATATGTGGAAAAAAAGGTTCCCTGGTTTTCCAACGTCTAAGTTAAACTTTAAAAAAAATCTTGTGAGTTGCAGAAAGACAACACTACTCATCCCCCTGAGAACACCATTCCCGTTCCTAAGAAGTATGCGTTAGTGTCATGATGTGGGGATGCTTTTCATCTGTAGGACTCAGAAACCTGTCTGGATTGAAGGCAGATCAATGAAGCCTTATTTAGACATACTGTATATAGAGAAATTCTGGAAAACATTTTTCCTGACGCATCATGGCAGCAGACACACTGGGTTGTGACTCCGCTCCCACAACCTAACAGGATAGGTTAACTATAAATTTTGAAGGAGAGGCACCCCACCTCATTCTCTTTTTTAATCCTCACCTGACAAGATGGAGGACGGATTCAGCACCCTTACCGCATTCACCCCACCAGGTTAAGCCTCTCCTGGCTGCAAGTCTCTCCTGTACAGCCTCTAATGGAGCCTCTATGGAGAGAACCCCAATCTGGTGGTCTCGGGGGCACATTCTAGTATATTACAAGCTTTAAAGAAGCTTAAAGTTACTACCTTTCTTCTATTCCAAGGTATTGCTTTTGACTTTGTTTTTTCCTCTCTTTTTGTTTATAAGGGTTTGGCTGAGCTCTGTAGTTCCACAGGTCAGCGAGGAAGTGAGGTAGAGCAGCAGGTCATTCTGCCCTTTTCCAATATGGGGCGGGTGCCGGCGGAGCGATTCTGCACATGTGCGGTGATGTAATTTCCATTTAAAAGGCCCACAGCTTGTTTGAATTTTGCTGATGGCTGCAGAATGCTCAGAAGGTTCAAGGGTAGATTCAGCTCAGTTATCTACAGTAGAGTTTGGTAGATCAGTTATTCGGGCCAATTCTACTGCCATATGATGAATAAATTCTGTTACTTTACTTCCACCCTCCCGACTGGCAAGGTATTTACCAGTGTGTGTGCTGCCATGCTGCGTCAGGTAAACGGAAAATTGTATACTCACCTTTCCGTAATTTTCCTTTCCTGACGCATCTCCATGGCAGCACACAGCATCCCACCTATGATAACTACAGAGAATGAGGTGGGTTGCCTCTACTTCAAAATTTATAGTTAACCTATCCTGTCAGGTTGTGAGCGCAGAGTCACAACCCAGTGTGTGTGCTGCCATGGAGATGCATCAGGAAAGGAAAATTACGGAAAGGTGAGTATACAATTTTCATTTTTTTCATCTGTAGGATTCTTGAGGCTGCGGTAGGTGTTTAATGTCTAGCAGGACAACTACCTTAAATACACTTATAGGGGAGTCTTCCTCCCCTTTATACCAGGGATAGGGAAGTTGTCCTCCCATTAACATCAATGCTAGGGAAGTCTTTCATCTACGGATACCAAAGTAAGGGGCATTATTACTGTATACCACTTTATTCTGCTTGTTTTTCTGTACGTTTCCTACTCCTAGACACTGCACTGTGAACTGAATAATACATACTGCTGATGACTTACAATAATACTGGTATGTTTGTTTCGGTTCTTAAATCTGAATTCCAGGTATGGATTTATACACATAGTTACATTGGTCCAGATTGGACAAAGGTAAATATGCATGTTCCATACCTGGTCAATCCCTGTGGAAGCAGAGCATCACTCTAGTAGCCACAATTACTACAGTAGTCCATGTTGTCATCCAGGCCCTATACCAAGTGGCTAACCTGCTGCATAGGGTCACTCACTTAGCATTAACATCATTCAGAGAACACCTTGCATTTCTTTCAATGGATGCAAAGATTTTCAGATTGGAGATTGCAGATTGCTGATAGAGCAACCCTCTCTGTTCAATATGCAGCCAGGCAGCTGATGGATATGGCTTGCTCAGCTTTCCTGAGGTCTGGCAACGAATGGATCATGCATGTTGGACCAATGTATCGATGAAAAATACCTGGAATTCAGCTTGCAGTACATTAACTGCTAATAGGCGGCACACATACACTTGCATACACTTGTTAGACACACAGTTAGCTCACTGATTGCCCTTCTGATCAGTGATCACTCCTGGCACCCAGCCAGTGTCATTCATACAGTGTATAGTATTATCACTGATCACTGTATTAGACATCAGTGTCAGTTAGTCAGTTAGTGTCCCTCCCAGCCAGTGTGAGTTAGAGCCAGATATCCCACCACATTATTACAGTCACACTGTAAGTCGCTGATCACCACCATTATTAGTATAGTGTCTGTACAGGTTAGTATCTTGAACTCTACTAGTATAGTGTCCCCAAAAATGTAGCAGAATACATTTTGGCCTAAATTTATAAAGGAATTAGATTTTATTGGATATGTTTTATAACAGAATGTAGAAAATAGAATTTTTTTCAGTATGCTTTCATTTATATAATATATAATAATAGTCTGTGTACAGTGTTGTATGACCAAGCAATTTCCAGTTAAAGAAGCATAGTCCTGAATAGGGATGAGCCGAACACCCCCCGGTTCTGCGAACGGACCGAAAGTTCGTGCAAACTATCGAACCCCGCTAAAGTCTATGGAACTCGAACGTTCGAAATCAAAAGTGCTAATTTTAAAGGCTAATATGCAAGTTATTGTCCTAAAAAGGGTTTGGGGACCTGGGTCCTGCCCCAGGGGACATGTATCAATGCAAAAAAAAGGAGCAGGAGCAGTGATTTTAATGACGATTAAAGTGAAAAAAAAAGTGAAATATTCCTTTAAATATCATACCTGGGGGGTGTCTATAGTATGCCTGTGAAGTGGCACGTGTTTCCGGTGTTTATAACTGTCCCTGCACAAAACGACATTTCTAAAGGAAAAAAAGTCATTAAAAACTGCTTGCGGCTTTAATGTAATGTGTGGTCCCGACAATATGGATGAAAATCATTGAGAAAATCGGCACGGGTACCCCCCCCCAGCCCATTTGTCTTCAGGTAGCTTTAGGTGCACACTGTGCAAAGGACACAGTACACTAACTGAAAATACTGCAGCTCCCTGCCTGTGGTATTATTATGAGAACACCATCAATTGTCTTCTGGTAGCTTTAGGTGCACACTGTGCAAAGGACACAGTACACTAAATGAAAATACTACAGCTCCCTGCCTGTATTTGTATGAGAACACCAGCAATTGTATTCAGGTAGCTTTAGGTGCACACTGTGCAAAGGACATAGTACACTAAATGAAAATACTGCAGCTCCCTGCCTGTATTAGTATGAGAACACCATCAATTATATTCAGGTAGCTTTAGGGGCACATTGTGCAAAGGACACAGTACACTAAATGAAAATACTGCAGCTCCCTGCCTGTATTAGTATGAGAGCACCAGAAATTGTATTCAGGTAGCTTTAGGTGCACACTGTGCAAAGGACACAGTACACTAAATGAAAATACTGCAGCCCCCTGCCTGTATTTGTATGAGAACGCCAGCAATTGTATTCAGGTAGCTTTAGGTGCACACTGTGCAAAGCACACAGTACACTAAATGGAAATACTGCAGCTCCTTGCCTGTATTTGTATGAGAACACCAGCAATTGTATTCAGGTAACCTTAGGTGCACACTGTGCAAAGGACACAGTACACTAAATGAAAATACTGCAGCTCCCTGCCTGTATTTGTATGAGAACGCCAGCAATTGTATTCAGGTAGCTTTAGGTGCACACTGTGCAAAGCACACAGTACACTAAATGGAAATACTGCAGCTCCTTGCCTGTATTTGTATGAGAACACCAGCAATTGTATTCAGGTAGCTTTAGGTGCACACTGTGCAAAGGACACAGTACACTAAATGAAAATACTGCAGCTCCTTGCCTGTATTAGTATGAGAACACCAGCAATTGTATTCAGGTAGCTTTAGGTGCACACTGTGCAAAGGACACAGTACACTAAATAAAAATACTGCAGCTCCCTGCCTGTATTTGTATGAGAACACCAGCAATTGTATTCAGGTAGCTTTAGGTGAACACTGTGCAAAGGACACAGTACACTAAATGAAAATACTGCAGCTCCCTGCCTGTATTTGTATGAGAACACCAGCAATTGTATTCAGGTAGCTTTAGGTGCACACTGTGCAAAGGACACAGTACACTAAATGAAAATACTGCAGCTAGCACAATCACCTGCCTGCCTGTCAGTATATTATGAAGAGAATAGCAGGAACGGATCTAGATTAACTAAATACAGTGTGTATATATATATATATATATATATATATATATATATATATATAACACCTAGGATGCATATATATCCTCTACACACTGTAACTGCAGCTAACTGACTCGCCTGCCTGCTCTATCTGACTCAAATGAAATGACACTGTCTCTCTCTCTCTCTCTTTCACCGCCACAACACACTACACAAGGCCGCCATGCAGGCGGCCTTATATAGTGTGGGGCGTGTACTAAACCCCCTGAGACATAATTGGCCAAAGCCACCCTGGCTTTGGCCAATTATGGCTCTCCGTTCTTACCACGCTGTGATTGGCCAAAGCATGCGGGTCATAGTGCATGCTTGGCCAATCATCAGCCAGCAATGCACTGCGATGCCGCAGTGAATTATGGGCCGTGAAGCGCCACTCAAATTTGGCACGAACGGCCCATAATGTTTGAAATTCGACGAACGGACGAACAGCCGACTCGAACTCGAAGCTCATCCCTAGTCCTGAATAGCAAAAAATGCCCTGGTCATGAAGGGGGGTAAAACCTTTCTGGCGGTCAAGTAGTTACCCCTTATATACCTCTCTTGTTCATTTGTTTATGAATGGCAAAGTGGTAGATGCTTTTTTCTGCAGAAAACAATGGCATTGCAGAAATCACCCTTGGACACTGCAGAAATCACCATTAATGGCTGTGTGTCTCAGTCATCTGAGAATGGCCCGGTTCACAGATGCTGTGTACAGAGTGGCTCTATACCATATGATTTCTGTGATAACTAATCACAGTAATCACAAATATAAACAGTCTAGTGTTTACATTGGTGGGCCCGCCCCTTCCTCTTACAAAAAAGGAAGTGGAGGGAGGAAGAAGAAGCTAATGAATGACTCATTTGCTCATTAGTTCCAGATTAGTGGCAGCAGCTGAAGCAAATATTCAAAGTTGTGGGTAGTTTTTTTAACCCTTTAACACCTCCCATCTCCTGTATACCTCAGATTCATGTCTCTTCCATGACCTGTATATTAAAGTGATTGTAAACGATCACCTTGTAAAACAGCCCATTCAGTTTAAAATAGAAATGCAAGGCAAACTATTTTTGTATCGATATAGAAAAACATTATAAATACCTTTTTTTCAATTTTTTATAAGTGATCACATTCCCTCTGTTCTCAGCTGCATAGAAGCTGGGGGGAGTAGAAGCAACAGCACACTGAGCTTCCCAATGAATAGCTGTGCACCAGAGGAATATCAGGATAAATCTGATATTTGAAGGAGAGCATACTGAGTTCCCTTCTGCAGGTAGTTCCACCCAGATCCCCACCAATGGTCCTTCATTGACTCAGTCTGTGATGGCACCTAGTGTTCCAGCCCCTTCGTTCAGCTCACAGGCGGGTTCGGTTCATGCACCTCCATCTAGAAACCCCCATACCCCTACTCATCAAAGGGGTAGGGGGAAATCTAGAGGGACAAGAGGCACTAGAGGCTCTTCTCGAGGTCACTCGCGTCATCATAGTGGTCCACACCATTATGGATATGAGGACTATTCATATAATGCCTCCCCAGCTCGACAGAGAGCTGTTCCATTGTCCCATTACGATTATCCATCTTATTATGGTCCCCCCTCCATCTCTACCCACAACAGATTTGCTCCTTTAGGTGAGATACGTGATGATAGTTATCATACACGTGCCAGGTACCCTCCGGAACCCACGTATTATAGCCCTGGTTATTCCAACTCACAGGGCCATGGTACACGGGATTTTCACGGGGTTTCAGACAGCCACAAAAGAGGTTTAGACCAAAGAGAGGGACCAGAGGGGGGAAGAGAGTTCAGGAAAGGAAAAAGAAGGAGAGTTTAAAGGCCAGGGCGTTTTTAACCTAAGCACTAAGGAATTTACCCCCGAAGAATTATCAGTTTTGGACAAAGGTCTCAAGTTTGCCCCTCCAAAGAAACTAGATAAGTTCGGTACCTTTATCGACATTCAAAAATATGTTCGAAAGGTTAATATTCAACGGTACCTCATCACCAACCCCATTGTGAGTGAGGCTAGGGCAGCTGCATTTGGGACGGTACACTCAGGTTTATCCAACCCGTCATTGTTTAACCCCCCCGTCCCTGTAGCACCCTCTGTAAGTATCTTCAGAGACTTAGTATTGAAGGACTTGTCAGAAATTTCAGAGAGACAAAGTTCTCGACAAACTGTGTCCAGTGTGGGCCTCAAGTCTCTGTGTTCTAACAAGGACTTGGTAATTCGTCCCGCCGACAAAGGCGGAGGCATAGTTGTTCTGGACAAATTAGATTACGAGAAAGAATTGTTCAGAATCCTACATGAGCCCAATACTTATTTACAGTTGTCTTCTAATCCTACTTCCAGGTTCAAAACTGAACTTAAGGGCTTGGTTGACAGCGTTTTTTCTAGAAATATTTTAAACAAAAAAGAAAAGGCGTTTTTGGTCCCGGTGGTCCCTAGGATACCGACCATTTATTACCTACCGAAGGTCCATAAAGATCCAGTGCATCCACACGGTCGTCCAATTGTGAGTGGGAATAATTCCGTCACATCCAGAATTGGCCGCTACATTGACCATTATCTCCAACCTTTGGTCAGGCGTGTGCCATCTTATTTGGCGGACACGGGGGCCACCATTAGAAAATTACAGGATGTGAATATTGATGGGGACTACATCCTGGTGACAGCTGATGTAGCCTCGCTTTATACATGCATCCCACATAACAAAGGGTTAGAAGCTGTACAATATTTTTTGGAGAAGGAAGAAACTTTAGCTCCCTTTCAAAGGGCGTTCATTATGGAATTGTTGGAGTTCGCCACGAGAAGTAGCTATTTCTGGTTCAATGACAATTTCTACCTCCAGTTGAGAGGTGTGGCCATGGGGGCTAAATATGCCCCCAGTTTGGCCAATTTGTTCATGGCCAAGTGGGAGGAGGATGTCGTCTATACCTATGACACCCAGCACTTGGTGCTTTGGGCTAGGTATATTGACGACATCCTCCTCCTATGGAGTGGCAGTGTTACATCACTTAGGATCTTCATGGACCATCTTAATGCTAATGATAGGGGGATTTCCCTTTCATACACTGCCAGCCATGAAATGATCCAGTTTCTCGATCTAGAAATTAGTATCAATGACAAGTTTTGTTTTCGAACATACTTTAAGAAAACTGATCGGAATGGGTACATTCCAAAAGATAGCTACCACCATCAATTGTGGCTCAAATCTGTCCCGCGGAGTCAGTTCCTCAGATTGAGAAGGAACTGTAGTGATGTCAACATCTTCCTTACTCAGGCTGAGATCCTTAAAAAACGTTTTATTGACAAAGGTTACGATCCTGCCAATATAGATAAGGATCTTGGACAGGTATTAGAGACTGATAGGCGCTCTCTGTTGGAGGTTAAACAGAAAGGCGAACCCAATAATGCTTTTAAATGGGCGATGCTTACTTCCTTCTCCTTACAGCATAAACAAGTGAAAGCTATAATAGCAAAGCACTGGGATATCTTGAAAAACGATAATATCCTCGGTTCAGTTTTACCGGATCAGGCCAAAGTCATCTTTAGAGGGGCACCTACTATTCAGGGTAGAATAGCACCTAATATCATCAACCCCCCAGTACGCCCTTCCTTTTTTCACCAATTGGTGGGCTACCATCCCTGCAAGAGGTGTAGTGTGTGTAGGTACAATACATCTGGTAGGAGCAAAACCTTAGAGTTTAGGTCAACTAGTACAGGAAAGTTGTATCCGATTAAACAATTTTGTACATGCTCCACCACACATATTGTATACCTCATCACTTGCCCTTGCGGGAAACAATATGTAGGCCGCACCATCAGGCCTTTTTCGGTTAGAGTGGGGGAACATGTTTCACTTATCCTGGGGGGTGATGGTAATCATACGGTGCCCAGACACTACAGACTACATCATGGTAGGAATCCAGCTAGCACAAAATTTTTGATCATTGATCATTTCATTCCCCATTGGAGGGGTGCCCCCAAAATTAGGGGTGTGTCCCAGTTGGAGACCTACTGGATTTATGAATTACAAACGCACAGGCCGTCCGGTTTAAACGTCGAGTGGGATATTAATTCCTTCATCGACCAATCCTAATAATGTCGGTTTCCATTGGATCATGGACCTAATTTCACCTTTTCTTTAAGGGAATTTGTATGGGGAAATACAATTCCCCATGACTATTTCCTTTTTTAATTTGTTTTATTTAATGCATTTTGTGTATTTTTTATATATATGTCATATATTATGTTGTTTTAATTGTCACTGTGTGGTTTGATTGGGATCGCCTCTGGTTTGCCTATTGGACAGTTCACTGTTGCTGCAATTGGGATTCCTTTTGTGAGAATTTAGGGCAAGGGCTTCCCAGTTTGTCTCCCATAGGAGATTTACTTTTTATGTGAGATTTTTATCTCACACAGTGCGATGATCCAGAGGTCTAATTCCTCCTTTTGGTCATCTAATATTCAATTTTAAATTGTCTTATGACTCTTTTAGTGTTGTATTATTATCATTACTAATGGCAGTTACTATTGCATTCATCTCCTTTTGTTTGCACACATCTGTTTCCCCTTTTCTGGCCGCAGTGGTAGATCTATCAAATCTATGCAGACCGTTAAGGGTTAACCTATTTTCATTCTGGGCTGCGTTCCACGCCCTGTGTATTATATGGCGTTGGAGCGCAGCGCAGTTAACGTAGTCAGCTAGGGAGAACCCCTTTCCGGGGAAACCGTGCCTGCTGTTGATGACGCGATGCGTCACTCCTGTTAGGTACGGACGTCCCCGTGTAGCGTGACGCTCCGTGATGGTCATGTGACGCGATGTTACGTGACGGTCACGTGGAGCTGGATAACGTTGCTACGTCACGCTCCGTGATGGTCATGTGAAGCGATGTCACGTGGCGGTCATGTGGAGCTGGATGACGCCGCTACGTGACTCTTGTGAGACGTGAACGTCCGCACGCCGGGTGACGCTCTGCGTGCGTCTGCAAGCCGGGTGACGCGGTGTTGCGGGACTGACACGCGAGGCCACTATTTGGCCTAATGACAGCATCTTAAGTGTCATTGCTCCGCACCATGAGGGTTTCACACACACGTGGACTGCAGGGTTCAGCCCTTACCATGTATAGGTAAGTGGTTATAGATGTTGACCACATTTATTAGCACCTCCCCTTTTTGGCCAATACAGCTTCCCACATGTAATAACTATCTATGGAGGGGTTCCATAGAGAGGCTTGGAATGCACGCTTCGGCGCCATTTTGGATCTCACAGGAAGTACTGTTTCAGTGGGCAGACCAGGGGGAGGTCCTTGTCACTTATAAATAGTATACAGGCAACAGTGGAGTTATGCCCCAGACGATGCAAGGTTTTGCGAAACGCGTCGGGAGACTCCACTGCTGCCATTGAGTGTCTTTGCAAAGCGCTATATTCATGGATTGAATGTAAGTGTATCTGCCTATAATCATTAAAATTCCTTTGCGTTATTACGCTATGTGCCATCTCCCTTCTTTTTCCACATGAACTTTATGTGAGCCATTTCATTACTCCTATTGGCTTGAACTTCTGGTGTTTTTTCCTGAGCTTGGACCTTGGACATAAGGGTGCACTGTGCCGGCCTGGTTTCCATATGTATGGACATATACATATTCAGCCTGTTTGACCCCATACACATATGTGCATTGGGTCCACTACATCTGGTAAGCCTCCCCTTCACGTGGTAGAGGTTACGTCACAAGTCACTTATTTACTTCGGAAGATTCACCTATATAATTTGGAACTGATTAAATTTTATGTTTCATCACATCCATTTGGAGTTTATATACATTTGGACCTATATTTAATCCTTTGTGATTCAGTTTATTTTTGAGCACTTGGGTGTCATATATTGTTATACGCATAGCGCTGCATTTTTTGTATATTGTTTGTTGTTGCTTTTTTCCACAGGTATTGTAGCTGCTTATATGTGTTAGCAGCGCGAATATTGTTTGTATTTTTTGTTCTATTTTGGATTTGTTATATTTGCTGCAGCTACATTCTCTGTTCCAAACGCAACCAGTGATGGATGTATTTGATTACAGAGCCTCTCGCACTGTTAACACTGAAGGGGTGTTTTCCACCACCAACAGTGACACTGAAATAGGGGGTTTATTCATCAGATTGAAAAATGTAATGTCTTCAGAATTACACCTTCAATGGGACTTGGTTTTTTTGGAGCAATACAAAGTTGATCGTATGGTTCCCAGAAGTCTCCGTTGGGAGGTTCAACCCCAACAGGGGGATTCTGAGATTGATTCCTGGTTTAATTATTTTAATGACGCAGGGATCAAATTCCTAGGCGTCCTGATCTCAAGGAAAAAGGTGAGACTGGTTGAGTTAGATAGAGAGATTAAGGACCTCAAAGAGAAACTTTTTTCATACAAATCATCTCTTGAGTATCTCTCTCTATCGACTAGTCTACAGAATCATCTTGAGAAAGAAGATAGAGATCAGAAGTTAAAAAAACATAAAAAATACTCCAGGGATGCTGGGGACTATAGGAACAACACTGTATTTGAGTGGCAGAAGTTATTTTCTACATCATTTGGAGCAGAAATGGATTCTGCTCCTTCTGCAGGTAGTTCTACCCAGATCCCCACCAATGGTCCTTCATTGACTCAGTCTGTGATGGCACCTAGTGTTCCAGCCCCTTCGTTCAGCTCACAGGCGGGTTCGGTTCATGCACCTCCATCTAGAAACCCCCATACCCCTACTCATCAAAGGGGTAGGGGGAAATCTAGAGGGACAAGAGGCACTAGAGGCTCTTCTCGAGGTCACTCGCGTCATCATAGTGGTCCACGCCATTATGGATATGAGGACTATTCATATAATGCCTCCCCAGATCGACAGAGAGCTGTTCCATCGTCCCATTACGATTATCCATCTTATTATGGTCCCCCCTCCATCTCTACCCACAACAGATTTGCTCCTTTAGGTGAGATACGTGATGATAGTTATCATACACGTGCCAGGTACCCTCCGGAACCCACGTATTATAGTCCTGGTTATTCCAACTCACAGGGCCATGGTACACAGGATTTTCACGGGGTTTCAGACAGCCACAAAAGAGGTTTAGACCAAAGAGAGGGACCAGAGGGGGGAAGAGAGTTCAGGAAAGGAAAAAGAAGGAGAGTTTAAAAGGCCAGGGCGTTTTTAACCTAAGCACTAAGGAATTTACCCCCGAAGAATTATCAGTTTTGGACAAAGGTCTCAAGTTTGCCCCTCCAAAGAAACTAGATAAGTTCGGTACCTTTATCGACATTCAAAAATATGTTCGAAAGGTTAATATTCAACGGTACCTCATCACCAACCCCATTGTGAGTGAGGCTAGGGCAGCTGCATTTGGGACGGTACACTCAGGTTTATCCAACCCGTCATTGTTTAACCCCCCCGTCCCTGTAGCACCCTCTGTAAGTATCTTCAGAGACTTAGTATTGAAGGACTTGTCAGAAATTTCAGAGAGACAAAGTTCTCGACAAACTGTGTCCAGTGTGGGCCTCAAGTCTCTGTGTTCTAACAAGGACTTGGTAATTCGTCCCGCCGACAAAGGCGGAGGCATAGTTGTTCTGGACAAATTAGATTACGAGAAAGAAATGTTCAGAATCCTATATGAGCCCAATACTTATTTACAGTTGTCTTCTAATCCTACTTCCAGGTTCAAAACTGAACTTCAGGGCTTGGTTGACAGCGGTTTTTCTAGAAATATTTTAAACAAAAAAGAAAAGGTGTTTTTGGTCCCGGTGGTCCCTAGGATACCGACCATTTATTACCTACCGAAGGTCCATAAAGATCCAGTGCATCCACCCAGTCGTCCAATTGTGAGTGGGATTAATTCTGTCACATCCAGAATTGGCCGCTACATTGACCATTATCTCCAACCTTTGGTCAGGCGTGTGCCATCTTATTTGGCGGACACGGGGGCCACCATTAGAAAATTACAGGATGTGAATATTGATGGGGACTACATCCTGGTGACAGCTGATGTAGCCTCGCTTTATACATGCATCCCACATAACAAAGGGTTAGAAGCTGTACAATATTTTTTGGAGAAGGAAGAAACTTTAGCTCCCTTTCAAAGGGCGTTCATTATGGAATTGTTGGAGTTCGCCACGAGAAGTAGCTATTTCTGGTTCAATGGCAATTTCTACCTCCAGTTGAGAGGTGTGGCCATGGGGGCTAAATATGCCCCCAGTTTGGCCAATTTGTTCATGGCCAAGTGGGAGGAGGATGTCGTCTATACCTATGACACCCAGCACTTGGTGCTTTGGGCTAGGTATATTGACGACATCCTCCTCCTATGGAGTGGCAGTGTTACATCACTTAGGATCTTCATGGACCATCTTAATGCTAATGATAGGGGGATTTCCCTTTCATACACTGCCAGCCATGAAATGATCCAGTTTCTCGATCTAGAAATTAGTATCCATGACCGCCAGTTTTGTTTTCAAACACACGTTAAGAAAACTGATCGGAATGGGTACATTCCACAAGATAGCTGCCACCATCAATTGTGGCTCAAATCTGTCCAATCTGTCAAATCTGCGGAGTCAGTTCCTCAGATTGAGAAGGAACTGTAGTGATGTCAACATCTTCCTTACTCAGGCTGAGATCCTTAAAAAACGTTTTATTGACAAAGGTTACGATCCTGCCAATATAGATAAGGATCTTGGACAGGTATTAGAGACTGATAGGCGCTCTCTGTTGGAGGTTAAACAGAAAGGCGAACCCAATAATGCTTTTAAATGGGCGATGCTTACTTCCTTCTCCTTACAGCATAAACAAGTGAAAGCTATAATAGCAAAGCACTGGGATATCTTGAAAAACGATAATATCCTCGGTTCAGTTTTACCGGATCAGGCCAAAGTCATCTTTAGAGGGGCACCTACTCTTCAGGGTAGAATAGCACCTAATATCATCAACCCCCCAGTACGCCCTTCCTTTTTTCACCAATTGGTGGGCTACCATCCCTGCAAGAGGTGTAGTGTGTGTAGGTACAATACATCTGGTAGGAGCAAAACCTTAGAGTTTAGGTCAACTAGTACAGGAAAGTTGTATCCGATTAAACAATTTTGTACATGCTCTACCACACATATTGTATACCTCATCACTTGCCCTTGCGGGAAACAATATGTAGGCCGCACCATCAGGCCTTTTTCGGTTAGAGTGGGGGAACATGTTTCACTTATCCTGGGGGGTGATGTTAATCATACGGTGCCCAGACACTACAGACTACATCACGGTAGGAATCCAGCTGGCACACAATTTTTGATCATTGATCATTTCATTCCCCATTGGAGGGGTGCCCCCAAAATTAGGAGTGTGTCCCAGTTGGAGACCTACTGGATTTATGAATTACAAACGCACAGGCCGTCCGGTTTAAACGTCGAGTGGGATATTAATTCCTTCATCGACCAATCCTAATAATGTCGGTTTCCATTGGATCATGGACCTAATTTCACCTTTTCTTTAAGGGAATTTGTATGGGGAAATACAATTCCCCATGACTATTTCCTTTTTTAATTTGTTTTATTTAATGCATTTTGTGTATTTTTTATATATATGTCATATATTATGTTGTTTTAATTGTCACTGTGTGGTTTGATTGGGATCGCCTCTGGTTTGCCTATTGGACAGTTCACTGTTGCTGCAATTGGGATTCCTTTTGTGAGAATTTAGGGCAAGGGCTTCCCAGTTTGTCTCCCATAGGAGATTTACTTTTTATGTGAGATTTTTATCTCACACAGTGCGATGATCCAGAGGTCTAATTCCTCCTATTGGTCATCTAATATTCAATTTTAAATTGTCTTATGACTCTTTTAGTGTTGTATTATTATCATTACTAATGGCAGTTACTATTGCATTCATCTCCTTTCGTTTGCACACATCTGTTTCCCCTTTTCTGGCCGCAGTGGTAGATCTATCAAATCTATGCGGACCGTTAAGGGTTAACCTATTTTCATTCTGGGCTGCGTTCCACGCCCTGTGTATTATATGGCGTTGGAGCGCAGCGCAGTTAACGTAGTCAGCTAGGGAGAACCCCTTTCCGGGGAAACCGTGCCTGCTGTTGATGACGCGATGCGTCACTCCTGTTAGGTACGGACGTCCCCGTGTAGCGTGACGCTCCGTGATGGTCATGTGACGCGATGTTACGTGACGGTCACGTGGAGCTGGATAACGTTGCTACATCACGCTCCGTGATGGTCATGTGACGCGATGTCACGTGGCGGTCATGTGGAGCTGGATGACGCCGCTACGTGACTCTTGTGAGACGTGAACGTCCGCACGCCGGGTGACGCTCTGTGTGCGTCTGCAAGCCGGGTGACGCAGTGTTGCGGGACTGACACGCGAGGCCACTATTTGGCCTAATGACAGCATCTTAAGTGTCATTGCTCCGCACCATGAGGGTTTCACACACACGTGGACTGCAGGGTTCAGCCCTTACCATGTATAGGTAAGTGGTTATAGATGTTGACCACATTTATTAGCACCTCCCCTTTTTGGCCAATACAGCTTCCCACATGTAATAACTATCTATGGAGGGGTTCCATAGAGAGGCTTGGAATGCACGCTTCGGCACCATTTTGGATCTCACAGGAAGTACTGTTTCAGTGGGCAGACCAGGGGGAGGTCCTTGTCACTTATAAATAGTATACAGGCAACAGTGGAGTTATGCCCCAGACGATGCAAGGTTTTGCGAAACGCGTCGGGAGACTCCACTGCTGCCATTGAGTGTCTTTGCAAAGCGCTATATTCATGGATTGAATGTAAGTGTATCTGCCTATATTCATTAAAATTCCTTTGCGTTATTACGCTATGTGCCATCTCCCTTCTTTTTCCACATGAACTTTATGTGAGCCATTTCATTACTTCTATTGGCTTGAACTTCTGGTGTTTTTTCCTGAGCTTGGACCTTGGACATAAGGGTGCACTGTGCCGGCCTGGTTCTCCATATGTATGGACATATACATATTCAGCCTGTTTGACCCCATACACATATGTGCATTGGGTCCACTACATCTGGTAAGCCTCCCCTTCACGTGGTGGTGGTTACGTCACAAGTCACTTATTTACTTCGGAAGATTCACCTATATAATTTGGAACTGATTCAATTTTATGTTTCATCACATCCATTTGGAGTTTATATACATTTGGACCTATATTTAATTCTTTGTGATTCAGTTTATTTTTGAGCACTTGGGTGTCATATATTGTTATACGCATAGCGCTGCATTTTTTGTATATACATACTGAGTTCCCAGCATAGCTAGAAAACTGACTATGATGTGCTCTCCTGCTTAGTGTGGTCAGTTTTTAATTGGAAAGCAGAGGGACTGGCAGGATCACCTTGGATTTCACATAAAGGAAGCAATACAAAGAGAACAGGATACTTTCTCATACAAGTACATGGTACAGCAGGCACAGGGATACGAAGTTTTGGGGTAACAAAGTTTTAACCTCCTCTATCCTGCATACCTGAGCATTAACTTCTTCATCTCCATCCTCTCACTGTATGTGACCTGTACATTAACCCCTTAACCTCCCATAGCCTCCCTCTAGGGCATCTTTACCAAGCTCCATGTTTCTTAATTTCTAATAAATTATGCAAAAAATTAGATCACAGCAGACACCCTGCTTTGCAAAAATTTGTCTATCCTGACATTTTATTGAATATGTTTTTTAGCAAAAAGTAAGGGAAGGTTGCATGGCACAGTAATTGTCAACACACTGATAATGTACAAATGGCCTGCTAATTAACCACTTAAGCCCTGGAAGATTTGGCTGCTCAATGACCAGGCCATTTTTTGTGATACCCCACTGCGTCGCTTCAACTAACAATTGCGCGGTCGTGCGACGCTGTACCCAAACAAAATTGATGTCCTTTTTGTCCCACAAATAGAGCTTTCTTTTGGTGGTATTTTCATCTCCGCAGCTTTTATTCTTTGCCCTATAAACAAAAAAATAGCAACAATTGAAAAAAACATAATATTCTGTACGTTTTGCTATAATAGATATCCCCAATTTAAAAAAAAATATATATATTCTTTTCTTCAGTTTAGGCCAATATGTATTCTACATATTTTTGGTAAAAAAAATCACAATAATCGTATATTGATTGGTTTGCGCAAAAGTTATAGCGGCTATAAATAGGGGATAGATTTTTTTTCTAGTAATGGCGATGATCTACGATTTTTATCGGGACTGCGACATTATGGCGGACAAATCGGACACTTTTGACACATTTTTTGGGACCATTGAGAATTATACAGCGATCAGTGCAATAAAAATGCACTGATTACTGTGTAAATGTCACTGGCAGGGAAGGGGTTAACAGGTTAACACTAGGGGGCAATCAAGAGGTTAACTGTGTTCGCTAGTGTGTGTTCTAACTGCAGGGGGATGGGACTGACTAGAGGAGATGACGCTGTTCCTAGCTAGTAGGAACTCACGATCTGCCTCTCCTCTCCTCACAGAACAGGGATGTGTGTGTTTACTAGGCTTGTGCAATTCGTTTCGTAACGAATCGAAATTCGTCCGAATTTAGCAATTTTCGGACATTCGGAAGCATTCGAATTTCCGAACAAAGCAATTACGAATAAAACCGAATCCGAAATAAATTATACCGCAAAATAGCGAATGCCCGAATGTCTTCGGCATAATTCGTTATGAAAAAAGTTACGAATGTACGAATCCATTCGAAGCACAATAACACTCACTCTGCTCTCTGCTTCTCCCTCACCATGCTGAACTCCCTCTCAAAATGGTGTGCAGGGGCGGAGGCTATAGCCGCATGAAAAAACGAAAGTAAAATACGAGATTTCGAATCCATTCGAAGCACAATAACACTCTGCTCTGCTCTCTGCTTCTCCCTCACCGTGCTGAACCCTCTCAAAATGGTGTACAGGGGCGGAGGCTATAGCCGCATGTTAAAAACGAAAGTAAAATACGAGATTTAGAATCGTTACAAATAACCGCTATGTATTTAGAAAAGTACAAATCCATTCGAAGCACATTAGGCATAATAGGCAGCGTCGTTGTGAGAGAGACACGGAAAATTCCGAATCAACGAACCCCAAAAAAGTTACGAAAGTAGGAGTGTTGTCCAGAATCAAAGAAAAACAACGTACCCTACGGAAAGTACGAATTATAAATCAACTAAAAATTCGACGAAAAATGACGCTTGCGAAAATACGAATTAGTCCGAACACGAAAAATCCCATCTAGCAAAATTACGAATGATTACGAATCAACAGGACCGAAAAGAAACGAACCGAAACTAAACAAATTTTTCCGCTGTGCACAAAAAACGAACCGAAACGAAACAAATTTTTCCGTTGTGCACAAGTCTAGTGTTTACACACATATGTCTCTGTTCTGGCTCTCGTGCCCATGATAGTGCGTGGCCAGCGGTCACGTGCATCTGCACCCCCGCAGTGCAGCAGGCGCGTGCCTCCAGCGGCGTGCGCGCGGCTGCTGCTATCCCACTTAAAAGAGGCGACGTACAGCAATGATGTCAAGTGGGATTGTGCCGACCTGCGAACGAATAATGATGGCGGCTGGTAGGCAAGCGGTTAAAGGGCTATTACAAGCATGTCTTGAAGTGGATAAATTGCTTTTTTACAGTCTTGTTTGTTTGTCAGGGATTATGGCAAGTGATTGAATGTCTAACTTGGCAGATAATGATGAGAAAGTCAAACTCAAGTGACATAAAAACCAACATATTTGTAATGGGACAAAGAGATATTTTGTGCCACTGTCACTATCGCCATCACCATCACCATCAGCATGCTCAAACAATGTTTCTTTTAGCAGAAGGGAAATAGTGAACCTTTTCTAAAAATAGAAACTTTTACACCCTAAAAGTAGTAAAATTCTGAAATATGCATGCATTTCTGTCAAATGCTGTGCTCATAGCCTGTTAAGTGATATGACAATGACTAAAGCAATAACAGCGTCCTGGCCAGGTCACAGTAACCTAGTGAGGGTTTACTTGCTAATCATGCAAATTAATGAGTACATCCTTTTGCTTCCTGTGCACACGTTCCATGATGGATGGATGATGGATGACTGGCTAGTGGCTATTGTTGGATAAAGCATGCTGGGAGGCTACTGTGTGTAATAAAGATGTTGGTTCTATATTTGCTCTTTGGATAACTTTCCATCACTGCTGGATGAAATAGTTTCTATCCAAAAGAAGACTGGGCACAGGAACCACAGCAGAGGATAAGTGGACAATGAAAATGAATGAGAGACAGGCCTACAGTGACAGAATCACATGAATTACATTCAGTTAGGGGAATGAGAATTAAGAGAAGGTGGTTGGAGAACCTTTGTACAGTGGTAAATCAGTGCTTCAGTACTAATGAATCCAGTTGCTTAAAAATCCAGACCATGTCATATTCACCAGATGGTAAGAAACTAAATAAAAAGGATCATAAATGTATGTAATCACCAGAGTCAAACAAATCATATTTCAACCATGAGTCAACCATGCAACTCTCCATCTCCATCATCCCAAAAGACAACATTAAAATACTGCCATCATAAACTGAATAAGCCCGACAATAGTTTAAAATCATTGGGCTTGACATTTAAAACTACTCAGATACAGAACTGGAATATGGTGCATAACTATAGAATTCATCCTAAATTCCTCATTCAATGAAATTCATTGGTCATGGAAATGTGGAGACTTCGGGGTTGATTTACCAAAGGCAAATAGACTATGCACTTTGCAAGTGCAGTTGTTCCAGAGCTTAATAAATAAAGGTAAAGCTTTACTTTGCAATGAATACCCAATCAACAAGGAAAAAAAAAATGCATTTTTTGCTTGGGCATGATTGGATGAAGGAAGTCAGCAGAGCTTCTGCTCATTTACTTAGCTCTGGAGCAACTGCTCTTGCAGAGTGCAACTGCATTTTGCCAAGTGCACAGTCTATTTGCTTTTAGTAAATCAACCACATTATGCTAATGTAATGCTCATTAAATCACATCTGTTTGTTCTTTTAAATGCTTTTAACAACTTTAAAATCTGTTTGTGCTGGTAATATTTACATGGGAAATTGTGATGTAGGTGTAGAAAAAGGTATTTTTTGGTACATTCATTTTTTTGGATCATGCAAAGACTGTAAATTTTCCTTGGATCTACATCCTCTGTCCACATATTTAACATTTGATTGTTCTTTTTTTTTTTTCATTCAAGTTTTAGTTTATTTTCTTCTGAATAGAGTCAGTACATTTAAAAAAATACAAGATAGCATTACAATATAATGCACAAACAGTTAAATCATATTATAATAGACCCAAAATTATAACATTTCCATGTAAAGATATACCCACGTATAGATAATATAAAAACATAAGCCATTGAACTTTATGTATCAAAAAGGAGTAACCCCCTGCCTCCCCTCCCCCCCTTTCTTACCTTCCCTCCTTTGTAAGTAAATTAGTATTATAATATATTTAGTATCTCAAATTATATGTATATAGATACCAGATGGTAAGGAGATCCTCTGGTCCCCCCGGACACCCCTAAAGGGAACATGCTGTGCCTGAGGGGGCAAGAGGAACCCCCCCACCCACCCTTCACATTACCTCAAAAACTTCTGGTTGAGACAACAGAGGACACAAATTTGAGTATATGTAACATCAAACATATCAGTCTATGTTAAGATTAACCGGAGAACAAAAATCCATTCTCAATATATTAAAACAAACTCAAATATTCTGACCCTAAAACAATAAATCATTATATAGATCTGAGAAGTCTTAAAATAACCTAGTACATATTCATATTAATTATATTCAATAAGACAGGAATATGTAAAAAAAAAAAAAGAGAGAAAAAAAAGTGGGAAAGAAAGAAAGAAAGAAAAAAATAGAAAGAAAGAAGAAAGATTGGGGTTGCTAATTACGTAGGGTGTCTAGAAATTCCTAAAAATTGTATCCAGGGTTCCCATATAGCATTAAATGGAGTGGTTTTGTCTAACATTGAACTAATCATTTTTTCCTGCTCCATTATCCACTAAACTTTTCTCTTCATACATAAAAGAGATACTGTCGGTTTTTTCCATGCTGTGGCAATGGTTATTCTAGCACCTGTAAGGATGAACAAAATCAGTTTTCTGGTAACCCTGGGAACATGCGGTAAAAATCCATTAAGCAAAGCAATCGCTGGAGATTGATGTATGGCACATCCTGTGATTTTTCGTATAATATGGAAGACTATTCCAAAATCCCCGGATCTTGGGACACTCCCACTATATGTGAATCATAGAGCCTAATCCCTGACAACCTCTAAAACATAGAGGGGAGGAGAGGGATACATAGAAGCTAATCTTGTAGGAACTAGGTACCATCTAGTAAAGATTTTAACATTTGCTTTTATAAGTGACGTATTAAGAATGCCTTTCATTGATCCAGTAAAGTTTCCATACCAATCCTTCAGATCCTATTCACTTTGGAGCTCTTTCTCCCAAGCCAACATATGAGGTAGTTTAATAGCGTTAGAAGCGAGCGACTTATAAATTACAGAAATCCCTCCCCTTCTCTCCTTAGCCTGTTCACATCGAAGTTCATAAGGCCTAAGACCTCCAGACATAGACTCATTTTCCCATAATTTATGAGTAAAATTAGAGATTTGAAGAAATCTTGATCTTTCAGTAGAAGGAACATCAAGATTATAAATAAAATATTGTATAGGGAGAGGGCCTGAACGTGGGAAAAAACGCGCAATGCGCTACACCCCCTTGTCACGCCACCACTTAAAGGTTTCAACATCCACACCTGAGGTAAATAATGGGTTGTGAAACAGATCAGCCAATGGTTGAAGCTTAGAGACCAAAGAATGAAGACCCCAAAGTAAGTCCCACAAAGCCAAAGATTGTGAAAGAGCTGGAGACATAATAGAAGGTCTGCGTTTGGGAGAGCACCACAATAAATTTTCCAACGAAAATTTAGGGGTTGCTTGTTTCTCTATATGAACCCAGTCAGGATGTTCTTTTTTGAGGTATATGTCTGACAATTGCACTAGTCTAGCAGCCTGATAATACATTAAAAGGTTTGGAAGTCCCAAACCTTCCTGATCCGGGAGATTAAAAAGGCTACGGGAAGATAGACGTAGACCTTTTTTGTTCCAAATAAATTTGATGATT
The DNA here is from genome assembly GCA_029206835.1 of Rana muscosa. NCBI lineage: Eukaryota > Metazoa > Chordata > Amphibia > Anura > Ranidae > Rana > Rana muscosa. The sequence continues at coordinate 263,210,319 of CM055116.1, read as the reverse complement.
TTACCTTGGAAGGTTTTCAGGTGATTTTTTTTAATCGGAATAGGGAGCGAACGAAAGAGATATAAAAGTCTAGGTAGGAGGGTCATCTTGACTGAATTGATTCTGCCTATCCAACCAATATTGTGTGCCTCCCAGCCGCCAAGATCAGCTTCAAGTTTCCTGTACATAGGAGGATAATTAGCCTGATATAAATCTTCAAACTTTGAGGTAAGATTAATATCCAAGTATTTAATGGAGGAAGTACTCCAACTAAATTCGTATTTCTTTTGTATATAGGAAACCATAGAGTCTGGAAGTGACACATTAAGGGCTCTAGATTTAGCCATATTAACTTTGAGACCCGATACTTTGGAAAATTTGTGAAGCAGAGAGTAAATCTCAGATAAAGAAGAGATTGGAGAAGTTACAAATAATAATAGATCATCTGCAAACAATGCACATTTGTGATTGTCTTGATTACACTGGACCCCCCTGATATTCGGATTATTCCGAATTGCTATCGCCAATGATTCCATTATAACAGCGAATTTCAGGGGAGACAGAGGGCATCCTTGACGTGTACCCCTACTAATCTTAATTGAATCTGAAAATAGTCCCTGCAGTCTAATCTTAGCTTCAGGTGCAGAATATAGGGCAGATAAGATACCTAAAACCTTCGAACCAAAACCCCAGCATTTCAGGACCACAAACATATACGGCCATGAGACTGAATCGAAGGCCTTCTGAAGGTCCAACAATAAGAGCATACCTTCCTGTTTTTGTTCTTCTACCCATTTAGATTTCATTATCGATATAAGATCTACCGCTCTTCTCACCTGGTCTGGACCTTGTCTACCGGGGATAAAGCCCACCTGATCTTTATATATTGCCCGATAAAAGTGTACAATCTATTAGCTAGAATCTTGGTTAATATTTTTAGGTCATTATTAATTAAAGAGATTGGTCTGTCATTTTCGATTTGACTGGAGTCCTTGTCTGGTTTCGGAATTACAGATATATATGCCATATTGAGCTGATTACCTATCGGATTACCTTCAGTCATGAAATGAAAAAAATCGAGTGAGATAGGGAGTCAGGGTCCCTGAAAATGTTTTATAGTATGGTGAAGAGAAACCATCAGGTCCAGGAGCTTTATCGCTTTTTAATGCTTTTATAACTTCCAATACTTCCGTCATAGATATGGGAACTTCCATTTCCTCTCTATGTGCATCCGCCAAGTTGGGTAAATTTAAACAATTCAGAAACTCCTCCACTCTATTGGAAGTAGAGTGTCCTTCAAAGCTATATAATTTAGAATAGAAATTTTGAAAAGCTTCTATTATACGCTGGGAGTTCAGGGTAAAGGAACCGTCAGCCTGTTTGATCTTGGGAAGGACCCTGGATCGAAGCCTAGGGGACAATTTGTGAGCCAACATGGGACCTATCTTATCTCTCATTTGATAAAATTTGGCCCCAGACCATCTAATAGACCTATCTGCTTTCACCGGGAGAGCTAGATTCAGAGCTGCCCTAGCAGCATTCAATTTGGAGGTAGGGACACCAGAGGGATCTTTTTTATGTTTTTTACTCAATTCAATAAATTCTCTCTCCAGTCTCTCTACCTCCAAGCTCCTCATCCTTTTTTGTCTAGCTGCAATCTGTATCAATTTACCTCTTTTTGTTACCTTGTGAGCCGCCCACAAAGTTTCTGGAGAAACTTCCTCCCTATCATTAAGACCAAAATAATCTTTTATAGCTTGCTCAATTTCAGTAACTATAGTAGGATCCTTTAGTATAGATTGATTAAGAGTCCAATGAGATACTATTTGACTAGTACTATCACGTCTCAATGACAATAGAACCATAGAGTGGTCTGACCATGCTACATCTATAATAGAGGATGTAAGAGCTGAAGGGATGTGTTGTGTAGAGATCATTATGTGATCTATACGTGAGTATGATTGGTGAGGATTTGAAAAGTGAGTAAAATCTTTTGTTTTTGGGTTTAGTTCCCTCCATATATCAGTCAATCTGGATTGGTGAAATAGACGAGAAATTTGTGTACTGGCCTTGGTTGTTCGGATCAATTTTGTCTTCAATGGTTTAGATTTGTCTAGTCCCGTATCAAAGGCTATAATTATGACACCTTCCATAAGTGGCTGAAGAGTCTTAAATATTTGTCTAAAGAACCGTTTTTGTCCCCTGTTAGGAGCATAATAAGATATTAAAGTATACAACCTCCCATCTATCGTACCTTTAACCAATAGGAAACTTCCCTCTGGGTCTCCACATTCCTTCTGTAAATTTAAATTGCAGTGTTTAGAGAATAAAATAGCTACTCCCCTAGTCTTATTTTCAGCATTTGCCAAATGAAACACCAGGAAGTGTGCATATAAAAATGAGGGGGTGTACCGCTGTGGGAAATGGGTCTCCTGTAAAAAAAAAACACATCAATGTGATGAGAACTGTATTCCTGAAAGGCCTTCCCTCTGTTAACTGGGGAGTTTAACCCCCTGCGTGTTATGAGTAACAACACGAAGGGGAGGAGAAATAACATTAGTACCAGCCATGGAGATAAAGGGGAATAATACCAAGCAACCCGCTGTCCCATACTTTACTCAATCTAAGATAAATCTTAAACAAGATAGGATCATTCACCAAGTTTAGATTTGATAACGTCAAGTACACCTCATAGAAACATCTCATTGGCAGGTAGGCTAAGAGAGAGAAAAAGACAGTAAAGAAAGAAAAGAAAAAACAAAAATTATACAAACTTATTAGCGAAATATAGAATAGCGAAAGGCCAAAATACGGCCCAGAATGAGGGGAGGGATAAGACTTCCTTCCCTCATTCAAAAAAATCACAGTAGTATAGCCCATAAAAAGGGCTAAGTACCCACCCCTCAGAGCGGTAAAAAAACGGTCTAAGAAGTAGGTGGAGGCCCAATGCCTCAACACCGGCCAATGACAGCATCTCATAAAGTATGAAAACAGTATAGAAAGTGGATTCAACCAATTAGTAAACTGTAAATTCACACAAGTCTAGAGTCTTTTTGCCAGGAATGAAAAAAAAACAAAAACAAAAAAAAAACACTCCACATTGGAGGCAAAAATAAGTCAGTTTCACATACAAAAACAATCAAATTTGGATAATTTTGTAGACAAAAATATATATATATATATATATATATATATATATATATTTTTTTTTTTTTTTAACAATTTCCTCCTGAGATACAAGGTAGAGAATATATAATAAAGAAGAAATGCAACTTCTCCTCAGGTAGCGAGCTTATCCTTAACTCTCCTCTGTTTGACCCTGCTCCAATTAGAAGAAGTTGGACTTATAGGAGATTGACGTTTAATAGAGCCTTGTTGAGCAGGTGTAGTATCCATGTCAGGTTCCATAAAGATGATCTTCAGGTCCAGCAACAATCGTTCACCCTCTTGGAAATTATGAACTGCATATTGTTTGCCATTAAAGGAAAATTTTAGAGCAAAGGGAAAAGCCCATCTGTATTTTATGTCTTTTTTGATAAGGGCTGCCAATAGAGGTTTCAAGAATCTTCTTCTTTGTATAGTGTAAGGAGAAATATCTGAAAATATTTGAATAGAGGCACCCTGGTACTGTAATTGTTCTTGTTGGCAAGATTTTTTCATTATGTCCTCCTTGATGGAACAATAGTGTGGTTTTACTACCACATCCCATGGTAAACCATCCTTTCTAAGGGGTCCCAGGGACCTACGTGCACGGTCCAGTTCCAGTTTGTGAGCTGGAATAGATGGTATTAGGATTTTTATGATATCTTGTACAGCATTATGTACATCAATGATGGATTCTGGCAATCCTCTGAGCCTAAAATTATCTCTTCTCGAACGATTTTCGAGATCGTCAATCCTTGCTTGTGCAGATTTGAGCTGATCCTGCATGAATTGTAAATGGTCAGTGTTCTGATTAGTTTTTGTCACATTGATATCTAACTTGTGCTAATATTTTCAATTCTATTTCCAAGGTTCTGAAAGTCAGCTTTAATTTCCCCAGTGATCCTTTCAGCATTTTGTGCTTAGCCTTTATCCAGCATTTCAGAGATTCTTGTGAATAGTTTAGACACATTGAAAGTAACATCAAGAGCCTGTTCAGCCTTTGTAAGCAAAGGGTCAGGACTATGTGAAGAGACCTCTAGTGGGGTTAAGTTTATAGATTCCATATGGTTCTCCTTTTCTTTGTGTTCAGGAGGTTATATACTAGGACAGGTAACAGAGCCTTGTGTCTGAGGTAGATAAGAAACAGACGTAGGAGCCATAACTTGCCTGCTAGTTGTGGAGGCCTCAGCAGCTTTCTGTGTGCGCGTCTGAGGTGCGGCGGCAATTTTGGAAAAGTTCAGTTTCTCCCCAGGCTCCTTATTATGTTTCTTGCCCCCTTTAACGTATTTAAACGGCATAGACGTGTGCCCTGAAGCTTCCGCTAACGTTACCCGTTAGTCACGGGTGTTTAGAGGGTCTGAATCCGTGGTTATCTCCGCTGTTTGGCCGGCGGTGATCGGAGCTCTGGTCCTAAGCCACCATCTTAGGAGCTCCCGCGCATGCGCCCCCAACATTTGATTGTTCTAACCAAGCAAATTCATTTAGCTAATTTATATTGCTCAGATAGAAATTCATACCAAGAGAAGTTTCAAAGAGATGTATTTCTTGTATTGTCTGTATATATGTGGACACCTCTACTTATGCATCTATGACCAAATCCGACACAGATCTTATAGCAAGATACTGGCCACCCGCAATGTACTACTCTCTGTACTGTATGTACAAAAAAAAATAAGCATTCTGTACTCTGGATACCCTTTCAGTAGTTTTAAGTAAAACTGCACTTACACTAAAAAATGTAATGTAACATATAAACAGTAACTGCTGCACAAGCCATTTTGTAATGTAATGTTATTCAAAATTAGCTTTCCATCTTGTATTAGCCACTACAATTTTTTGAAACTGACAAAAAAGTAAAATGTTGCTTTTCATCATAACAGCCAGAAACTCTTATGCACTCTGTATTCAGAGTTCCCTTTGAAGTTCTATTTCCTGCTTTTGATGCTTCATAAACATATAAAGTGTCCATCCACCATAATAGTGTCCATTCTGTATTAAAATATCAATAAAATTGGTACAACTCACAAAAAGAGTGCTTGACCCACCTCTAGGTACAGCAAGCATAGATGTATCACAGGATCCCACACCATTAGCGCTTCCTGCTTTGGTGTGTGCCGTCATCCCTTTGTGATGATGTCACAATTCTAAGCGCCCCCCCAATGCCCAATCAACGTTTACTTTATTGGATCCACATTAGCACAGAATGGATTCTGAAAGGTTGCACAAAATACTGCACTTTGGGCTTAGTTTTAACACTGTTTTATTGAATACCCACAAAGGCTTTCCTAAGTATTGGCTAATAAAAATCTCTGAATATATTACATTTTGTTTATGTATTTATTTATTTTACTTCCAAATATTACAGAGTATAGGTCAAAATTAGAGTGCAATCTTTGTAAAATGTACATTAATCATTTTACTCATTGCAAAGGCATTTATTTGCAATGACTCCTTCCTCTAGATCTACATGGAAGATCATAGTGTCCTCACATTAGTGGTCAGACTAGTCACATCAGTCAAACTCACAGAAAACCGGTGAGCTAAATTTAGAAAAATGGTACACTAGGAATAAACAAAGATATAACAAAGTTGAACCTTTGTGACAGGCAGTCTGCACAGGGCAATCTTGTTTCTAAACATAGTAGCTATTTCTGCCACCCTCCCCTCTAGGCAGTGAAGACAATTATTGCCAAAACAAATAAACTAGTGTCTCACTACCTAAGTCATTTACTAAACACTTAGTCTAGGACCTTGCACCATTACGTAGAATCTACAGCTTCACGGGCACTGTAGCACAGTATTCAATGAGCAGCAGATGGACGTCAAGTCATTTTGATGGATTTCTTTTTAAGTAAGGATTGAAAAACCTGGCGGTGTCTGCTCATGGCTCCAGCTTTGTAATTATTATATGTTAAATATGCTTGGGAGCAATCAGCTTGCTCTAAATTATCCCTTAATTACAAACAAATAAATTACAAGTGAAATCTCTGTGCTTGAAGTTTGTTTTCACTTAAATGGTTAGAATAGCACTGAAAGAAGAAAAACATCAATTATTATAGTAATTTAAATATATCTATATCTATATATATGTAGATATATATATATATCTATATATATATATATATATATATATATATATATATATCTCTATCTATCTATCTATCTATCTATCTATCTATCTATCTATCTATCTATCTATCTATCTATCTATATATATATATATATTTGAAATGTATCTAACCATATATAAATAAACATTAGCATCTTACTCTTTTTTTATTATTACAGTACCTTTTTGCATTTTCTCAAAAAGGCAAACTTGAATGATTGAATAATGTAGTACCTATCATGTAGATGGGAAGGAAGATCTATAGGAGTCTTTTTTAAACCCAAAGTATCAAATAAACATGCTGTTCCTTAACATTTTAAACATTTTATGATTTAATAGTGATGATTTTATTTGAAGCCAACACTAACACACAAAAAAATACAGAAATTACATTTTAAAGTCAATTGTTGCTTATATAATAAAATGTGTTAACCTTTTTTCCTGTATTATTTTTTGAACATGTCTGTTGGCCATTAAAAAAATTAAAATTTAAATCCTAATGCCGCGTACAAACGGTCGGATTTTCCGATGGAAAAAGTCAGATGGGAGCTTTTCATCGGATATTCCGACCGTGTGTATGCCCCATCCGACTTTTTCAGTCGGAAATTCTGGTGGACTTAGATAGAGAACATGTTCTCTATTTTTCAGACGGAAAAAATTTCTATTGGAAAATCGATTTGTCTATATGCAATTCCGACGCACTAAAAACCATGCATGCTCAGAATCAAGTCGACGCATGCTCGGAAGCATTGAACTTTATTTTTCTTGGCTCGTCGTAGTGTTGTACGTCACCGCGTTCTTGATGGTCGGAATTTAGTGTGACCGTGTGTATGCAAGACAAGCTTGAGCGGAAATCAGTCGGAATTCCGACGGAAAAACCATCCTTTTTTTTTCCAGCAGAAAATCCGCTCGTATGTACAGGGCACGAGTCTACATTGTCTATGTTCAGTGGCCTGAAGAACCTGAAAAATATGTTGGTTTTGATAAATACAAATATATAAATATGTGTGTACATATATATATAGATATATATATATATATATATATATATATATATACACACACACTACATTGTCAAAAGTATTGGGACACCTGCCTTTACACGCACATAAACTTTAATGGCATCTCAGTCTTAGTCTGTTGGGTTCAATTTTGAGTTAGCCCACCCATTGCAGCTATAACAGCTTAAACTCTTCTGGAAAGGCTGTCCACAAGATTTAGGAGTGTGTCTCTGGGAATGTTTGACCATTCTTCCAGAAGCTCATTTGTGAGGTCAGGCACTGATGTTGGACGAGAAGGCCTGGCTCGCAGTCTCTACTCCGATCATTTGGTGGAGGAAGATTATGGTGTGGGGTTGTTTTTCAGGGGTTGGGCTTGGCCCCCTAGTTCCAGTGAATGGAACTCTTAAGGCATCAGCATACCAAGACAATTTGGACAACTTCATGCTCCCAACTTTGAGGGAACAGTTTTGGGATGGCCCCTTCCTGTTCCAACATCCAAAGCAATGTCCATAAAGACATGGATGAGCAAGTTTGGGGTGGAGAAATTTGACTGGCCACAAAGAGTCCTGACCTCAACCCAACTGAACACCTTTGGGATGAGTTAGAGCGGAGACTGCGAGCCAGGTCTTCTCGTCCAACATCAGTGCCTGACCTCACAAATGCGCTTCTGGAAAAATGGTCAAACAGTCCCATAGACACATTCCTAAACCTTGTGAACAGCCTTCCCAGAAGAGTTGAAGCTGTTATAGTGGCAAAGGGTGGGCCATTTCAATATTTTCCATGGTGTCCCAATACTTTTGACAATATGGTCTGTGTATGTGGTAACACAAATTGCTACTCAGCCAATCACATGGCAGCACTCAATGCATTTAGGCATCTAGAAACCAAGCATCAGAATGGGAAAGAAAGGGGATTTATGTGACTTTGAACGTTTTGTGGTTGTTGGTGCCAGACGGGCTGTTCTACTGGGATTTTCACGCACAACCATCTCTAAGGTTTACAGAGAATGGTCCAAAAAAGAGATAATATCCAGTGAGCGGCAGTTGTGTGGATGAAAAGGCATCGTTGATGTCAGAGGTCAGAGAAGAATGGGCAGACTGGTTTGAGATGATAGAAAAGCAACAGTAACTCAAATAACCACTTGTTACAACAAAGGAATGCAGAATACCATCTCTGAACACACAACATATCGAACCCTGAGACTACAGCAGCAGAAGACCACATCGGGTGCCACTCCTGTCAGCTTTAAGCAGGAAACTGGGGCAACAATTTGCATAGACTCACCATAATTGGACAATAGAAGATTGGAAAAACGTTGCCTGGTCTGATGAGTAGGGATGAGCTTCGTGTTCGAGTCGAACATACGTTCGACTCGAACATCGGCTGTTCGATCGTTCGACGAAGATCGAACGATTTGGGCCGTTCGCGCCAAATTCGAGTGACGCGAACGGCCCACAATGCACTACGCCATCGCAGTGTCATCCAGGCGCTGTGATTGGCCAAGCATGCACTGTGACCCCGCATGCTTGGCCAATCACAGCGCCGGCAGCGAGGAGAGCAATGATTGGCCACAGGCAGGATGCCTGTGGCCAATTATTGCTGAGGGTGTTTAGTACACGCCCCACACTATAAAAGGCCGCCAGCACGGCGGCCTAGTGTATTGTGTTCCGGAGCAGGGATAGAGCAGCATAGGCAGGGACAGTGACTGTTATTTCTTTCTTGCTTAACCTGGATTCCTTTAGTTTAGGGAAAGAGAAGGATAGGTAGGGAGAGTGTCAGTGTGTTTTGTGCTTGTGCTATAGTGTGCTTAAAAAAAACATTTATTCTAGGGACAGAAAACTGTAGGTAGGGACAGTGTCAGTTTCTTTCACTCTGCAAGTCCTTGTTTCCAGGGACCTGGAAGGACAGTGAGTGAATTGTCCTTGTGCTATATTGTGCTTAAAAAAACATTTATTCTAGGGACAGAAAACTGTAGGTAGGGAGAGTGTCAGTTTCTTTCACTCTGCAAGTCCTTGTTTCCAGGGACCTGTAAGGACAGTGAGTGAATTGTCCTTGTGCTATATTGTGATTAAAAAAAACATTTTTTCTAGGGACAGAAAACTGTAGGTAGGGAGAGTGTTTTTTTTCTTTCACTCTGCAAGTCCTTGTTTCCAGGGACCTGGAAGGACAGTGAGTGAATTGTCCTTGTGCTATATTGTGCTTAAAAAAAACATTTTTTCTAGGGACAGAAAACTGTAGGTAGGGAGAGTGTTTTTTTTCTTTCACTCTGCAAGTCCTTGTTTCCAGGGACCTGGAAGGACAGTGAGTGAATTGTCCTTGTGCTATATTGTGCTTAAAAAAAAACATTTTTTCTAGGGACAGAAAACTGTAGGTAGGGAGAGTGTTTTTTTTCTTTCACTCTGCAAGTCCTTGTTTCCAGGGACCTGTAAGGACAGTGAGTGAATTGTCCTTGTGCTATATTGTGCTTAAAAAAAACATTTATTCTAGGGACAGAAAACTGTAGGTAGGGAGAGTGTCAGTTTATTTCACTCTGCAAGTCCTTGTTTCCAGGGACCTGGAAGGACAGTGAGTGAATTGTCCTTGTGCTATATTGTGATTAAAAAAAACATTTATTCTAGGGACAGAAAACTGTAGGTAGGGACAGTGTCAGTTTCTTTCACTCTGCAAGTCCTTGTTTCCAGGGACCTGGAAGGACAGTGAGTGAATTGTCCTTGTGCTATATTGTGCTTAAAAAAACATTTATTCTAGGGACAGAAAACTGTAGGTAGGGAGAGTGTCAGTTTCTTTCACTCTGCAAGTCCTTGTTTCCAGGGACCTGTAAGGACAGTGAGTGAATTGTCCTTGTGCTATATTGTGATTAAAAAAAACATTTTTTCTAGGGACAGAAAACTGTAGGTAGGGAGAGTGTTTTTTTTCTTTCACTCTGCAAGTCCTTGTTTCCAGGGACCTGGAAGGACAGTGAGTGAATTGTCCTTGTGCTATATTGTGCTTAAAAAAAACATTTTTTCTAGGGACAGAAAACTGTAGGTAGGGAGAGTGTTTTTTTCTTTCACTCTGCAAGTCCTTGTTTCCAGGGACCTGGAAGGACAGTGAGTGAATTGTCCTTGTGCTATATTGTGCTTAAAAAAAAACATTTTTTCTAGGGACAGAAAACTGTAGGTAGGGAGAGTGTTTTTTTTCTTTCACTCTGCAAGTCCTTGTTTCCAGGGACCTCTAAGGACAGTGAGTGAATTGTCCTTGTGCTATATTGTGCTTAAAAAAAACATTTATTCTAGGGACAGAAAACTGTAGGTAGGGAGAGTGTCAGTTTATTTCACTCTGCAAGTCCTTGTTTCCAGGGACCTGGAAGGACAGTGAGTGAATTGTCCTTGTGCTATATTGTGATTAAAAAAAACATTTATTCTAGGGACAGAAAACTGTAGGTAGGGACAGTGTCAGTTTCTTTCACTCTGCAAGTCCTTGTTTCCAGGGACCTGGAAGGACAGTGAGTGAATTGTCCTTGTGCTATATTGTGCTTAAAAAAACATTTATTCTAGGGACAGAAAACTGTAGGTAGGGAGAGTGTCAGTTTCTTTCACTCTGCAAGTCCTTGTTTCCAGGGACCTGTAAGGACAGTGAGTGAATTGTCCTTGTGCTATATTGTGATTAAAAAAAACATTTTTTCTAGGGACAGAAAACTGTAGGTAGGGAGAGTGTTTTTTTTCTTTCACTCTGCAAGTCCTTGTTTCCAGGGACCTGGAAGGACAGTGAGTGAATTGTCCTTGTGCTATATTGTGCTTAAAAAAAACATTTTTTCTAGGGACAGAAAACTGTAGGTAGGGAGAGTGTTTTTTTTCTTTCACTCTGCAAGTCCTTGTTTCCAGGGACCTGGAAGGACAGTGAGTGAATTGTCCTTGTGCTATATTGTGCTTAAAAAAAAACATTTTTTCTAGGGACAGAAAACTGTAGGTAGGGAGAGTGTTTTTTTTCTTTCACTCTGCAAGTCCTTGTTTCCAGGGACCTGTAAGGACAGTGAGTGAATTGTCCTTGTGCTATATTGTGCTTAAAAAAAACATTTATTCTAGGGACAGAAAACTGTAGGTAGGGAGAGTGTCAGTTTATTTCACTCTGCAAGTCCTTGTTTCCAGGGACCTGGAAGGACAGTGAGTGAATTGTCCTTGTGCTATATTGTGATTAAAAAAAACATTTATTCTAGGGACAGAAAACTGTAGGTAGGGACAGTGTCAGTTTCTTTCACTCTGCAAGTCCTTGTTTCCAGGGACCTGGAAGGACAGTGAGTGAATTGTCCTTGTGCTATATTGTGCTTAAAAAAACATTTATTCTAGGGACAGAAAACTGTAGGTAGGGAGAGTGTCAGTTTCTTTCACTCTGCAAGTCCTTGTTTCCAGGGACCTGTAAGGACAGTGAGTGAATTGTCCTTGTGCTATATTGTGATTAAAAAAAACATTTTTTCTAGGGACAGAAAACTGTAGGTAGGGAGAGTGTTTTTTTTCTTTCACTCTGCAAGTCCTTGTTTCCAGGGACCTGGAAGGACAGTGAGTGAATTGTCCTTGTGCTATATTGTGCTTAAAAAAAACATTTTTTCTAGGGACAGAAAACTGTAGGTAGGGAGAGTGTTTTTTTCTTTCACTCTGCAAGTCCTTGTTTCCAGGGACCTGGAAGGACAGTGAGTGAATTGTCCTTGTGCTATATTGTGCTTAAAAAAAAACATTTTTTCTAGGGACAGAAAACTGTAGGTAGGGAGAGTGTTTTTTTTCTTTCACTCTGCAAGTCCTTGTTTCCAGGGACCTCTAAGGACAGTGAGTGAATTGTCCTTGTGCTATATTGTGCTTAAAAAAAACATTTATTCTAGGGACAGAAAACTGTAGGTAGGGAGAGTGTCAGTTTATTTCACTCTGCAAGTCCTTGTTTCCAGGGACCTGGAAGGACAGTGAGTGAATTGTCCTTGTGCTATATTGTGATTAAAAAAAACATTTATTCTAGGGACAGAAAACTGTAGGTAGGGACAGTGTCAGTTTCTTTCACTCTGCAAGTCCTTGTTTCCAGGGACCTGGAAGGACAGTGAGTGAATTGTCCTTGTGCTATATTGTGCTTAAAAAAACATTTATTCTAGGGACAGAAAACTGTAGGTAGGGAGAGTGTCAGTTTCTTTCACTCTGCAAGTCCTTGTTTCCAGGGACCTGTAAGGACAGTGAGTGAATTGTCCTTGTGCTATATTGTGATTAAAAAAAACATTTTTTCTAGGGACAGAAAACTGTAGGTAGGGAGAGTGTTTTTTTTCTTTCACTCTGCAAGTCCTTGTTTCCAGGGACCTGGAAGGACAGTGAGTGAATTGTCCTTGTGCTATATTGTGCTTAAAAAAAACATTTTTTCTAGGGACAGAAAACTGTAGGTAGGGAGAGTGTTTTTTTTCTTTCACTCTGCAAGTCCTTGTTTCCAGGGACCTGTAAGGACAGTGAGTGAATTGTCCTTGTGCTATATTGTGCTTAAAAAAAAACATTTTTTCTAGGGACAGAAAACTGTAGGTAGGGAGAGTGTTTTTTTTCTTTCACTCTGCAAGTCCTTGTTTCCAGGGACCTCTAAGGACAGTGAGTGAATTGTCCTTGTGCTATATTGTGCTTAAAAAAAACATTTATTCTAGGGACAGAAAACTGTAGGTAGGGAGAGTGTCAGTTTCTTTCACTCTGCAAGTCCTTGTTTCCAGGGACCTGTAAGGACAGTGAGTGAATTGTCCTTGTGCTATATTGTGATTAAAAAAAACATTTTTTCTAGGGACAGAAAACTGTAGGTAGGGAGAGTGTTTTTTTTCTTTCACTCTGCAAGTCCTTGTTTCCAGGGACCTGTAAGGACAGTGAGTGAATTGTCCTTGTGCTATATTGTGCTTAAAAAAACATTTTTTCTAGGGACAGAAAACTGTAGGTAGGGAGAGTGTCAGTTTATTTCACTCTGCAAGTCCTTGTTTCCAGGGACCTGTAAGGACAGTGAGTGAATTGTCCTTGTGCTATATTGTGCTTAAAAAAAACATTTATTCTAGGGACAGAAAACTGTAGGTAGGGAGAGTGTTTTTTTTCTTTCACTCTGCAAGTCCTTGTTTCCAGGGACCTGGAAGGACAGTGAGTGAATTGTCCTTGTGCTATATTGTGATTAAAAAAAACATTTTTTCTAGGGACAGAAAACTGTAGGTAGGGAGAGTGTTTTTTTTCTTTCACTCTGCAAGTCCTTATTTCCAGGGACCTGTAAGGACAGTGAGTGAATTGTCCTTGTGCTATATTGTGCTTAAAAAAAACATTTATTCTAGGGACAGAAAACTGTAGGTAGGGAGAGTGTTTTTTTTTCTTTCACTCTGCAAGTCCTTGTTTCCAGGGACCTGTAAGGACAGTGAGTGAATTGTCCTTGTGCTATATTGTGATTAAAAAAAATATTTTTTCTAGGGACAGAAAACTGTAGGTAGGGAGAGTGTCAGTTTCTTTCACTGTGAAAGTCCTTGTTTCAAGGGACAGAGAAGGACACCTGAAGGTAGCCCTTATTGCTTTTTTCCCATCTCCCTGCAGGCCATCTATTAGAATGTCTGGAAGGCAAACAAGGAGAGGCAGACAGTCAGGAGGCAATAAAAGAGGGCAAGCAGGCTCTGTGTCTGGGGGCAACAGTGCTGGTCGTGGACGCGGTGCATTGTCATCAGCACATGGCCATGGGACACGCTTGTCCTTCTTTTCGGCAGCTGGACATGTTGAGCCACATCATGCCGAAGACTTGGTAGAGTGGATGACCAAGCCCTCCTCCTCCTCCTCATCCTCTCTCACCCAGGCTCAGGGTACTGGAAAAGCAGCTGCCAAAGCGTCGTCTTCCCTGGTATCAATGTCAGACAAATCATCGGTCACTCCTTCCCTAGACCCACCATGTCCTCCTCCTGAGGAGTCCCCCGAACTGTTTCAGCACAGTGTTGGGTACATGCTCCAGGAGGATGCCCAGCGTTTCGAAGGGTCTGATGATGAAACCCAGCTAGAGGAAGGCAGTAGCGTGAGAGCAGACAGAGGGGATGCTCAAGAAGGACACCAATCTGGCAGTCATGTTCCAGCAGCTGCAGCATACTGCCAGATTGGCTCCAGTGATGAGGAGGGAGGGGATGATGAGGTCACTGACTCCACGTGGGTGCCTAATAGGAGAGAGGAGGAGGAGGAGGATGAGGAGGAGGCACATCTCCAACGAGGCAGGATGCCCTTTGGTGGCCAGCGTAAGGGCAGTACACCAACGGAATCACACCGCAGAGCTCCGCCTGTGCAGGGCGCTGCCTCTGCCCGTCATTCAAAAAGTTCTTTGGTGTGGGCCTTTTTTGAGGCTAGTGCATCAGATCGCACAGCTGCTGTTTGCAACATATGTCTCAAGCGTATATCGCGTGGCCAAAACATCAGCCGCTTGGGTACCACATGCCTGACCAGACATATGTTGACCTGCCATGCAGCTCGTTGGCAAGCCTACCTCAAAGACCCACACCAAAGAACAAAGCGGACCTCTCCTTGCACCGCATCAGCTGGGATCTCCAACCCCACTATAACTTCAGTCCTCTCTGAAACATGCACTGAGAGGAATGAAGGTGTAGAATTAGGTGTGTCACAGCCAAGTACTTGCGCCCACTCTGCTAGCAGTACACCGACGTCCGATTCTAGCAGGCAAATTTCCCTGCCCCAGCTGCTGGACCGTCGAAAGAAGTTCACTCCCAGCCATCCACATGCCCAGCGGTTGAATGCTAGCTTGGCTAAATTGCTAGCGCTTCAACTGCTGCCTTTTCAGTTGGTAGACTCGGCCCCCTTCCGTGAGTTTGTGCAATGTGCGGTTCCTCAGTGGCAGGTTCCCAAACGCCACTTTTTCTCACGGAAGGCTATTCCGGCTCTCTACCGGCATGTGGAAGGCAATGTCTTGGCCTCGCTGGACAGGGCGGTCAGCGGTAAGGTGCATATTACCGCTGACTCATGGTCCAGCAGGCATGGACAGGGACGTTACCTTTCTTTCACGGCCCATTGGGTCACTCTTTTGGCAGCTGGGAAGGATTCAGGACAAGGTGCAGTAGTGTTGGAGGTTGTCCCACCGCCACGCCTCCAAAATGCTACTACTGGTTGTGACACACCTCTCTCCTCCACCCCCTCCTCTTCTTCTTCCTCCATGGCCTCTTCCTGTGGTTTGTCCTATGAACCAGCGGTGCTCCGTAGCCATTCACGGGGCTACGCAAGTACGCAGGCAAAAAGATGCCATGCCGTGCTTGCGCTGGTGTGTTTGGGGGACAGAAGCCACACTGGGGCAGAGGTCCTGTCTGCTCTGCAGGGCCAGGCCGAGAGGTGGTTGACGCCACGCCAGCTTAAGCCAGGAATGGTGGTTTGCGACAATGGCACCAACCTCCTCTCCGCCCTCCGACAGGGACAACTGACCCATGTGCCCTGTGTGGCTCACGTCCTTAACCTGGTGGTGCAGCGCTTCTTGGGCAGGTACCCGGGCTTACAGGATGTCCTGAGGCAGGCCAGGAAAGTCTGTGTGCATTTCCGCAGATCTTATAATGCCAGTGCTCGCCTGGCTGAGCTGCAAAAGGAGTTGAACCTGCCCAAGAACCGCCTTATATGTGACATGCCCACCAGGTGGAACTCAACGTTGGCCATGCTGCAGCGGCTGCACACGCAGCAGAGGGCCATCAATGAGTACCTGTGCGACTACGGCACCAGGACAGGGTCAGGGGAGCTTGGTTTTTTTTCTCCACGCCAGTGGGGCATGATCAGGGATGCATGCACTGTCCTGGCACCATTTGAGGAGGCCACGAGGATGGTGAGCAGTGACAGTGCATGCATCAGTGACACTGTACCTCTTGTCCACCTGTTGGAGCACACGCTGCGTGGAATAATGGACAGGGCACTTGAGGCAGAACAGAGGCAGGAAGAGGAGGACTTCCTTGCCTCTCAAGGCCCCCTTTACCCAGACAGTGTTCCTTCTGTCCCACCCATCGCACAGGAAGAGGAGGAGGAGGAGGAGGAGGAGGAGGAGGAGGAGGATTGTGTCAGCATGGAGGTGGAGGCTGGCACTCAGCATCATCAGCAGCAGTCTTTTAGGGATGATTTACAGTCCCAAGAAACCAGTGGACTTGTACGTGGCTGGGAGGAGGTGGCTGCGGATCATGTCGTCCTTAGTGACCCAGAGGACTCCGGAGCGAATGCCTCAGCAAACCTACGCTGCATGGCCTCCCTGATCCTGCAAAGTCTGCGGAAGGATCCTCGTATTCTTCGGATCAAGGAGAGGGACCATTACTGGCTGGCCACTCTCCTTGATCCACGGTACAAGGGTAAGGTTGCGGACCTTATGTTACCGTCGCAGAGGGAGCAGAGGATGAGACAACTCCGGGAGGCCTTGCAGAAAGGTCTGTGCAACGCGTTCCCAGAGACTGGGAGGTTGCAAACTCCTGGTCCTGGACAACGAGTTGCTGAGGCTTCGGCCAGTCAAAGAAGGAGCGGTGGGGAAGGTGGCCGTCTGACCGATGCGTTCAGACAATTCTTTAGTCCGCAGCCCCAAAGTATGATCGGTTCCAGCAACCATCGCCAGCGTCTGATAAACATGGTGCAGGAATATCTAGGGGCAAGGTCAGACTTGGACACCTTCCCCACCGAAAATCCTCTGGCTTACTGGGTCTTGAGGATGGATCACTGGCCAGAGCTTGCACAGTATGCAATTGAGCTACTGGCCTGTCCTGCATCCAGCGTTCTTTCGGAACGCACATTCAGTGCTGCTGGAGGATTTGTCACGGATCACAGGGTGCGCCTGTCCACCGACTCGGTTGATCGACTGACTTTCATCAAGATGAACCAGTCTTGGATCACCACCAGCTACCACACACCTGATGCTGATATAACAGACTAATTGATTTTAACATGTCACATCCCTTCAAGACTGATGCTGATGCTGAGTGCCTGTGCTGTTATGTTGACTGGCTATCCTCCTCCTCCGAGTCCTCAATGATACGATTGATGATGATAGCTTGTAAGATCATTTTTGTTTATGGGTGCCGCCACCAGTGCCTAACACCCAATTTTTCAGCCCCTGTTTAACAGGGGCGTGTAATTACAATTTTTGAAGCAATACTTTGCAACAGGGCTCATTGCTGTGCTCCAAGTACAGTATCTGTGAGGAGTTGCAGTGTTGTGCCACCAGTGCCTAAGGCCCAATTTTTCAGCCCCTGTTTAACAGGGGCGTGTCATTACAATTTTTGAAGCAATACTTTGCAACAGGGCTCATTGCTGTGCTCCAAGTACAGTATCTGTGAGGAGTTGCAGTGTTGTGCCACCAGTGCCTAAGGCCCAATTTTTCAGCCCCTGTTTAACAGGGGCGTGTCATTACAATTTTTGAAGCAATACTTTGCAACAGGGCTCATTGCTGTGCTCCAAGTACAGTATCTGTGAGGGGTTGCAGTGTTGTGCCACCAGTGCCTAAGGCCCAATTTTTCAGCCCCTGTTCAACAGGGGCATGTAATTACAATTCTTGATCTAATAATTCACAGCAGGGCCCATTGCTGCACCCACCAAGAGTAACTGTCAGGGCTTACAGTGTTGTGGCACCAGCACCACCATCAAAGGCCCAATTTTTACTACCACTGTTCAACAATTATATGTAATTAAAATTCCTGATATAATAGTTGACAGCAGGGCGTTCCAGCACCAACCAAGAGTAACTGTGAGTGCTTACAGTGTTGTGCCAACACCAACAACTAAGGGGCCTATTTCTGCAGAGTATATACGGCAGGTCCCTACTTTCAAACATCCAACTTACAAACGACTCCTACTTGCAAACGCAAGAAGACAACAGGAAGTGAGAGGAAATCTACCACTAGGAAGGAAAATTCTCTCCTGTAAGAATAAATATGGGAGAAAGGTGTCTCCTCTGTACTGATGCTTTATCAGCAATCCTTGTTTCAAGAAAAACACCACATTTCAAAAACAGTTGTCATTGGGACGGAAAGTGAGGTGAAATGTTCTGAACAGGGGCACAGACAGCAAAACAAATGTTACAGGGGTGATAACCCTTACCTATGTTTTCCAAAAAGTTTAAAAATAGATTTTTGGTCTGGAGCTACACTTCAACAATGTACCTGTTCAAAATTACAAACAGATTCTACATAAGAACAAACCTACAGTCCCTGTCTTGTATGCACCGCCTGTATAGGGCTGTTCAGAGTATATAGGGCCTTTTTTATTTTATGTGCGGGGTTTCCCTTAATATCCATACAAGACCCAAAGGGGCTGGTAATGGGCTGGGGTAGGGGGGGGGTCATGGGGTAGCTATGCCATTTTTCTTAAAGAATTTCATCCATATTACCGGGACCAGACATTACATTAAAGCCGCAAGCAGTTTTAAATGGCTTTTTTTTCCTTTAGAAGTGTCATTTTGTGCAGGGACAGTTCTAAACACGGGAAACACGTGGCACTTCACAGGCATACTTTAGACACCCCCCAGGTACGATATTTAAAGGAATATTTGACTTTTTTTTTTTCACTTTATGCATCATTAAAATGACTGCTCCCGAAAAACGACCGTTTTTAAAACTTCTTTTTGCATTGATACATGTCCCCTGGTGCAGAACCCGGGTTCCCAAACCCTTTTTAGGACAATAACATGCATAATAGTTGTTATAATTAGCACTTTAGAATTCGAACGTTCGCATCCATTGTATTTAATAGGGTTCTAATGTTCGTTCGAACTTTCGGTCCGTTCGCGGGTTCTGGTGCGAACCGAACCCGGGGGTGTTCGGCTCATCACTACTGATGAGTCTCAATTTCAGATGCAACATTCAGATGGTAGGGTCAGAACTTGGCGTAAACAACATAAAAGCATGGATCCATCCTGCCTCGTATCAACGGTTCAGGCTTTTGGCAGTGTTTTAATGATGTGTGGGATATTTTCTTGGCACACTTTGGGCCCCTTAGTACCAATTGAGCATCGTTTAAACACCACGACCTACCTGAGTATTGTTGCTGACCATGTCCATCCCTGACTACAGTGTACCCATCTCATGTCACAAAGCTCAAATCATCTCAAACTGGTTTCTTGAACATGACAATGATTTCACTGTACTTCAATAACCTCCACAGTCACCAGATCTCAATCCAATAGAGCACAGTTGGGATGTGGTCGAATGGAAGATTCGCATCATGGATGTGCATCCGACAAATCTGCAGTAACTGTGTGATGCTATCATGACAATATGGACCAAAATCTCTTTGGAATGTTTCCAACACCTTGATGAAACTATGCCACAAACAATTAAGGCAGTTCTGAAGGCAAAAGGAGGACCAACTCGGTACCAGCAAGGTGTACCTAATAAAGTGACCGGTGAGTGTAAATATATATATATATATATATATATATATATATATATATATATGTAGCACACAGACCCTTTTTCCTGCCTACCTCCACTTGCAGGAGCAAAGGCACACCATGCCACATGCCTGTATCCTCCTGGTATAAGAGGTTGAGCAGTGTTCTTGCAATTTTGGGTCCTGCAGCGAGTTACCTCCCCTCTGTTGGTTCTCGTCCCTAGAATGTAGGGAAAAGTCTGTTCTTCCCCTAAAGAAGGCCAATGTCCAGACAGTGTTTAAACTCCAACAAACAAGTTTATTTTCTCTTGCTTGAACAGGTTGAAAGACAGCAATGGGATTAGGTAGGGAGATAGGTTCAGGCACACGACACCCAGTCACCCTATTCTCCACTCAAGCCTGAGTGGGTACTGTTCACCCGGATAGATCTCTCTCACAGTTCTAGCAGTCAGAGAGAAGCACAGTTACTTTGATCTAGTCCCCTTTATGGACAAGTTAGAAGATCCTCTGCCACAGAATCCCTTGGTTACTGAATTAGAACTTTGAAACCCCTGTAGATTATTAGAGACCATAGGTGCCAATGGGGCACACTACAGGAGCTATCTTGCAACTCACGAATCCTTCCCTCTGATAGGCAACCAGGCCTCTCCGAGACCGTAACTTCCTTTACAGATCCATCGGACAGTTCCTCCCCCGGTTTCCTCTACTTCAGAGTGGGACACCCTCCCTCGGGTTCCCTGGGACTCCAGTGGTTGGTTTGTAGACCCAGTTGAAGGTACTGGGCCTACATGGAACTCTGTAGCCTCGGGCTAAAGGTGCCCGAGACTCCTCGACCAGTTCACGCACCCCAGGCACGCAAGGCCAAAAGTCCGCAGAGGCCAGATCAGGGGAGTATGGTGGGTGATCGAGAACAGGTACACCGCTTTGATTCCGGATCGAACTGGTAGCACCAGGTCTCATCCTCTGTGACAATGGTTCCAAGTAAGGATGGATCCTAGTTGCACATGGTAATGAAATCTCCAGAGGTTTCCACTCGTTTTGCTTTCTGTTCGTCTGTCAGGTTGTATGACCCAGACTGTAAACAGGCCTTCCGCTTACCCAAATCTTCGCAGACAATGGTGCGCAACTTGTCTTTGCTAATGCCCAATTCCACCGCCATCAATCGTAGAGTCAGTCGCCTCTTGTGCTAACATTTGTTACACTCACTCGATCATGTCTGGGGTTCTGCTTATCAACAGCGGACCCAAATGTGGCTCATCATCAGTCATTTCCTTCCCATCAAGAAAGCATTTGAACTATTCATAAACACATTTTCTGCTCACAGCTTCCGTCCTGTACACTTGCACCAACATTTGATGCATTTCCAACCCAGGTCACACCTCTAGAACAGGTCTGCTCATTGAGGTTCTGGTATTCCTGAATAGAACTTGGAATATGCTCCTGGGCCTTGGGATGCAAAATCCAATGTGCACTCAAGCACCATAGAGATCTATTGTGAAAGTGACAGGTCCCCAGTGTTAATGCTAGTGGGCAGTGGTCTGGGAGACCGCTCGGGACATAGCGGATTTCATGCAAATCAGCCAAAAGAGATGAGTTGGCAAATGCTGGAGCTATGCGGGAGGAGGTTTTATGTGTGAAGGAAAAGCAGAAATAGGATCTAACGTTGGGATGTTTCCACTGTCAAACCTCCATGAGTTCTGTGGCTAAGGTCAAGCTGTTAAATAATCTGTGAAGCTTTTAATGGGATTGGGACAATCAAGGGATGGATACATGTAGTACAGGTGTTAAAGTCACCCAATCTTTTTTTAATTTTGCAGGACAATAAGGGGCCACCTTCTCTAGGATGACATATAACAAATCAGCAGAAAAATGAGAAGGCAGATATCCATTGAAAAAAAACATATCTCTAATTCCAGAGTGCAAATATCAAGATTACAAACTTGCTGTATCCATATGAAAATTGGGGATCCATATGAACAGCCTCAATCACGCAGGGAACGTAGAGCGAAAGGCTTTGTGTGCCCAGGGCTTTTTGAATGCAAGTTGTTTTCTGCACGTCAAGTGCGTTTCCTGTAAGAAGAAGATATGTAGGGTGTGAATTTTAACACACTGAAACACCAGTTTAGAGTGCTGCTAGACATAGAATCATCCTAGCAGAAATATGTAGAGAATGAGTAACATATTCAGCTGGGATGGGGAGGACCAGAAGAGCAGCAAGAACCGTGCAAGCCAACACATCAAAACAACTAAATACAGAACCATCAGTAAAAATTAACCAAAAATAACTCCCCGTACAACCCCGGCTCGGAGACCACTGGAGTGGGGACAGTGGTGGTAAGAGCACGGTGAGGTAAGGGTGCCTGTCTGATCCTCACTGCTTGGAGTGGTGGAGCCGAGTGGAGACTGGAACGGCTGGTTCCGGAAGCAGAGGATGCAGGTCAGCAGGTGCAGCTTGCAGAGCAGAGCATGCAGGTCAGCAGGTGCCGGTTTGCAGAGCAGGGATGCAGGTCAGCAGGTGCAGGTTTGCATTGCAAAGGATGCAGGTCAGCGTGTGCAGCTCGCAGAGCAGAGGATGCAGGTAAGCTGGTGCAGGTTTGCAGAGTCAGACAAGCCGGGTCATACACATCAAGGTAAACATCATAAGTGGCAGGCAGAGAGTAGTCAAAGTCCAGGCCGAATCTTGGCAACAGGCAGACTGGCAGATAACTGAGCAGGGTCAAACGAGCCGAGGCCAGGACTGGAGACAGAAGCGTGGTCAGGAAGCCGGGTCAAACACAGGAACAGAATACAAGCACAGAATCAGGAACTCAAGGAACAGAAGCAGATCAAACCGCAAGGGGCAACATCTCTGGAATGTCTTTTATAGGAAGTACATGGGAGGAGCAAGGGGTTCAGAGTTCAAACAGTAATCAAGACACCAAGCAGAGTAGTCTAATGGATCAGATAGGTTATCCAGCAGATCAGGCAGGGAACTGTCCAGCATCTCAGATAGCTCCGTTGGAAGAGTCAATGCCAGACACAGAAGAGGTCCCAGGTTCAAGCCCAGCACGTCCCTGACACCCTGCCTACACACCACATGACTACTTCAAGGCAAACAATGATAGGGTTTAATCCTTATAACATTAACAATATAACGTAGTCCTGAAAAAATCTCAGAGGAGCCCACTGCTAGAGGGGCTTCAAAAAGTCAGGGAATCTGCTGCAACCCAGTTGTATGCAAAGTGTTCTAGCAATATCCTCAGGGGACCACTGTGCACAGGGAAAGCTTAACTGGGCTCTATTCAGAGAGCGCCACATAACTAATAGGCATCAGGGCAGATACCTGTAGTAAACCACTCAAAGGAGCCAATGCAAGGGATCAGAAGGCCAGAAATTGAAAATGTAACTGATACAGTCACAGATACAGTCACACAGAGTAGTAGACAAGAGGATAATGAAGAAACTTGTGATTCAGGAGGCATGCAAGCTGCTAGCGGCCTAGAGTGTGCCCTGATGAGTGTGCATCAAGCCAGGTTGAGGCCGTGGCTGGATGTGTCAAAAAAGCGCATTGTCGTTCCCTCCAGGACACAGAGCCTGCTGGGGTAAAGCAAGCAATATTTGAAGCCCTTGTCTCTGAGGCATTTTCAGGCCTCATTGAAGAATCGTTGATGCTGCTGTATTTCCGGAAAGAAATCTGGGAACAAGGAGATAATCAAGTTTCCATGGTGAGGTCCTGTGCTTTCCTGGCAGAGGCAAGAAACATGTCACAGTCTCTGCGGTTGAGGAGCCTGACGTGGACAGGACATGTTGGTGAGCCAGGGATATGTGAGGTAGGCAGTACCTAGTGAACTTGTTCAACAACAAATGTTGGTGAAAGGCCTTTGAGGTTCAGCAGGGTGGTGAAGAAGGATTCCTCAAATACTGCTGAGTTAGACCCTATAGCTCATTCTAGGAGTCCCAGAACCTTCATATTATTGTGACAGAAGCAATTATTGATGTTGATTGCTTGTTTTTGTAAGGCCTTGACCTGCTGTTGGAGCACACACAGCTCTAGGGAATCTTACTGGAGCACATCCTCTACCAGAGAAAAACCATCCTCAGTATCTAAAAGCTGTGAGCAAAAGTTGCCCAGGTCATTTCTGATGAGGCTATTGTTATTGAATGGATAAGGAGTCTATTTTGGCAGTGAGAGTCTCCTTGCAAGTGGTTATTGCAGCAAGCATGTCCGCTCCTAAAGGGTTTTCTGCCTGCTTCTCCTTCTGGGGCAAGGCTGTGTGCTGTGCAGCTTTAGACTTTGCTGGGAACATGCGGGATGCAGGAGCAGAGAGCCCAGATGGTCGGGAGGGAGCCCATTGTGAAGAAACAGGATTGACACCTGTCAGGATGGTCTGAGGATGGGTAGGAGAGTGAAGCTCATCGGCTGCACATCCTCTCGACTTCACATCCTGGCCACACCCTTGGGGGCACCACATCCTAGTAATATTATAAATCCTAATGTTTTATACCCACAATGGACTTTTGGAGTCACCAGAAGAAAGCCACACCAATACAATATTAAAAAGTTGGGGGAAATACACTCCCTTTTACAATTTTATTAATGCAAATAATTAAAACTTGACATAAACCAAACTACCAATTCATAAAAAAGACTGAAGGTACCTAAATGACATCCCCACCGTAATTTTACACCATACAAATATTGGGTAAATTAATGGTTCCTAATATGGGGTAATAAATATAACATACACTTTGGTAGTAAACTTTGCTCCTTAACATGTTTTGGAGGAATTGATGACATGCGGATGCGTGGAGCATACAGGGACCCTAAGCTTTCTACCCAATAGTAAACAGCCAGGACAGGGGGGAGAAGAAAAAAAATATGCCATCCACTGTATCACAAATAATTTTTTGGGAAAATAACCAAGGGACGAATGACGTGGTGTTAATGAGAGGTTTGCCCTAGAAGTGTCCTCCTATTCCGTATTTCATTATAAGGCAAACACTAATGTGGGGTAACACTAATGTGTTTTTTTTTTTGGGCAGGTTGAGGGCCTCCAGGGTGCTTGTATCATATGGAGGAAAATAGATTTTTAGTTTCCTCAGGGATTGGTAAAACCCTAGTACTGGAGCCCTGAGACTTTGTAGAGACTTGGGAGGGATAAAGTCAGAGGAGTTAATGCCTGCACAGTACAAAATAATTTCGAAGTCTGTGGACCAATCCCCAACTGGAATTGGCAGAGGGCAGGCCTCCTTCATAAGCTCAGGTCCAGCCCACTGGAGGGGAGTTGTCAGCTCGGAGACAGAAAGAATGGAGTGCTAGATCACAGCAGGAGGCCCATCCCCATCTGGGGGGGGGGTGCGTGCCTCAGCAGAGGAGCCTGGGAGCTGGGAGGGAGCCTCATCCTTACACGGTCATGGAAGAGGTGTCCTGGAACATAGGGGCTGGAGAAATGATTGAAACGCATGTCCGGTTAAGTTCTTTCCCATGGACTCAGGGCAGGAGAAGGTCGGTGAGTTGATACAGTGGATATCTGGAAGAGGCATGCCAGAGGAGAGACTGTGGGGTTTTGTGTCAAATCAATGCAGCCTGCGGGCGCAGAATTTGCAAGTCAGGCTAGCTGGGATCAGTAGTCCTCCAACAATTCAAGCTGCTAATCAACTAGGCCACCAGTAGAGGGTACTGCAGGTCCCCGGCCTATTAACAAGTCAGCCAGTACAGCCAGCATCTGGGATTATTCAGTGATTCCTTGTGTAAAGTGAAGATAATGTGACAAGAGGATTAATAGTTTACAGTGGAAGTTTTGTGCAGGAGGAGAGGAGTCCTGGGAGTAACAGTCTGCAGGAGTTGATGCAGAGGAGGAGCAACAGTCTGCATGAGTTATGCAAGGGAAGTGACTGTGAATATTAGGGTCCGTCAGTTCTTCAAGGCTCAATTCATTTAATCTATTCAGTAACCATGATGGCAAAGTAATCGTATCTATGGGCATCCCATATCCCCTTCCCCAACCAAGTTATATCCCCCAATAAACAAAAACAAAACAACGCAAATGACTGTTCATTGTCTCTGAGTGTGATATGGGGGTCTGGCAGCAGGGTGATATGGTGGATGATAGAAACTAGTAACAACCATCCGCTACAGGAGTCTGACAGTAAATGTAATTTGACATCCGTGACTGCTTTAGTTTTAGAGGATGGACAGCATCAATCAACATGTAAAGCTAATAATCAATGCATGTAACTGGGTGTGTCTCCAAAAACACACAATACATGCCTAAATTACAAGGGGGTTACCACACACAGCATAATTGTTTGCTCCTATTAAAGACAAATGAAGCAACTTCAGGCTATCGCTGCCCTTTTAATCACTGGCCTGCATTATGACATCAAAATGGAGATATGTCTGTGCTCAGGTCCTTGAAGTCTTCCATATTTACAACACATGGGATATTAAGGTCAATTCACAAAGAGTTCAATAAATAACGGCAAATAAAATGTGGTAACATACCGCATGCAATAAATCGTTTGTGAAAGTTCAATTCACCAATAATTTTCCGATAAATTACGACAGGGCTATTCTTTCGATATTGCGGTAACTACCGCATATTCACATGCGATAATTTATGTGTCGGTGGTTAAGGGTCATTTAAGGTAAGTTCTTGTGGGAGGAGCCAAGCATTTCATAACTTCCACTGCAAAGTCAGGCCACAGCGAGTGACATGAGAAGTCAAACATGGTGGACTTGGTGGAGCGCATGGTAAGTTACCCCAGCACGTGTTCAGTATGCAATACTCTGCATACATGTGCACTAGGGATGAGCTTCGAGTTTGAGTCGAACTCATGTTCGACTCGAACATTGCCTGTTCGCCCATTCGCCGAACAGCGAACAATTTGGGGTGTTCGCGGCAAATTCGAAAAGCTGCGGAACACCCTGTAAAAGTATATGGGAGAAATCTAAAGTGCTAATTTTAAAGGCTTATATGCAAGATATTGTCATAAAAAGTGTTTTGGGACCCGGGTCCTGCCCCAGGGGACATGTATCAATGCAAAAAAAAGTTTTAAAAACTGCAGTTTTTTCGGGAGCAGTGATTTTAATAATGCTTAAAGTGAAAAAATAAAAGTGAAATATTCCTTTAAATTTCGTAACGGGGGGGGGGGGGGGGGGGGGGGTGTATAGTATGCCTGTAAAGTGCTTTTAAATTACTTTTTTTCCTTCAGAAATTACACTTTGTGCAGGGACCGTTCTAAGCACGGGAAACACACGGGAAACAAGCGCTACTTTACAGGCATACTATACACCCCCCCCAGGTATGAAATTGAAAGAAATATTTCACTTTTATTTTTTCACGTTAAGCATTATTAAAATCACTGCTCCCGAAAAAACTGCAGTTTTTAAAACTTTTTTTTGCATTGATACATGTCCCCTGGGGCAGGACCCAGGTCCCCAAACACTTTTTATGACAATAACTTGCATATAAGCCTTTAAAATTATCACTTTAGATTTTTCATGTTCGAGTCCCATAGACTTTAACGGTGTTCGGATGTTCGAACAAATTTATTGCCTGTTCGCAAGTTCTGGTGCGAACCAAACTGGGGGGTGTTCGGCTCATCCCTAATGTGCACCCTCATTGCCTACCCCAGCACGCCCTCTGCATACATGTGCACTAGGGGTGCCGAATTTAATTGCCGCATCGGTGCATCACGATTCGGGTGTCCCCGATGCGGCATCGATGCAGGCGACCCTAATAATCGATGTTTACCCCCCATTACATCTACTCGCCGCAGCCGCCGCGAGTAGATGTAATGTAACACTAACAAACTGCAAGCCGCCGTCTGCCTACCTGAACAGCGTGTCATACAGACAGACGGCGGCCATTGCAGTTTTCAAAAGCCGCGCCTCCCGAGACCTCGTTGCCTGTGATAGGCGGAACACTCAATTTCCCAGAAGGCAGTGTTCCGCCTATCACGGACATCCTCTCACCCTCGTTTGTGTTATGAGGATGAGAGGATGTCCGTGATAGGCGGAACACTGAATGCTGGTAAATTCAGTGTTCCGCCTATCACAGACGACGAGGACTTGGGAGGCGCGGCTTTTGAATACTTTGGAATGGCCGCCGGGACGCCGCCGATCAGGTAGGGGCATTGAAGCACGGGCACAGTGAGGCATTGGGCACAGTGAGACATGGGGCACAGTTAGAGGCATTGGGCACAGTGAGAGGCATTGGGCACAGTGAGGGCACAGTGAGGCATTGGGCACAGTGAGGGCACAGTGAGGCATTGGGCACAGTGAGACATTGGGCACAGAGAGGCATTGGGCACAGTGAGAGGCATTGGGCACAGTGAGAGGCATTGGGCACAGTGAGGCATTGGGTACAGTGAGGGCACAGTGAGGCATTGGGCACAGTGAGACATTGGGCACAGTGAGGCATTGGGCACAGTGAGGCATTGGGTACAGTGAGGCACGGGCACAGTGAAGCATGTTTAGTATATTTTAAATTAACAGCAATATAAACCAAATCTACAAAAGGAAAATATTTTATATGCAAAATTAAAGGCTAAGTTCACCTTTTCGGGCAAAATTTCAAACAGAATAAAAAAAATTGAGTATTTACATTTTTTTTTAAATGAAAACCATGCGCACTTGCGCTGTAATCGTGATGCATCGTGATGCATCGCGGAATCGAATCGAAACGAATCGTTGACATGATAATCGTAATCGAATCGAATCGTGACGCCAGTGAAGATGTGCACCCCTAATTGTGCACCCTCATTGCCTACCCCAGCACGCCTCCTGCATGCAATACTCTGTATTCTACACCCTCATGGCCTACTCCAGCACATTTTAAGCATGCAATACTCTGCATACATGTGTACCTCATTGCCTACCCCAGCACGCCTTCTGCATGCAATATTCTGCATATATGTGCACCTGCATTGCCTACCCCAGCAAGCCTTCTGCATGCAATACTCTGCATATATGTACACCCTTACTGTCTACTCCAGGACACCTTCTGCATGCAATACTCTGCATTCTACACCCTCATGGCCTACTCTAGCATGCTTTCAGCATGCAATACTCTGCATACATGTGCACCCTCATGCCCTAGCCCAGCACGCCTTCTGCATGCAATACTCTGCATATATGTGCACCCTCATTGCCTACCCCAGCAAGCCTTTTGCATGCAATACTCTGCAAATATGTGCACCCTTATTGTCTAGTCCAGCACACCTTCTGCATTCTACACCCTCATGGCCTACTCTAGCATGCAATACTCTGCATACATGTACACCCTCATGCCCTAGCCCAGCAAGCCTTCTGCATGCAATACTCTGCATATATGTGCACCCTTATTGCCTACTCCAGCACCTTTTAAGCATGCCGTGCTCTGCAAACATGTGCACCCTCATTGCCTACCCGAGCACGCCCTCTGCATGCAATACTCTGCATTCTACACCCTCACATAGTTGCCAACATTGCAAAAAAATTTATAGGAACACTTTTTTTCTGTAGGCGTAATCTTGCTATAATTAGGGGGTGGGGCATTCATTTGAAGGCGGGACGCAGCGAGGAAAGAAAATGTGGCACGCTAAGCGGGCCGCGGCAAAAAATGGGCGTGGTTTAAATGGGAAAATTGGGCTTAAAGGGGGCGGGGTTCAAAGGGTGTGTGAGTCTGAGATGAAAGAGGGATGGAGGGAGAAAGTAAGGGAGAGAGAAAGAAAGAAAGAAAGAAATAGGGAGGGAAGGAGAGAGAAAGAAAGAAAGAAAGAGGGATGGAGTGACAGCCGTACCAGATCCTACACCACAATAGAAATATGTGTATTCCAGAAAGTTTAACAATCAGCAGCAAAAGATACTCCAAACACCTGGTGTTAGCGCTTCAATCATCACGGCACCATGGTTGGTATGGTGTCAGGATGATTGAAGCGCATTATTTCAACTATTACATTGTAATATAAAATTAAATAGTTCAACTCACCATAATGCAGAATCAGTGGGAGCCCTGCGCCTGTCACCAGATGCCATCAGGTGTCACCAGTAGAGTACCTCCTTACACCAGGCATTCCCAGCTAAATTCCTCCTTACAACAGGCATTTCCATTAGAATCCCTCCTTACATCAGGTGCCCCCAGCAGAGTCCTTCCTTACACTAGGTGTCCCCAGTAGAGTCCCTCCTTACATCAGGTGTCCCCAGTAGAGTCTCTCCTTAAATCAGGTGCCCCCAGCATAGTCTCTCCTTACATCAGGTGCCCCCCCAGCGGAGTCCCTCCTTACATCAGGTGCCCCCAGCGGAGTCCCTCCTTGAATCAGATGCTCCCAACGGAGTCTCTCCTTACATCAGATGTCCCCACCTGAGTCCCTCTTTACATCAGGTGCCACCAGCGGAGTCACTCCTTACAATAGGTGCCCCCAGCAGAGTCCCTCCTTACACCAGGTGCCCCCAGCAGAGTCCCTTCTTACATCAGGTGTCCACAGCAGAGTCTCTCCTTACATCAGGTGTCCCCAGCGGAGTCTCTCCTTACATCAGATGCCTCCAGCAGAGACTCTCCTTACATCAGGTGCCCTCAGTGGAGTCCCTCCTTACATCAGGTGCCCCCAGCGGAGTCCCTCCTTGCATCAGGTGCCCCCAGCGGAGTCTAACCTTACATTAGATGTCCCCAGCTGAGTCCCTCATTACATCAGGTGCTACCAGCGGAGTCCCTCTTTACATCAGGTGCCCCCAGCGGAGTCTCTACTTACATCAGGTGACCCCAGCGGAGTCCCTCCTTACATCAGGTGCCCCCAGCGGAGTCCCTCCTTACATCAGGTGTCCCCAGCGTAGTCCCTTATTACCCCAGGTGCCCCCAGCAGAGTCCCTCCTTACATCAGGTTCCCCCATCAGAGTCCCTCCTTACATCCGGTGTCCCTAGTGGAGTCCCTCCTTACATCAGGTGTCCCCAGCCTGCGGAGTCCCTCCTTACATCGGGTGTTCCCAGCCAGAGGAGTCCCTCCTTACATCTGGTGTCCCCAGCCAGTGGAGTCCCTCCTTACATCAGATGTCCCCTTTTCACCTGGGTGCGGGCCGCTGGTGATTTGGCCTCTGCACCATTACAGAAGACCAGCTCGTGGAGGCCGAAGGGAAGAACCAAGAGGCGGAGCCTGGGTTCCACCTCTTCTTTCTTCCACGCAATAGCTGGTCTTCAGTAAAATGGCTGCTGGCGGAGACATTTTACCAGTGTCGGCCACGGACCACTAGCGACAGCAGAGGCAGAAAAAAAAGGAAAACTGCGATTTCCCCGGACATTTCCCAGGAAACGGTAAGACCGGAACAAAGGTCTAAATCCCGGCAATGTCCCGGGAAATTCGGGACAGTTGGTAACTATGCCCTCATGGCCTACTCCAGCATGTTTTCAGCATGCAATAATGCAATACATGCATATACGTCCTCAGTAGATCAATGCCACCTATCAGTTCCAATCAGTGCTGCCTATCAATGCTTCCAATCAGTGCCATCTATAAGTGCCCATCAGTGCCACCTATCAGTGCCCATCAGTGCTGCCTATTAGTGCTTCCAATTAGTGCTACCTATTCGTGCCAATCAGTGCCCATTAGCACTGCCTATCAGTGCCGCCTATCAGTGCCCATCAGTGCTGCCAATCAGTGTTGCCTCTCAGTGCCTATCAGTGCTGCCAATCAGTGCCATCTATTAGTGCCAATCAGTGCCCATCAGTGCTATCTATCAGTGCCCATCAGTGACTCCTATCAGTGTCCATCTGTGCTGCCTATGAGTGCTGCCTATCAGTGCCAACCAATGCCACCCATCAGTGCCAATCAGTGTTGCCTATCAGTGCCCATCAGTGCTGCTTATCAGTGCCAATCAGTGTTGCCTATTAGTGCCAATCAGTGCCATCTATCAGTGCCAATCAGTGCCCATCAGTGCTGCCTATCAGTGCCAATCAGTGCTGCCCATCAGTGCTGCCTATCAGTGCCAATCAGTGCTGTCCATCAGTTCTGCCTATCAGTGCCGCCAATCAGTGTCGCCAATCAGTGCCCACCAGTGCTGCCTATTAATGCCCATCAGTGCCTATCAGTGCCCATCAGTGCTGCCAATTAGTGTCCATCAGTGCTGCCAATCAGTGTAACTAAATTCTGCCAATCAGTGCTGCCTATCAGTGCCAATCAGTGCAGCCTATTAGTGCCATTAGTGCTGCTAATCAGTGCCACCTATCAGTGTCATTTAGGGCCCATCAGTGCTGCCTATTAGTGCCGCCCATCAGTGCTGCCCATCAGTGCCTATCAGTGCCCATCAGTGCTGTGTATCAGTGCCCATCAGTGATGCTAATTAGTGCCCATCAGTGCTGCCAATCAGTGTCACTAAATTCTGCCAATCAGTGCTGCCTATCAGTGCCAATCAGTGCTGCCTATCAGTGCAGCCTATTAGGGCCATTAGCGCTGCTAATCAGTGCCACCTATAAGTGTAATTTAGGGCCCATCAGTGCTGCCTATTAGTGCCGCCCATCAGTGCTGCCTATTAATGCCAATCAGTGCTGCCAATTAGTGCCAATAAGTGCCACCTATCAGTGCAACCAAGCAGTGCCTATCAGTGCCTATCAGTGCTGCCAATCAGTGCTGCCAACCAGTGCCAATCAGTGGTACCTATACAGTGCTCACCAGTGCTGCCAATCAGTGTCACCTATCAGTGCTAATCAGTGCTGCCAATTAATGCACATCAGTGCTGACTATCAGGGCTGCCAATCAGTTCCCATCAGTGCTGCCAATCAGTGCCTATCAGTGCACTGAGTGCAAGGATGGGGAGATGAACTCAGCAGCCAGGCACTACTATTTATAATAATCTACTGGAGGTAAAATAAAAAAGTGTCAGTAAAAGGCTTGCTGTTAAGCACTGTTATGTGTTCCCACACCACAAAAAAAAGTATAGCGCTAACTTACCGATCAATAACTTAACAAAAATGAATGGAAATCAAATAATCTTCAATATTACCACAATACCGGTCTCTGTGATATGTAACATCACATATAATACACATAAAACTGAAAAAAAATATATACATAAACAATTAAACTTAGCAGGGATGGTGGAAACCCCTCCTATAGATATTTGCCATACAGATTAACTTCAAGTGCAATAATTCCAGTAATGTGTGATTTCACATGTAATACACATCAAAATGGAAATAAGACATGCATTTTTTTTTTAATTAGCACGCATGGTGGAAACCCCTCTACAGATAATTGCAATACAAATTAACTTCAAGTGCAACAACTTTTTAGTTGAGATGTTCACGCCATTATAGCACTTTGGAATTGGTATTTTTTAGATTGTTACACCTAATTCTATATGTTTTAGTTACTATAATAATGTGAATTTTTGCACTTGAAGTTAATTTAACACCACCCTTGCTAAGTCCATGTCTTTATGGACCTTGCTTTGTGCACTGGTGCCCAGTCATATTGGAACAGGAAGGGGCATCCCCAAACTGTTCCCACAGAGTTGGGAGCATGAAATTGTCCAAAATGTCTTGGTATGCTGGCACCTTAACAGTTCTCTTTACTGAAACTAAGAGGCCAAGCCCAACACCTGAAAAACAACCCCACACCATAATCCCTCCTCCACCAAATGATTTGGACCAGTGCACAAAGCAAGGTCCATAAAGACATTGATGAGCGAGTTAGGGGTGGAGGAACTTGACTGGCCTTCACAGAGTCCTGACCTCAACCCGATAGAACACCTTTGGGATGAATTAAAGCGGAGACTGTGAGCCAGGCCTTCTCGTCCAACATCAGTGTTTGACCTCACAAATGCGCTTGTGGAAGAATGGTCAAACATTCCCATAGACACACTCCTAAACCTTGTGCCTTCCCAGAAGAGTTGAAGTGGTTATAGCTGCAAAGGGTGGGCCAACACAATATTGAACCCTATGCACTAAGACTGGGATGCCATTAAAGTTCATGTGCGTGTAATGGCAGGCGTCCCAATACCTTTGGTAATATAGTGTATATATACTGTGTATATATATATATATATATATATATATATATATATATATATATATGTCCAACACGTTTTCAGCATGCAATACTCTGTATTGTACACCCTTATGGTCTATTCCAGAACGTTTATCCAACGCAAGTGTCTATCCAATGTTTTTTTCACCATATCATGGTTGTTTGAATATGTAGTGACAATCCTTACAGTATCTTCCTGTTTGTTTATCGTGGTACCGAATAATAGTTCATATCTGCTTCTTAGACATACCTTATTATACGCTTTTTTTAGGGTAGTCTTAGTATAACCCCTTTCTAACAATCTCGCTCGTAGCGATTTGGATTCCCTCAGAAAATCATCTTCGTTTGAGCAGTTTTGTCTAATACGTAAGCATTGTGAATACGGTATACTTCTAATCAGTGGTTGGGGGTGGGCACTGGAAGCATGAAGTACAGTATTTCCCACAGTGGGTTTCCTATACAGCGAGGTGCCTAGTGTACCATCCCATTGTTTGAAAAGGATTTTCAATTGTTTCCTCCTGTGCAGAATCATCCCACAAGCAGATGGCCCCTCACAATCTGGATCGATACGCATACAATGGCAAATAGGTGATGAACAGCTACAGATCATTAATCTATCTTCAAAGGTACTCTCTCCATCTGAAACTGAAATTTTGGCTCTGGGACTAATGCCTTGTACACACAATCGGATTTTCCGTCGGGATAAACTCAGACGGATTTTTCTGACGGAATTCCGTTCAAACTGTCTTGCATACACACTGTCACACCAAATTCCGACTGTCAAGAACGCGGTGATGTACAACACTACGACGAGCCGAGAAAATTGAAGTTCAATGCTTCCGAGCATGCATCGACTTGATTCTAAGCATGCATGGTTTTTTCTCCGTCGGAGTTACCTACAGACGAACGGAATTTCTGATAGAAATTTTTTCTGTCGGAAAAAAAGAGAACATGTTCTCTTTCTAAATTCCGACGGAAAAAGTCAGATGGGGCACGCACACGGTCGGAATATCCAATGAAATAATTCCGTCTGACTTTTTTCGTCGGAAATTCCGACCGTGTGTATGCGGCATTCGTTTTTGTCCAGCCTCACGAGCAGACAATTTTGAGTTAGTAAAATATATGAATCTCTTTGCTAGAAGATTGACATACAAATACATGTATGATAAGGAAAGGAGAAAGAAAAAACAAGACTTAATAAAACAAAGAACAATGGAAAGGGTTTACAGTAAGGGACTTTATGACTCTTAAGGAGATCTTAAGGATCTTATGGATCTTTTGGACAAAAACAAAGCCGCCATGGATGGCTCTGGGGAAGTGGGTCCCCCGGAATCTGGTCTGGGGGTCTCCCCTCTGCCATAGTCTCCATTGGCTGATTCTTTATTTTATTTGTTTATTTATTGAGTTTTTTCAAAAATAAGAAAAGCATACATATGCACGTAAACAAGTCAAACAAGGGTGATATAATCCAAAGGAATATAGTAATAACAACCTTTGTAAGAATGAACCAGTATAAAATGTCACGTGAATATCAAACAATGTAAGTACATCATGGTAGTAGAAAAATGACCGTTAGAACAAAATCAGCTAGTGACTGGGTAGTATCTATTTTACACACAAAAACCAGAGTGGCTTGCTCCATAGGCACTTCAACCTAGGAGAAAGAAAATATATGGGGGCACTAGAGGCTAAATAATAAACTACAAAACTGAATTGAATAAGAGCTATATCAACCGCATAGTGATAAATAGATATCAGTGAGCATAGTTAAAGAACATCATAAGTACAATGCTAGAAGCAATGGGTAAAATACAATAGTGGTATTGCTGTGGACAACCCAAAAAACTTAGTGGTAAAATAATAAATTGATCTGACAATATATATCAAGTAGTCTGGTGCCAAAGGTGAAATTAGCAACACAAGTCCAATAGTTTGAGTGAACAATCAAGTGGTGATTCCTTAGTGACTTTGTGACCAGTCCATAAAGAAAAAAAAAGAAAAAATAATAGACAGAAATGATGATCCAAAGGGAATCTTGAAGTAACACCTTCACCACCTAAATACAACACCCAGAGTGCTCAATGTATAGATGGCCGCTTACCACAAGATGTTGACCCCCTTAGCTAAAAAGAGGTCAAATACGCTTATGCAAGATGACACTTGCTAATACGAAGGATGTAGTCCCGGATCAGTCGGACTCCCCAAGGATGGCTCAGATCAGGAATATGTGAACAAAACGAATGGGAACCAAGAATAGTGTAATCCTGTTTATTGGAAGGTAAAAACAATATAAAAGAAGGGCCACATGGCTGCTTACATTTCGCTGTGCCTTAGTCCGGCACTGAGGCTGGAAGGCATGGTAATGTATAAGTTCCGTCCGTCCGTCCGTCAGGAGCCTGGCATGCGTTCCACCTGTTACAGCGGTAAGCCAGCAGGACCGGAAGTGAGGTGAGGTAAGAACGTGACCAAGTACCGCCTCGAAAATCCTCGTCTTCTTGTCCCGTAGACACAATTGAATTGGGAAATCCCTGCTTACTGCTGTAACAGGTGGAAGGTGGAACGCACCCATTGCTTCTAGCATTGTACTTATGATGTTCATTACCTATGCTCACTGATATCTATTTATCACTATGTGGCTGATATAGCTCTTATTCAATTCAATTTTGTAGTTTATTATTTAGCCTCTAGAGCCCCCATATATTTTCTTTCACCTTGCACTATTGGTATATCCACTTAGTTTTAGGGGTGCAGCTATTTTCTTATTTCATTTATGGTAATTGTACATTTGTATTTGGCACGAGATACACCATTTTTACACTTCAACCTAGGACCATAGGTTGAGCCTCTAAGTTGATGTGAAAAATATACTAAAGCGCTAATATGTGAAAAAATTTGAAAAAAACAATGTATAGATGCCCAAATGGTGATAGCTGCAATCAAAAAAGAAACTGTGCTCTCCAAACAATCATAAAATATATATATAAAATGCGCTTACACCAACCTATTCAATGTGCACAATACGTAAATTCAATAATAGTGTCAGTGTTACAACTCAAACAATCATAATGCCAGTGCTAAAAAACAAAACAAAACAAACCAGAAGGAACAGCCTGGATGTTTTGTTTTTTAGCACTGGCATTATGATTGTTTGAGTTGTAACACTGACACTATTATTGAATTTACGTATTGTGCACATTGAATAGGTTGGTGTAAGCGCATCTTATATATATATTTTATGAGCCTCTAAGTTATATTCGGAGGAATCCCATTTCCCCCATATAGTGTCAAAACTGGGCAAGGAATCCTCAATTACAGCTGTAAGACGTTCCATCCTACGAATGTCTACAATGGCCGCAATAAATTATGTAAAGGTAGGGGGGTGTTGGCTAGCCAGCATTGTGGTATAGCCCGCTTAGCTGCCAGTAAAATAAATGTTAAATTCAGTTTTCTGAGGGGTGCAGGTATTTTCGGGAGGTGTAGACCCAGGAGAAGGTGTATAGGGTGGTGGGGTACGGGAATGCCCAGGACTTTTCCTAGGAACCTGTGGACTTGGGACCAAAAAGGTGTGATCATAGGGCATTCCCAAAATATATGGTAGTGGGTACCTAAGGAAGAGCCACATCTCCAGCATTGCCCGGTGGGTGCCACTAGAAATTCTGGAGTCCTATACCAAAACATTACAATTTTGTACGCGGTTTCCTTCTGAGCCACACATCTAGAAACTTTAGATGTAGCGTCCCAAATGTTTCTCCATTCATCCAGAGAAATGGGTCTGTGTAATATATGGGACCATTTCCGCATGTAAAAATTACTTTGCTTCCTGATAGGGGGGGCAGCATGTAAAATCTTATAGATGGAGGAGATCAGGTGAGGTTCGTAAGGGCCCCTAGAACATAACAATTCAAAATC
Organism: Rana muscosa; assembly: GCA_029206835.1. Classification (NCBI taxonomy): domain Eukaryota; kingdom Metazoa; phylum Chordata; class Amphibia; order Anura; family Ranidae; genus Rana; species Rana muscosa. The sequence goes on along the minus strand of CM055116.1, from coordinate 263,172,853 downwards.
CGTAGGTATATCTAAGGTTGTCTGTGGGGCTCTGATGGTGAAATCTTTTTAAATTTGTAGGAAGGAGTAGAAAAGTTTTTTCAGGATTTCATGCTTGGATTGCAAATCAGGAAAAGTAAGAAGTTTGCGTGTCACTGGGTGTACCAAATGGCCAAGGTAACATGGAATCATAGCATAAACTGTCAGGGATTTCCGGGTTGAAGAGGATATTTATTAAAGGGGAGCATGTGGATGAGAGGAATATTTTCCGGAGCAGCGTTTCCAGATTGAAAGCGTAAACAGCATTGAATTCAAGCAAACCCTGCGCAATTGTGAGATGAATTTGTCAGCGGATGGCCATAACATACAGCATGGGTGGGCAGGAACTGTAATACCCATCTCTATCTCAGACCATCTATTAGGGGCGCATCTGGACGTCCAAGAGGCTATAGCCCTCAGATGGGTGGCATAATAATACTTGATTATGTCAGGTGTTCCCAGACCCCCCCCCCCTGGCTCGAGTTGCAAGCAGGACTGAGCTAGCTATTCTATGGGAAGCGTTGTTGGCTTATTCTAGGTTTCGTAAAAAATGTACGGAATTTCCTCCCTTAAAAACAAACCGCCATATCTGGACTTTTTTTATCCCAGGTTACTGCAGATATTAAAAAAATTAAATTTGATGTTATTGGCAAAAACAATATTACTTTGATCAGCAGCAGACAATAAATCAGTTACAGAAGAATGTGGATATCACCATAAAAATGGCAGATAAGGGTGGTAATGTCGTGGTGATGGATACCACTAAATACCAGGAAATGTGCCCAGACATTTTTTCAAATGTGGATTGGTATGCTCTTATAGCAGAAAAAAAATGCATGAGTTTAATTGTGAATATGATTTATTAGTGCATAATGCCTTTATGATTGTAGTTATTAGGGATGAGCCGAACACCCGCCCGATTCGGTTCGCGGAAGAACGTGCGAACTGACAAAAAGTTTGTGCGAACACGCGAACACCATTAAAGTCTATGGGACACGAACATGAAAAATCAAAAGTGCTCATTTTAAAGGCTAATATGCAAGTTATTCCCATAAAATGTGTTTGGGGACCTGGGTCCTGCCCCAGGGGACATGTATCAATGCAAAAAAAGTTTTCAAAACTGCAGTTTTTTCGGGAGCAGTGATTTTAATAATGCTTAAAGTGAAACAATAAAAGTGAAATATTCCTTAAAATTTTGCATCTGGGGGGGGTGTCTTTAGTATTCCTGTAAAGTGGAAATTTTTTCCCGTGTTTAGAACAGTCCCTACAGCAAAATGACATTTCTAAAGGAAAAAAAAGTCATTTAAAACTGCTTGCGGCTGTAATGTATTGTCGGGTCCCGGCAATATAGATGAAAATCATTGAGAAAAACGGCAGGGGTTCCCCCCCCCCAGTCCATTACCAGGCCCTGCACCCTAATTTAAAAAAAAGGCATGGGGCCCCTGTTAAACAGGGGCAGAATAATTGGGTCTTAGGCAGTGGTGGTGGTGGTGGCACAACACTGTAACCCCTCACAGTTACACTTGGTGGGTGCAGAAACGGGCCCTGCTGTGAAATATTAGATCAAAAATTGTAATTACACGCCCCTGTTAAACAGGGACAGAAAAATTGGGTCTTAGGCAGTGGTGGTGGTGGTGCCACAACACTGTAAACCCTCACAGATACTCTTGTTGAGCACAGGAACGGGCCCTGCTGTGAAATATTAGATCAAACATTTTAATTACAGGCCCCTGTTAAACAGAGGCAGAAAAATTGGGTCTTAGGCAGTGGTGGTGGTGCCACAACACTGTAGCCCCTCACAGATACTATTGTTGAGCGCAGGAACGGGCCCTGCTGTAAAATATTGGATCAAAATTTTTAATTACATGCCGCTGTTAAACAGGGGCAGAATAATTGGGTCTTAGGCAGTGGTGGTGGTGCCACAACACTGTAACCCCTCACAGATACTCTTGTTGAGCGCAGGAACGAGCCCAGCTGTGAAATATTAGATCAAAAATTGTAATTACATGTCCCTGTTAAACAGGGGCTGAAAAAATGGGCCTTAGGCAGTGGTGGTGGTGCCCTGAACCAAAAATATTCTTAGAAGCTAGCATCATCAAGATTGAGGAGGAATAGGATAGTCACTCAGCATAATAGGATAGTCACTCAGCAAAGGCAGTCTTCAAGTGATCCCACATTCATAAAAAAATCACACGTTACATCAGCATCAGGTGCTTGGTAGCTGGTGATCCAAGACTGATTAATTTTTATTAATGTGAGCCTATCAACAGAGTCTGTGGACAGGCGCACTCTGTGATCAGTTACAAACCCTCCAGCAGCACTGAATGTGCATTCTGAAAGAACGCTGGATGCAGGACAGGCCAGTAGCTCAATTGCATATTGAGCAAGCTCTGGCCAGTGGTCCATCCTCAAGACCCAGTAACCCAGTGAATGTTCTGTTGGAAAAGTCTCCAAGTCTGATCTTGCCCCTAGATATTCCTGCACCATGTAATGCAGACACTGGTGATGGTTGCTGGAACCGATCAGACCCCTTGGCGCTAAGGACTGAAGAATTGTCTGAAGGCTTCGGTCAGCCGGCCACCTTCTCCACCGCTCTTTCTGTGACTGAACGAAGCCTCAGCAACACGTTGTCCAGCACCAGGAAATTGTAACCTCCCAGACTCTGGAAACGCATTGCACAAACCTTTCTTCAAGGTCTCCTGAAGATGAATCATCTTCTGCTCCCTCTGCGAAGGCTGCATAAGTTCTGCAACCTTACCCTTGTAACGTGAATCAAGAGGGGTTGCAAGCCAGTAATGATCCCTCTCCTTGATACCAAAAATCCTAGGGTCCTTTCGCAGGCTTGGCAGGATCAGGGAGGCCATGCAGTGAAAGTTTGCAGAGGCAAAGTCCTCTGGGTCACTAAGGATCACATGATCCGCAACCACCTCCTCCCAGCCACATCCAACTCCATGGGTTTCTGGGGACTGAAAACGATCCCTTGAAGACTGCTGCTGAGTATTATCCTCCATGTCAGGTCACCTGTGGCCAGGTGACAGATGCACACCGTAGGGGGACAGGAGTGCACCGCGAGGTAGTGAACCCTATGGCTGACTGCTGCGGATAGGAAACTGGGTGGTTGTGGAAAGCGGGACCAGAGGAGCACAACCGGGATCCTATAGGAAGCTAGAGCCAAGATTCCCCAGGGCGCGGAGTCTAAGGCCCAGCAGGTCTTCTCCAGAGCCTCTAGTGGTGAGGATGTTATGCTGCAGGCTGGGTCCAGGTCGCGGCCCCTAGAGTCTCCTAGCTCACGTCCCGTAGGATAAGGGAAAAAGAGGGGAAGCAGCAGCACAAGATATAAGAGTAACGAATAACAAGCTGAAGGTCAAGGGCCACAAGCAGACAGGGACAGTCGGGGACAAGCCAAATATGTAACAGAGAGACAGACGTAGCACATGGCAGGCAGGAACCCAAACACACAATGCCTAACAAACACGTTGATCAGCAAAGCGGGCTTGCAGTGCACAGGTTAATATAGTGTTCTGTGATAGGGCCTGGGGTGGAGTCAGGCTGGGAGGAGATTATAAAGGAAGCCAGGTGAAAGGGTTCTGGCCTCTAAGATGAACACATGAGGAGGTAAGGTAAGATGGCAGACAGACATTAATGCATATCCATGACAGTACCCTCCCTCTTACGAGGCCTTCCCCTTCCCCGCCTGGGCCCAGGTTTAGAGGGAAACTTCAGATGAAACTCCTTTAAAAGACGAGGTGCAAAGACCTCAGATGCAGTGATCCAAGACCTTTCCTCAGGACCAAACCCTTTCCAATGAACGAGGTACTGAAGAACGCCTTTACAGAGTCGGGAGTCCAGAATTTGACTGATCTCGTACTCCTGATTATCCTCAGAGACAGGCGCCACGGTAGGGAGAGGACGAGAGAATTTATTGAGGACTAAAGGCTTTAGAAGAGCAACATGGAAGGAGTTAGTGATTTTAAGGCTCTTAGGAATCTGGAGTTTGAAACAAACCGGATTCAGTTTAGCAGTTACCGTGTATGGACCAATGAATCGTGGAGCAAACTTCAGAGAAGGAACTCGGAGCTTGATGTTCCTGGTAGGGAGCCAGACTTTGTCCCCTGGCTGAAGAGAAGGCGGTTTACGCCTGCGGCGGTCGGCAAAGCCTTTGAATTTTTCAGCAGCTGCCCGGAGGGATTCGTGAACGTCACCCCAAACGGAATTGAGAGACTCCTGAACCGAAGCCAAAGCTGGAATATCTGGAGAACAGATCATGGGAAGAGGAAGTTGAGGGTGTTTTCCATAAACTGTGAAAAAGGGTGTCTTCTGCGAACTGGTATTCACATGATTGTTATGGGAGAATTCTGCCCATGGGAGTAGAGAGGACCAATCGTCATGGTGATAAGACACAAAGGTGCGAAGAAAGACCTCTAACTCCTGATTAACCCTCTCAGTCTGTCCATTGGATTGGGGATGGTAAGAAGAAGAAAAATCCAAGACAATATTGAGGGATTTGCAAAAGGCTCTCCAAAAACGATGTGTGAATTGGACTCCCCTGTCGGAAACAATATGAGAAGGAACCCAATGAAGGCGGAGAATTTCTCGAATGAAAATGGGAACCAAGGCAGGGGCCGAAGGAAGACCAGGAAGAGGAACAAAATGAGCCATCTTGGAGAACCGATCGATTACCACCCAAATGACTGTATTATTCTCAGACAGTGGGAGGTCGGTGATAAAATCCATGGCAATATGAGCCCAGGGCTCCTTAGGAATGGGCAAGGGCATGAGGAGACCAGCAGGAGCTTGTGTGGAGGATTTGGACTGAGCGCAGACATGACAAGCTTTAATGTAGTCTTTGACGTCTGAGCGGAGATTAGGCCACCAGTAGTGACGACTGATGAGTAGGAAGGATCGGAGGAATCCAGAATGACCTGCCACCTTGGAATCATGTCCCCAACGAAGGATCTTAGCTCTTAGCTCAGTGGGGACAAAGGTCTTACCAGGCGGAATTTTTGACTTCAGGGTGGTAGAGTGGGCAACAATGCATGAGGTTGGAATGATCGGCTCAGGTTCAGGGGCGGACTCCTCGTCCAAAGTGTCAAATGACCTAGAGAGCGCATCAGCCCGACCGTTGCAGGAACCAGGTTTGTAGGTAATCGTGAAATTAAAATGGGCAAAGAAGAGACTCCACCTGGCCTGTCTAGGATTCAGACGTTTAGCATTCTGTAGATACTGTAAATTTTTGTGATCGGTAAAGATCGTTATGGAGTGAGGGGAACCCTCCAAGAGATGACGCCACTCCTCTAACGCCAATTTAATTGCGAGAAGTTCCCGATCACCGATGGCATAATTCCTTTCTGCCTGAGAATTTTTTTTGGAGAAGAACGCACATGGTTGACGTCTCTTCTCAAAGATTTGAAGAAGCACAGCTCCCACCCCCATTGAGGAAGCGTCCACTTCAATAAAAAATGCATTCCCAGGAGGGGGCCAGAAACAAAGGCCTGTTTCAGGTTGTGAAATGCAGAGACAGCTTCGGGAGGCCAGTCTTTGGCATTCACACCCTTCTTGGTCAAAGCGATAATAGGCGCGGCAATGGAAGAGTAATTCCTTATGAACTGCCTATAATAATTAGTGAAGCCAAGAAAGCGCTGTGTGGCCTTGAGGCTAGCAGGAAGAGGCCAGTTGGTAATAGCCAAGACCTTCCCAGGATCCATACGAAGACCCGAACATGAGACAAAGCACCCCAGAAACAGGACCTCAGAACATTCAAAGGAACATTTCTCCAGCTTTGCATAGAGATTGTTCTCTCTAAGACGCTGAAGTACAGTGCGGACATGGTTTCTGTGGACAAGCAGATTTTCAGAAAAGATCAGAATGTCATCCAGATAGATGACAACAAACTGGTACAGCAGATCTCTGAAGATTTCATTGACAAAGTTTTGAAACACGGCTGGAGCATTACACAGACCAAAAGGCATCACCAGGTATTCGTAATGCCCGTCTCTAGTGTTGAATGCAGTCTTCCATTCGTCACCCTCCCGTATTCGAATGAGATTGTACGCGCCTCTGAGATCCAACTTGGTGAAAATGGAGGCACCCTTCAACCTATCGAATAGCTCAGATATTAAGGGTAAGGGGTATCGATTTTTAATAGTAACCGCATTTAAACCCCGATAATCGATGCAGGGTCTTAAGGTACCATCCTTTTTGGCAACAAAAAAGAACCCTGCCCCTGCAGGCGATGAGGATTTCCGGATGAAACCTCTCTCCAGATTCTCTGCGACATACTCAGACATGGCCTGGGTCTCTGGGATGGACAGAGGGTAGGTACGACCCCTGGGTAGAGTTGCTCCGGGGACAAGATCAATAGCACAGTCAAAAGACCTGTGGGGAGGAAGCACCTCAGCTGATTTCTTACAGAACACATCCCAGTAATCGCTGTATGCAGCGGGAAGATCAGAAGAAAGAGAAGTGGCAGCAACCGGAAGACTCTCCTTGGGGGTCACCTTGAGAAGACACGACGAGAAACATGAGGAACCCCAGGCCAGGATCTGCCCAGAGACCCAGTCCACATGTGGAGAGTGGAGCTGTAGCCAAGGGAGGCCCAATACAACTGGGGTAGAGGCCTTGGGTAGAATAAGAAAGGATATCCACTCCTGGTGGAGAATCCCTACCGACATCCTAATGGGTAGCGTCTGGAAGCGAATAGGGCCCCCTGGGAGAACAGTGCCATCAATTGCCGAGACTACCAATGGGGTAGTGAGAGGTGAAAGGGTAAGCTTCATAGAAGAAGCAGTTCTCCAATCCATAAAATTGCCGGCAGCCCCGGAATCCAGATATGCAAGGGTTGACTGAGGAGAAGTGCCTACATGAAGGAACACCGGCAAGAGAAGGCGAGAAGGTGATGTTTCTGGGTCCAATACTCCACCTTCCAAATGTATTAGACCCGAGCGTTTCCCGGACGAAGCGAGCAGGAGTCACGAAAATGACCCTTGCCCCCACAATAGAGGCACAAGCCCAGAGTTCTGCGCCTAGCACGTTCTTCGGGGGTTAGTCTGGTCCGGCCCAGCTGCATAGGTTCCTCAGCAGGTAAAGGATGCTCCACGGGACGAAGAGAGAGGAGCTCAGACTGGCTAGAACCCAGAGAGTGCTGGCGTCTTTTTTCCAAGGACCTCTCTTGAAAACGAATGTCGATCTGATTGCATAACGAAATTACATCGTCCAGACCGACGGGAATGGCTCTTCCCGCTAATTCGTCTTTCACTCGGTCAGAGAGGCCATGTAAAAAGGTAGCGACCAGGGCCTCATTATTCCAGCTCAATTCAGCTGTGTGGATACGGAACTGAAGAGCATATTGTCCCATTGAACTAGATTCTTGGCGAAGACGTAAGACAGCACTAGCCGCTGAAGAAGCCCGAACCGGCTCTTCGAAGATATTACGAAAGAGCTTCAAGAAGTCGGGCAGGCTGGAAACCACTGGATCATTCCTCTCCCACAGGGGGGCAGCCCAGGCTAAAGCTTCACCGGAGAGGAGGGAAATGATATAGGCTACCTTAGCCCGGTCAGACAGGAAGTTTTGAGGCTGAAGCTCAAAATAAATCATGCACTGGCTGAGAAACCCCCTGCAGGCCTTGGAGTCCCCAGAGAAACGGAACGGAGCTGGCAGTTTTAGTGAGTGTGTGGCTGCGACTGGTGCGATAGGTACAGCCGCTGGTTGTACTTGAGGTTGCGGATTCGGGGTTCCCAAGGAGGCCTGAAGCTGCTCGAATCGAGAAGCCAGGTCCTGGAGGAATCGCATCACCTGAGTCTGATTCGATTCCTGGGTTTGAAGTCTGCGAACTATGCCCTGCAATGGATCATCCGCGGGGAGCGGCTTGTCAGCCGGGTTCATGGCTGATCAAACTGTCAGGTCACCTGTGGCCAGGTGACAGATGCACACCGTAGGGGGACAGGAGTGCACCGTGAGGTAGTGAACCCTATGGCTGACTGCTGCGGATAGGAAACTGGGTGGTTGTGGAAAGCGGGACCAGAGGAGCACAACCGGGAACCTATAGGAAGCTAGAGCCAAGATTCCCCAGGGCGCGGAGTCTAAGACCCAGCAGGTCTTCTCCAGAGCCTCTAGTGGTGAGGATGTTATGCTGCAGGCTGGGTCCAGGTCGCGGCCCCTAGAGTCTCCTAGCTCACGCCCCGTAGGATAAGGGAAAAAGAGGGGAAGCAGCAGCACAAGATATAAGAGTAACGAATAACAAGCCGAAGGTCAAGGGCCACAAGCAGACAAGAAAAACGAAGGACAAGCCGAAGGTCAAGGGTCACGAGCAGACAGGGATAGTCGGGGACAAGCCAAATATGTAACAGAGAGACAGACGTAGCACGCGGCAGGCAGGAACCCAAACACACAATTCCTAACAAACACGTTGATCAGCAAAGCAGGCTTGCAGTGCACAGGTTAATATAGTGTTCTGTGATAGGGCCTGGGGTGGAGTCAGGCTGGGAGGAGATTATAAAGGAAGCCAAGTGAAAGGGTTCTGGCCTCTAAGATGAACACATGAGGAGGACAGGTAAGATGGCAGACAGACATTAATGCATATCCATGACACTCCACCTCCATGCTGACACAATCCTCCTCTTCTTCTTCCTGTTGTCAGAGAAGGCTAGTAGACCAGACTGTGTGACTGCACAGAGGAGACCAAACGGGTGTAGGTAAAAATATAACAGTTTATTAAGATAAGTGAACAAACATACAATCACCTCCAACAGAACACAGTGCAATAAATCAACCAAAACAATGACTATAGACAAATACACAATAATGGGAGATACCAGAATCGTAGTAAAAGCCAGGCCGAGGTCATACACAGCAGATCAGGAGATGTGTTCCAAAAGCATAAACGTAGCCAGGCCAAGGTCATACACAGGGAGTCAGCAGATGGGGACAGGGAACAAACAAGACAGGGAGAGGATTGATGGATAGGCTCAGGATGGGTCTCAGGATGGGGATAAGATCAGGTCGGGTCAGGAGAGGTGCAGGCTCAAAGTCGGGATCACAGGTCCTAGGTCAGGGAGAGAGATACCAGGGCGAGGTGTGTTTGTACTTGCCGGGTATAAATAGGAGGCAGGGCTGGCCCAAGACATTGTGCTGCCTGGGCCCAAGAATGAAATGCTGCCCCCCCCCCCCCCCCCAAAAAAAAATCCTATGCCCATCCAGCAAAGAGACGTTTCCATAAAGCAAAGAGACAGCCCAATATATTCAGCAAGAGACATCCCATATATTCAGCAAAGAGACATGCCCCTTCTTGGGTGACCACGCATTTTGCAGGTCTGTCCCGGGCACATTCATTCCAGGACAATACAGTGTCCCGGAATGAAACTGACACAGCCACCCCCCGTGCCAATCTGATGCCCCCAAAAAAGGCCGCCACATCACCTCTTTACTCACTGACAGTACTTGTCCTGGCCAGGAATGCCTGGAGGAGCACAATCCCCGCCCCCTGCATGTGATTGGAGAAATCATAAATCCCACCTCTTGTGTCCAATCACTGTGCTGTGATTCGTTACAGAACAAGCTGATGTTTGGGAAGGGGGGGTGTCCCTGAATGGTAGTTTAAAAATGTGGTCACTCTAGCTCCTTCCTGCAAAGAGTATTGTGTAGCACCACGAAAGCTCCCCCCCTTTCTCTCCACTGCCACCGACCAGCTACGCTCTGATCCCAGCTCAGTGATGCAACATGCTGCAACAACAGCGCTGCATTGACCACATTTACAAACTGCCATTCAGGGATACCGCCCTTCCTTCCCAAAAAAAGATGAGGGGGGGGCGGGTGTAGTCTCGCTGACAGGGAATTTGGCAGCGGGTGATTTGTCGGCGAATGGCTGGTGTTAGCACTTAAATCATCCTGACATCATGCTTGATATGGTGTCAGGATGATCAAATCACATTATTTCTATTACTACATTGTAATATATAATGAAATAGTTTAACTCACCATAATGCGGAATCAGTGGGAACCCTGAGTTTGTCATTTGCCACCATTGCTTGCCACCAGATGTAGCTTATTGCTTGCCACCGTTGCCTGCCACCAGATGCAGCTGTGCCACTTGCCACCCATAGCCTGCCACAACATGCAGCCTGTCACTTGTCACCAATGCCTGTCACCAGATGCAGCCTGTCACTTGTCACCAATGCCTGTCACCAGATGCAGCCTGTCACTTGTCACCAATGCCTGTCACCAGATGCAGCCTGTCACTTGTCACCAATGCCTGCCACAACATGCAGCCTGTCACTTGTCACCAATGCCTGTCACCAGATGCAGCCTGTCACTTGTCACCAATGCCTGTCACCAGATGCAGCCAGTCACTTGTCACCAATGCCTGTCACCAGATGCAGCCTATCACTTGTCACCAATGCCTGTCACCAGATGCAGCCTGTCACTTGTCACCAATGCCTGTCACCAGATGCAGCCTGTCACTTGTCACCAATGCCTGTCACCAGATGCAGCCTGTCACTTGTCACCGATGCCTGTCACCAGATGCAGCCTGTCACTTGTCACCAATGCCTGTCACCAGATGCAGCCTGTCACTTGTCACCATTGCCTGTCACCAGATGCAGCCTGTCACTTGTCACTGATGCCTGTCAACAGATGCAGCCTGTCACTTGTCACCATTGCCTGTCACCAGATGCAGCCTGTCACTTGTCACCGATGCCTGTCACCAGATGCAGCCTGTCACTTGTCACCATTGCCTGTCACCAGATGCAGCCTGTCACTTGTCACTGATGCCTGTCAACAGATGCAGCCTGTCACTTGTCACCATTGCCTGTCACCAGATGCAGCCTGTCACTTGTCACCATTGCCTGTCACCAGATGCAGCCTGTCACTTGTCACTGATGCCTGTCAACAGATGCAGCCTGTCACTTGTCACCAATGCCTGTCACCAGATGCAGCCTGTCACTTGTTACCATTGCCTGTCACCAGATGCAGCCTGTCACTTGTCACCATTGCCTGTCACCAGATGCAGCCTGCCATTGTCACCGATGCCTGTCACCAGATGCAGCCTGTCACTTGTCACCAATGTCTGTCACCAGATGCAGCGTGTCACTTGTCACCAATGCCTGTCACCAGATGCATCCTGTCACTTGTCACCATTGACTGTCACCAGATGCAGCCTGTCACTTGTCACCAATGTCTGTCACCAGATGCAGCGTGTCACTTGTCACCAATGCCTGTCACCAGATGCAGCCTGTCACTTGTCACCATTGACTGTCACCAGATGCAGCCTGTCACTTGTCACCATTGACTGTCACCAGATGCAGCCTGTCACTTGTCACCATTGCCTGTCACCAGATGCAGCCTGTCACTTGTCACTGATGCCTGTCAACAGATGCAGCCTGTCACTTGTCACCGATGCCTGTCAACAGATGCAGCCTGTCACTTGTCACCATTGCCTGTCACCAGATGCAGCCTGTCACTTGTCACCATTGCCTGTCACCAGATGCAGCCTGTCACTTGTCACTGATGCCTGTCACCAGATGCAGCCTGTCACTTGTCACCATTGACTGTCACCAGATGCAGCCTGTCACTTGTCACCAATGTCTGTCACCAGATGCAGCGTGTCACTTGTCACCAATGCCTGTCACCAGATGCAGCCTGTCACTTGTCACCATTGACTGTCACCAGATGCAGCCTGTCACTTGTCACCATTGACTGTCACCACATGCAGCCTGTCACTTATCACCGATGCCTGTCACCAGATGCAGCCTGTCACTTGTCACCAATGTCTGTCACCAGATGCAGCGTGTCACTTGTCACCAATGCCTGTCACCAGATGCAGCCTGTCACTTGTCACCATTGACTGTCACCAGATGCAGCCTGTCACTTGTTACCAATGCCTGTCACCAGATGCAGCCTGTTACTTGTCACCAATGCCTGTCACTTGTCACTGATGCCTGTCACCAGATGCAGCCTGTCACCAGATGCAGCCTGTCACTTGTCACCGATGCCTGTCACCAGATGCAGCCTGTCACTTGTCACCAATGTCTGTCACCAGATGCAGCGTGTCACTTGTCACCATTGACTGTCACCAGATGCAGCCTGTCACTTGTTACAAATGCCTGTCACCAGATGCAGCCTGTTACTTGTCACCAATGCCTGTCACTTGTCACTGATGCCTGTCACCAGATGTAGCCTGTCACCAGATGCAGCCTGTCACTTGTCACCGATGCCTGTCACCAGATGCAGCCTGTCACTTGTCACTGATGCCTGTCAACAGATGCAGCCTGTGACTTGTCACCATTGCCTGTCACCAGATGCAGCCTGTCACTTGTCACCATTGCCTGTCACCAGATGCAGCCTGTCACTTGTCACTGATGCCTGTCAACAGATGCAGCCTGTCACTTGTCACCATTGCCTGTCACCAGATGCAGCCTGTCACTTGTCACCATTGCCTGTCACCAGATGCAGCCTGTCACTTGTCACTGATGCCTGTCAATAGATGCAGCCTGTCACTTGTCACCATTGCCTGTCACCAGATGCAGCCTGTCACTTGTCACCAATGCCTGTCACCAGATGCAGCCTGTCACTTGTCACCGATGCCTGTCACCAGATGCAGCCTGTCACTTGTCACCGATGCCAGTCACCAGATGCAGCCTGTCACTTGTCACCGATGCCTGTCACCAGATGCAGCCTGTCACTTATCACCGATGCCTGTCACCAGATGCAGCCTGTCACTTGTCACCAATGTCTGTCACCAGATGCAGCGTGTCACTTGTCACCAATGCCTGTCACCAGATGCAGCCTGTCACTTGTCACCATTGACTGTCACCAGATGCAGCCTGTCACTTGTCACCATTGCCTGTCACCAGATGCAGCCTGTCACTTGTCACTGATGCCTGTCAACAGATGCAGCCTGTCACTTGTTACCATTGCCTGTCACCAGATGCAGCCTGTCACTTGTCACCGATGCCTGTCACCAGATGCAGCCTGTCACTTGTCACCGATGCCTGTCACCAGATGCAGCCTGTCACTTGTCACCGATGCCTGTCACCAGATGCAGCCTGTCACTTGTCACCGATGCCTGTCACCAGATGCAGCCTGTCACTTGTCACCGATGCCTGTCACCAGATGCAGCCTGTCACTTGTCACCGATGCCTGTCACCAGATGCAGCCTGTCACTTGCCACTGATGCCTGTCACCAGATGCAGCCTGTCACTTGTCACCGATGCCTGTCACCAGATGCAGCCTGTCACTCGCCACTGATGCCTGTCACCAGATGCAGCCTGTCACTCAGCCTGGCTCTCTCTCCCTCCCCTTCAGATGGGCATGCTGGGGGGCTGCAGTTTCCCCCCTAGAATTGCAATGGGCCAGCCATTTGCACTACACATCCCATAATCCTCTTTTCTCCTTTTAGTTTTTTTCCCTGGCCAATGGGAGAAAAAGGGGGAAGAAACATAGCGGTGGCTGTCCTAGGAACAGCAGCATGAGGAGGAGACGGAGGGGGGAGAAGAGCCCGCAGCTGCTCTCTCTCCACACACACAGACGCTCCGATCTCATGCTGTTACATACAGGGAGGAGGTGGGTGGAGCTAGCGGAGGAGGAGGAAGTGAAATACTCTCTGCAATGAGTGATGGGCCTCTCTCTCCTTACGTCACTGGTTGCTAGACACAAAGCGGTCCGCAGCTAGCAACCAGTTTGGGCAGTGAAGCAGGGGCCCTGGAGAGACCCTTGAAGTGCGTCTTGCCACTGCGGCCAGTGACAGCGGCGCCGGCGATGCAGTACAGTATGACACTGCACACTAGATGGAGGGAAACCCAGATCCTCAGGCAGTGCGCCCCTGTTGCCGCCCCTCTTAAAGTGCCGCCTGGGACCATGGTCCCATCGGGTCCCATGGTAGGGCCGGCCCTGATAGGAGGCTTTTAATTGGCTTCAAGTCACACCTGAGCGCTGAAAGATCAGTTTGCTCCACACTGCCAAGATCCATCCGCTGGTGGAGACCAGTACTGCGTCCAAAAGGTAACATAATACCAGCAGGGAGAAATTTTCCTGACAGTTCCACACTGCCAGGAGACACCTGCTGGTGGACCACAGTACTGTAAGCCAAATAATAAATAACATCGGCGAATGGAACCTTTCCTGAAACCTGTGTGTTCGGCGGGCCCACAGGAATACTATCTGGATAAAGGGGGCCTTGAGAAGTAAGGAAGTCCTCCTCTTCCTCCCGCTGTTCTGCCTCAAGTGCCCTGTCCATTATTCCACGAAGCGTGTGCTCCAACAGGAAGGCAAGAGGGACAGTATGACTGATGCATGCACTGTCACTGCTCACCATCCTCGTGGCCTCCTCAAATGGTGACAGGACAGTGCATGCATCCTTGATCAGTAGCCACTGGCGTGGCAAAAAAAAGCCAAGCTCCCCTGACCCTGTCCTGGTGACATACTCACACAGGTACTCATTGATGGCCCTCTGCTGCTTGTGCAGCCGCTGCAGCATTGCCAACGTTGAGTTCCTCCTGGTGGGCATGTCACAAATGAGGCGGTTCTTGGGCAGGTTGCATTCCCTTTGAATGTCAGCCAGCCGAGCACTGGCATTATATGACCGGCGGAAATGACCACAGACTTTCATGGCCTGCCTCAGGAGATCCTGTAAGCCCGGGTACCTGCTCAAGGACCGCTGCACCACCAAATTCAGGATGTGAGCCAAACAGGGAACATGGGTCAAGTGCCCCTGTCGGAGGGTGGAGAGGAGGTTGGTGCCATTGTTGCATACAACCATTCCTGGCTGAAGCTGGTGTGGCGTCAACCACCTCTGAGCTTGCCCCTGCAGAGCTGACATAATCCCTGCCCCAGTGTGGCTCCTGTCCCCTAAGCAGACCAACTCAAGCACCGCATGGCATCTTTTTGCATAGCCCCTTGATTGCCTACGGAGCACCGCTGGTTCAGAGGACAAATCTGCAGAGGAAAAGGCCATAAAGGAAGAAGAAGAGGAGGGGGCGGAGGAGAGAGCTGTGGCAGAATCACCACTAGCATTTTGGAGGCATGGTGGCGGAACAAGCTCCAACAATACTGAAGCCTGTCCTGCATCCTTCCCAGCTGCCAGCAGAGTTACCCAGTGCACCATGAAAGAAAGGTAACATCCCTGTCCATGCCTGCTGGACCATAAGTCAGCTGTAATATGCACCTTACTGCTGATCGCCCTGTCCAACGAGGTCAAGACATTGCCTTCCACATGCTGGTAGAGAGCCGGAATGGCCTTCCGTGAAAAGAAATGGCGTTTGGGAACCTGCCACTGAGGTACCGCACATTCCACAAATTCACGAAAGGGGGCAGAGTCTACCAGCTGAAAAGGCAGCAGTTGCAGTGCTAGCAATTTGGCCAAGCTAGCATTCAGACGCTGAGCATGTGGATGGCTGATATCAAATTTCTTTCTACGGTTTAGCAACTGAGTTAGGGAAATTTGCCTGCTAAAATCGGATGTTGGTGTACCGCTAGCAGATTGGCCGCAAGTACTTGGGACACCTATTGCTATACCTACATTCCTCTCAGTGCAGGTTTCTGAGAGGACTGGAGGTATAGTGGGGTTGGAGATCCCAGATGAGGAGCAAGGAGAGGTCTGCCTTGTTCTTTGATGTGGGTCTTTTAGGTGCTCTTGCCAAAGGACTGCATGGGATGTCGTCATATGTCTGGTCAAGCATGTGGTGCCCAAGCGGTTGCTGTTTTGGCCATGCTTGCTCCGCTTCAGACATAGGTTGCAAACAGCAATGGTGCGATCTGCTGAACACGTGTCAAAAAGGGTCCACACCAAAGAACTTTTCAAAATAAGCAGGGAGTCAGCAGTGCCCTTCACCTGCTTAACTCTGCAGTGTGATGCAATAGGGTGGCTGCCCTTAAGCTGCCCCCTGGAGGGCATCCTGCCTCGTTGGAGATGTGCCTCCTCCTCCTCCTCTCTTCTATAAGGGACCCAAGTAGAGTCAGTGACCTCATCATCCCCTCCCTGCTTGTCACTGGAGCAAACTTGGCAGTATGCTGCAGCTGGGGGAACATGACTGCCAGTTTCTTGTCCTTCTTGGGCACCCCCTCTCTCTAGGCTCACGTTACTCCCTTCCTCAACCTGGGTACCATAAAATCCTTCAAATAACTGCGCATCCTCCAGCAGCATGTTCCCGAGACTGTGGTCAAATAGTTCAGGGGACTCCTCCGTGCATGATGGTGGGGCTAGGGAAGGAGTGACTGTTGACATGGAGCCATTGGAATAGGCCGCTTTGGCAGCTGCATTGGCAGGCAAACTACTCTGAGCATGTGTGACAGAGAATGAGGAGGATGAGGACAGCTTTGTTATACATTCCACCAACTCTTCTGCATGTTGTGGCTCAGTAACACGGCCAGCTGCAGAAAAAAAGGACAAGCGTGCCCCACGGCCACATGCAGAGGATGCACCGTGTCCAAGACCAGCACTGTTCACTGTAGACACAGAGTCTGCTTGCTCTCTTTTAGTGGCCTGTGAGCGTCTGCCTCTCCTTGGTGGCCTTCCGGACATGATGTAAATTTTGTTTAGCAAAACCACACTACACTGTATTGTGTACTGTGTACACCACCAGAAAAGTAGTAGCAACTGCACTATGGGTGCACGGTATTGTGTTCACCACCAAAAGTCTAATAGCAACTATGGGTGCACTGTATTGTGTACTGTGTACACCACCAGAAAAGTAGTAGCAACTGCACTAGGTGTGCACGGTATTGTGTACACCACCAGAAGTGTAATAGCAACTATGGGTGCACTGTATTGTGTACTGTGTACACCACCAGAAGTCTAATACAGGCAGTCCCCGAGTTACGAACACCCGAGTTACGAACGACTCCTACTTACGAACGGCCTCAAATGCCGCCCACTTGTGCTCCACGCTGGTCCTGGATACCTTTCGAGCACCTCCGGACACATCCCACACTGCCGTACTACGCCCAAGATAACATAACAAGCACCCGGAACATCCCACATCCATGCACAGGCGGCAGTTACACATATGAACACTTACGAATGCAGTGTTCCGACCGGAAGTTACACTTACAAATGCAGTGTTGCGACTTACGAGCAACTTCGACTTACGAACAAACCTACAGTTCTTATTGTGTTCGTAACTCTGGGACTCCCTATAGCAACTACGGGTACACTGTATTGTGTACTGTGTACACCATCAGAAAAGTAGTAGCAACTACACTATGGGTGCACGGTATTGTGTACACCACCAGAAGTGAAATAGCAACCATGGGTGCACTGTATTGTGTACTGTGTATACCACCAGAAAAGCACTGGTGGTAAACACTGGGTGCAGTGTATATATATATATATATATATATATATATATATATATATATATATATATATATACAAGACTGTACATATATATTAAATACACCGCCTGAAGTATATTAGAAAAAGTACACCAGGAATGGCCTGCAGTCAGATATAGGCTACACTAGATGCAGTGTATATATATATATATATCTGAGACTGACTGTATATATATATATATATATATATATATTAAATACACCGCCTTAAGTATATAAGAAAAAGTACACCAGGAATGGCCTGCAGTCAGATATAGGCTACACTGGATGCACTATGTATATATATATATATATATATATATATACGAGACTGACTGCATATGTATATTAAATACACCGCCTCAAGTATATTAGAAAAAGTACACCAGAAATGGCCTACAGTCAAATATAGGCTACACTGGATGCAGTGTATATATATATATATATATATATATACAAGACTGACTGTATATATATATATATATATTAAATACACTGCGGCTAACTGAATAACCTGCCCGCCTGCCTGCTCCATCTAAATCACACTCTCTCTCCGTCCACGCCAACAACACACTACACAGGGCCGACGTGCAGGCAGCCTTTTATAGTGTGGGGCGTGGTTTTAGTCCCCCTGAGCCATGATTGGCCAAAGGCACCCTGCCTTTGGCCAATTATGGCTCTCTTAGTTGAGGGCGCTGGGATTGGCCAAAGCATGCAGGTCATGGTGCATGCTTTGGCCAATCATCATACAGCAATGCACTGCGATCTCGCAATGCATTATGGGGCGTTATGCGGTGCTCGAATTTGCCACAAACACCCCATATTGTTTGTTTTTCGATGAACGGGCGAACACCCGATGTTCGAGACAAACTCATGTTCAACCCAAACATAAAGCTCATCCCTAGTAGTTATTGATAGAGAGATCTTTGAGACCCCCTCTCCTAGAATTCCCTCCTTTTACTCCTTACCTAAGACCCATAAGAGCATCATTAAACCTCCTGGACGTCCGATGATATCATGAGTGGGTGCAAAGACCGAGAAAGGTAGCCGGTAGACATTTTTTCAACGGCCACATGTGTTGAAACTCCCATCCTACATTAGGGATACTAGTGATCTACTAAAAAAATTATATAATATCACTATACCTACAGACAGTATTCTTGTCTCCATCGATGTGGAGGCACTTTATTGCAGCATCCCACATGCACGTGGAATCTCTGTGGTCAAGGCCTTTTTGGATGAAATGGATGCAGTGATTCAGCCCTATAATGCCTTTGTATTGCAATTGTTGCATCATATCTTGACGAGAAATGTATTCACCTTTAACCAGGTGCAGGGAGTTGCGATGGGGACCTGTTGTGCCCTATCGCAGTGTTTCTCAAATCCAGTTCTCAAGGTGCACCAACAGGTCATGTTTTCAGGATTTCCCTCACATGAAACGGCTGTGGTAATTACTAATGCAGTTAAACTGATCAAATCACCTGTGCAAAATAATGGAAAGCCTGAAAACATGACCTGTTGGTGCGCCTTGAGGACTGGAATTGAGAAACACTGCCCTATCGCATGCTAGCCTGTACCTGGGGGGGTGGGAACGTACTCTGTTCGCCGATGAATCCTTGTCTATGTGTTGCTGGTACAGATACATAGATGATATTTTCATGGTTTTGAATTCAAGTGAAACTGACCTGCTGGTATTTATGGAAAAATTGGCTAATAATAATCACAATCTTAAATTTACCATGCATAGTGATCTACGATCAATACCATTTTTGGATGTAAAAAATTTCAAACAAGGGGATGGTACACTAGGCACCTCACTTTATAGAAAACCCACTGCAGGAAATACTGTATAGGGATGAGCTCGGTGTTGGAGTCGAACATACGTTCGACTCGAACATCGGCTGTTCGATCGTTCGCCGAACAACGAACGATTTGGGCCGTTCGCGCCTAATTCGCGGCCCACAATGCACTACGCCATCGCAGTGTCATCCAGGCGCTGTGATTGGCCAAGCATGCACTGTGACCCCGCATGCTTGGCCAATCACAGCGCCGGCAGCGAGGAGAGCAATGATTGGCCACAGGCAGGATGCCTGTGGCCAATTATTGCTGAGGGTGTTTAGTACACGCCCCACACTATAAAAGGCCGCCAGCACGGCGGCCTAGTGTAGTGTGTTCCGGAGCAGGGAAAGAGAAGCATAGGCAGGGACAGTGACATTTTTTTTTCTTGCTTAACCTGGATTCCTTTAGTTTAGGGAAAGAGAAGGATAGGTAGGGAGAGTGTCAGTCTGTTTTACTGTGCTAAACCTTGTTTGTAGGGACAGGGAAGGACAGTGAGGGAAATTCTCATTGTGCTATACTGTGCTAAAGCATTCCTCATCAACCATCTTTAAAAAAAAAATTTATATGGACAGAAAACTATAGGTAGGGAGAGTGTCAGTGTGTTTTACTGTGCTAAACCTTGTTTGTAGGGACAGGGAAGGACAGTGAGGGAAATTCTCATTGTGCTATACTGTGCTAAAGCATTCCTCATCAACCATCTTTAAAAAAAAAAATTATAGGGACAGAAAACTATAGGTAGGGAGAGTGTCAGTGTGTTTTACTGTGCTAAACCTTGTTTGTAGGGACAGGGAAGGACAGTGAGGGAAATTCTCATTGTGCTATACTGTGCTAAAGCATTCCTCATCAACCATCTTTAAAAAAAAAATTTTTTATAGGGACAGAAAACTATAGGTAGGGAGAGTGTCAGTGTGTTTTACTGTGCTAAACCTTGTTTGTAGGGACAGGGAAGGACAGTGAGGGAAATTCTCATTGTGCTATACTGTGCTAAAGCATTCCTCATCAACCATCTTTAAAAAAACATTTTTTATAGGGACAGAAAACTATAGGTAGGGAGAGTGTCAGTGTGTTTTACTGTGCTAAACCTTGTTTGTAGGGACAGGGAAGGACAGTGAGGGAAATTATCATTGTGCTATACTGTGCTAAAGCATTCCTCATCAACCATCTTTAAAAAAAAAAAATTATAGGGACAGAAAACTATAGGTAGGGAGAGTGTCAGTGTGTTTTACTGTGCTAAACCTTGTTTGTAGGGACAGGGAAGGACAGTGAGGGAAATTCTCCTTGTGCTATACTGTGCTAAAGCATTCCTCATCAACCATCTTTAAAAAAAAAAAAATATAGGGACAGAAAACTATAGGTAGGGAGAGTGTCAGTGTGTTTTACTGTGCTAAACCTTGTTTGTAGGGACAGGGAAGGACAGTGAGGGAAATTCTCATTGTGCTATACTGTGCTAAAGCATTCCTCATCAACCATCTTTAAAAAAAATTTTTTTTATAGGGACAGAAAACTATAGGTAGGGAGAGTGTCAGTGTGTTTTACTGTGCTAAACCTTGTTTGTAGGGACAGGGAAGGACAGTGAGGGAAATTCTCATTGTGCTATACTGTGCTAAAGCATTCCTCATCAACCATCTTTAAAACAAAAAAAAATTATAGGGACAGAAAACTATAGGTAGGGAGAGTGTCAGTGTGTTTTACTGTGCTAAACCTTGTTTGTAGGGACAGGGAAGGACAGTGAGGGAAATTCTCATTGTGCTATACTGTGCTAAAGCATTCCTCATCAACCATCTTTAAAAAAAAAAAAAATTATAGGGACAGAAAACTATAGGTAGGGAGAGTGTCAGTGTGTTTTACTGTGCTAAACCTTGTTTGTAGGGACAGGGAAGGACAGTGAGGGAAATTCTCATTGTGCTATACTGTGCTAAAGCATTCCTCATCAACCATCTTTAAAAAAAAAAAAATTATAGGGACAGAAAACTATAGGTAGGGAGAGTGTCAGTGTGTTTTACTGTGCTAAACCTTGTTTGTAGGGACAGGGAAGGACAGTGAGGGAAATTCTCATTGTGCTATACTGTGCTAAAGCATTCCTCATCAACCATCTTTAAAAAAAAATTTTTTTTATAGGGACAGAAAACTATAGGTAGGGAGAGTGTCAGTGTGTTTTACTGTGCTAAACCTTGTTTGTAGGGACAGGGAAGGACAGTGAGGGAAATTCTCATTGTGCTATACTGTGCTAAAGCATTCCTCATCAACCATCTTTAAAAAAAAAAATTTTTATAGGGACAGAAAACTATAGGTAGGGAGAGTGTCAGTGTGTTTTACTGTGCTAAACCTTGTTTGTAGGGACAGGGAAGGACAGTGAGGGAAATTCTCATTGTGCTATACTGTGCTAAAGCATTCCTCATCAACCATCTTTAAAAAAAAAAAAATTTATAGGGACAGAAAACTATAGGTAGGGAGAGTGTCAGTGTGTTTTACTGTGCTAAACCTTGTTTGTAGGGACAGGGAAGGACAGTGAGGGAAATTCTCATTGTGCTATACTGTGCTAAAGCATTCCTCATCAACCATCTTTAAAAAAAATTTTTTTATAGGGACAGAAAACTATAGGTAGGGAGAGTGTCAGTGTGTTTTACTGTGCTAAACCTTGTTTGTAGGGACAGGGAAGGACAGTGAGGGAAATTCTCATTGTGCTATACTGTGCTAAAGCATTCCTCATCAACCATCTTTGAAATCCTTGTTTTTTGGACAGTCAGGGAAATTGTCATTGTGCTATTCTGTGCAAAAGCAATCATCCTCAACCATATTTAGAAATCCTTAAGTAAAGGGACAGAGAAGGACACCTGAAGGTAGCCCTTATTGCTTTTTCCCATCTCCCTGCAGGCCATCCATTAGAATGTCTGGAAGGCAAACAAGGAGAGGCAGACAGTCAGGAGGCAATAAAAGAGGGCAAGCAGGCTCTGTGTCTGGGGACAACAGTGCTGGTCGTGGACGCGGTGCATTGTCATCAGCACATGGCCATGGGACACGCTTGTCCTTCTTTTCGGCAGCTGGACATGTTGAGCCACATCATGCCGAAGACTTGGTAGAGTGGATGACCAAGCCCTCCTCCTCCTCCTCATCCTCTCTCACCCAGGCTCAGGGTACTGGCAAAGCAGCTGCCAAAGCGTCCTCTTCCCTGGTATCAATGTCAGACTCATCATCAGTCACTCCTTCCCTAGACCCACCATGTCCTCCTCCTGAGGAGTCCCCCGAACTGTTTGAGCACAGTGTTGGGTACATGCTCCAGGAGGATGCCCAGCGTTTCGAAGGGTCTGATGATGAAACCCAGCTAGAGGAAGGCAGTAGCGTGAGAGCAGACAGAGGGGATGCTCAAGAAGGACACCAATCTGGCAGTCATGTTCCAGCAGCTGCAGAATACTGCCAGATTGGCTCCAGTGATGAGGAGGGAGGGGATGATGAGGTCACTGACTCCACGTGGGTGCCTAATAGGAGAGAGGAGGAGGAGGAGGATGAGGAGGAGGCACATCTCCAACGAGGCAGGATGCCCTTTGGTGGCCAGCGTAAGGGCAGTACACCGACGGAATCACACCGCAGAGCTCCGCCTGTGCAGGGCGCTGCCTCTGCCCGTCATTCAAAAAGTTCTTTGGTGTGGGCCTTTTTTGAGGCTAGTGCATCAGATCGCACAGCTGCTGTTTGCAACATATGTCTCAAGCGTATATCGCGTGGCCAAAACATCAGCCGCTTGGGTACCACATGCCTGACCAGACATATGTTGACCTGCCATGCAGCTCGTTGGCAAGCCTACCTCAAAGACCCACACCAAAGAACAAAGCGGACCTCTCCTTGCACCGCATCAGCTGGGATCTCCAACCCCACTATAACTTCAGTCCTCTCTGAAACATGCACTGAGAGGAATGAAGGTGTAGAATTAGGTGTGTCACAGCCAAGTACTTGCGGCCACTCTGCTAGCAGTACACCGACGTCCGATTCTAGCAGGCAAATTTCCCTGCCCCAGCTGCTGGACCGTCGAAAGAAGTTCACTCCCAGCCATCCACATGCCCAGCGGTTGAATGCTAGCTTGGCTAAATTGCTAGCGCTTCAACTGCTGCCTTTTTAGTTGGTAGACTCGGCCCCCTTCCGTGAGTTTGTGCAATGTGCGGTTCCTCAGTGGCAGGTTC
The DNA here is from genome assembly GCA_029206835.1 of Rana muscosa. NCBI lineage: Eukaryota > Metazoa > Chordata > Amphibia > Anura > Ranidae > Rana > Rana muscosa. The sequence continues at coordinate 263,149,522 of CM055116.1, read as the reverse complement.
CCAAACGCCACTTTTTCTCACGGAAGGCTATTCCGGCTCTCTACCGGCATGTGGAAGGCAATGTCTTGGCCTCGCTGGACAGGGCGGTCAGCGGTAAGGTGCATATTACCGCTGACTCATGGTCCAGCAGGCATGGACAGGGACGTTACCTTTCTTTCACGGCCCATTGGGTCACTCTTTTGGCAGCTGGGAAGGATGCAGGACAAGGTGCAGTAGTGTTGGAGGTCCACCGCCACGCCTCCAAAATGCTACTACTGGTTGTGACACACCTCTCTCCTCCACCCCCTCCTCTTCTTCTTCCTCCATGGCCTCTTCCTGTGCTTTGTCCTCTGAACCAGCGGTGCTCCGTAGGCGTTCAAGGGGCTACGCAAGTACGCAGGCAAAAAGATGCCATGCCGTGCTTGCACTGGTGTGTTTGGGGGACAGAAGCCACACTGGGGCAGAGGTCCTGTCTGCTCTGCAGGGCCAGGCCGAGAGGTGGTTGACGCCACGACAGCTTAAGCCAGGAATGGTGGTTTGCGACAATGGCACAAACCTCCTCTCCGCCCTCCGACAGGGACAACTGACCCATGTGCCCTGTGTGGCTCACGTCCTTAACCTGGTGGTGCAGCGGTTCTTGGGCAGGTACCCAGGCTTACAGGATGTCCTGAGGCAGGCCAGGAAAGTCTGTGTGCATTTCCGCAGATCTTATAATGCCAGTGCTCGCCTGGCTGAGCTGCAAAAGGAGTTGAACCTGCCCAAGAACCGCCTTATATGTGACATGCCCACCAGGTGGAACTCAACGTTGGCCATGCTGCAGCAGCTGCACACGCAGCAGAGGGCCATCAATGAGTACCTGTGCGACTACGGCACCAGGACAGGGTCAGGGGAGCTTGGTTTTTTTTCTCCACGCCAGTGGGGCATGATCAGGGATGCATGCACTGTCCTGGCACCATTTGAGGAGGCCACGAGGATGGTGAGCAGTGACAGTGCATGCATCAGTGACACTGTACCTCTTGTCCACCTGTTGGAGCACACGCTGCGTGGAATAATGGACAGGGCACTTGAGGCAGAACAGAGGCAGGAAGAGGAGGACTTCCTTGCCTCTCAAGGCCCCCTTTACCCAGACAGTGTTCCTTCTGTCCCACCCATCGCACAGGAAGAGGACGAGGAGGAGGAGGAGGAGGAGGATTGTGTCAGCATGGAGGTGGAGCCTGGCACTCAGCAGCATCAACAGCAGCAGTCTTTTAGGGATGATTTACAGTCCCAAGAAACCCGTGGACTTGTACGTGGCTGGGAGGAGGTGGCTGCGGATCATGTCGTCCTTAGTGACCCAGAGGACTCCAAGCCGAATGCCTCAGCTAACCTACGCTGCATGGCCTCCCTGATCCTGCAAAGTCTGTGGAAGGATCCTCGTATTCTTCGGATCAAGGAGAGGGACCATTACTGGCTGGCCACTCTCCTTGATCCACGGTACAAGGGTAAGGTTGCGGACCTTATGTTACCGTCGCAGAGGGAGCAGAGGATGAGACAACTCCGGGAGGCCTTGCAGAAAGGTCTGTGCAACGCGTTCCCAGAGACTGGGAGGTTACAAACTCCTGGTCCTGGACAACGAGTTGCTGAGGCTTCGGCCAGTCAAAGAAGGAGCGGTGGGGAAGGTGGCCGTCTGACCGATGCGTTCAGACAATTCTTTAGTCCGCAGCCCCAAAGTATGATCGGTTCCAGCAACCATCGCCAGCGTCTGATAAACATGGTGCAGGAATATCTAGGGGCAAGGTCAGACTTGGACACCTTCCCCACCGAAAATCCTCTGGCTTACTGGGTCTTGAGGATGGATCACTGGCCAGAGCTTGCACACTGCACAGTATGCAATTGAGCTACTGGCCTGTCCTGCATCCAGCGTTCTTTCGGAACGCACATTCAGTGCTGCTGGAGGATTTGTCACGGATCACAGGGTGCGCCTGTCCACCGACTCGGTTGATCGACTGACTTTCATCAAGATGAACCAGTCTTGGATCACCACCAGCTACCACACACCTGATGCTGATATAACAGACTAATTGATTTTAACATGTCACATCCCTTCAAGACTGATGCTGATGCTGAGTGCCTGTGCTGTTATGTTGACTGGCTATCCTCCTCCTCCGAGTCCTCAATGATACGATTGATGATGATAGCTTGGAAGATCATTTTTGTTTATGGGTGCCGCCACCAGTGCCTAACGCCCAATTTTTCAGCCCCTGTTTAACAGGGGCGTGTAATTACAATTTTTGAAGCAATACTTTGCAACAGGGCTCATTGCTGTGCTCCAAGTACAGTATCTGTGAGGGGTTGCAGTGTTGTGCCACCAGTGCCTAAGGCCCAATTTTTCAGCCCCTGTTTAACAGGGGCGTGTAATTACAATTTTTGAAGCAATACTTTGCAACAGGGCTCATTGCTGTGCTCCAAGTACAGTATCTGTGAGGGGTTGCAGTGTTGTGCCACCAGTGCCTAAGGCCCAATTTTTCAGCCCCTGTTCAACAGGGGCATGTAATTACAATTCTTGATCTAATAATTCACAGCAGGGCCCATTGCTGCACCCACCAAGAGTAACTCTGAGGGCTTACAGTGTTGTGGCAATGCCACCACCACCACCACCACGAAAGGCCCAATTTTTCAGCCCCTGTTCAAAAGGGGCATGTAATTACAATTCTTGATCTAATAATTCACAGCAGGGCCCATTCCTGCACCCACCAAGAGTAACTCTGAGGGCTTACCGTGTTGTGGCAACACCACCACCACCACCACCACCACGAAAGGCCCAATTTTTCAGCCCCTGTTCAACAGGGGCATGCAATTACAATTCTTGATCTAATAATTCACAGCAGGGCCCATTGCTGCACCCACCAAGAGTAACTGTCAGGGCTTACAGTGTTGTGGCACCAGCACCACCATCAAAAGCCCAATTTTTACTACCACTGTTCAACAATTATATGTAATTACAATTCCTGATATAATAGTTGACAGCAGGGCGTTCCAGCACCAACCAAGAGTAACTGTGAGTGCTTACAGTGTTGTGGCAACACCAACAACTAAGGGGCCTATTTCTGCAGAGTATATACGGCAGGTCCCTACTTTCAAACATCCAACTTACAAACGACTCCTACTTGCAAACGCAAGAAGACAACAGGAAGTGAGAGGAAATCTACCCCTAGGAAGGAAAATTCTCTCCTGTAAGAATTAATATGGGAGAAAGGTGTCTCCTCTGTACTGATGCTTTATCACCAATCCTTGTTTCAAGAAAAACACCACATTTCAAAAACAGTTGTCATTGGGACGGAAAGTGAAGTGAAATGTTCTGAACAGGGGCACAGACAGCAAAACAAATGTTACAGGGGTGATAACCCTTACCTATGTTTTCCAAAAAGTTTAAAAATAGATTTTTGGGCTGGAGCTACACTTAAACAATGTACCTGTTCAAAATTACAAACAGATTCTACATAAGAACAAACCTACAGTCCCTGTCTTGTATGCACCGCCTGTATACGGCTGTTCAGAGTATATAGGGCCTTTTTTATTTTATGTGCGGGGTTCCCCTTAATATCCATACAAGACCCAAAGGGGCTGGTAATGGGCTGGGGTAGGGGGGGAGGTCATGGGGTAGCTATGCCATTTTTCTTAAAGATTTTCATCCATATTACCGGGACCAGACATTACATTAAAGCCGCAAGCAGTTTTAAATGGCTTTTTTTTCCTTTAGAAGTGTCATTTTGTGCAGGGACAGTTCTAAACACGGGAAACACGTGGCACTTCACAGGCATACTTTAGACACCCCCCAGGTACGATATTTAAAGGAATATTTGACTTTTTTTTTTTCACTTTATGCATCATTAAAATGACTGCTCCCGAAAAACGACCGTTTTTAAAACTTCTTTTTGCATTGATACATGTCCCCTGGTGCAGAACCCGGGTTCCCAAACCCTTTTTAGGACAATAACATGCATAATAGTCGTTATAATTAGCACTTTAGAATTCGAACGTTCGCATCTATTGTATTTAATAGGGTTCTAATGTTCGTACGAACTTTCGGTCCGTTCGCGGGTTCTGGTGCGAACCGAACCCGGGGGTGTTCGGCTCATCACTAATACTGTACTTCATGCTTTCAGTGCCCACCCCCAACCACTGATTAGAACTATATTGTATTCACAAAACTTACATATTAGACAAAACCGCTCAAATGAAGATGATTTTCTGAGGGAATACAAATTGCTAAGAGTGAGATTGTTAGAAAGGGGTTATACTAAGATTACCCTAAAAAAAAGCATATAATAAGGCATTTCTAAGAAGCAGACATGAACTATTATTCGGTACCAAGATAAACAAACAGGAAGATACTGTAAGGATTGTCACTACATATTCAAACAACCATGACATGGTGAAAAAAACGTTGGATAGACACTGGCACATTCTTACTGGTGATCCTATTTTTAAGAAATACATTGGGGATTATCCCCAAGTCATGTACAAGAAGTGTAGATCCTTAAAAGATCTTTTGGTCCACAGTCATTACCAGGAATCAGCAGTGTCTATTGAAAATTTGAAGGGCATATTTCAATGTGGTAGTTGTGAGTATTGTGGTTGGATCTTAGAGGGAACATCCTTCACTCTTCCAAATGGTAATACACATAGAATTAATCATTACGTTGATTGCCAAACTAAATGCGTGATCTAAATTGCACTGTAAATGTGGATCAATTTAAATTGGAAAAACCTTTAGGAACTTTTGGAGGAGGATCTATGACCACATCTACTACATTAGAAAAAATCTATTATATACCCCAATTGGGAGACATGTTGCCCTTCAACACAAGCACGACACATCAATGGTGCGTTTTACAGTGCTAGAAAGGGTAGTTGAAGACCCTAGAGGAGGAAATGTTGATAAAAAGCTATTGCAGCGAGAGGCTAAATAGATTTTTAGATTAAATGCCACTCTGCCTCTGGGCCTTAATGAAGCCCTTAGCTATACACCATTCCTTGGCTAAAAATGGTTGCCCTTCAAAAACCCTAATCTGTCTCCACATTAGAAATAATCATCTTAAATGAATGATAGAGTGATGCTATCCCCATCTGCCTGTGTATGTCCCAATGGGTTGGTTGTCAAATCATTGAACTTAATCGTGAGTTATAAACTACTATTATGAGAATTGATATTATAATGAATTTAACAATGTACAAAAAAAACGACTTTTGGAGGTATGGAAAATAAATGCAGCTATTTTTAACTTTATATTTTATTCTTTATTGGGATAAGAAAATTTTATTTTCCTTTTGTTTGAAAGACATTTGGTATATGTATAGTGCTGTAGCATGTTATTGTGCTTCCCGAATGTAGTTTGGATTAGGGATTTTGTTCCATTCATATGCCTGAGGGGACCCCTTGCATAGAAAATATCTGGCAGCATGGTGGCTTTTGTATAGCCCTTGCAGTTCCATGGTGGTGGTGTTGCGGTGGTTGGAGCGGGGCTAAAATCCCCCTATAGGCATGGATCATACTGACATTCCGTTTATTATGCATAAGAAATAGGCTTTTGTTGGTAGATTATGGTGCTGTTGTTTAATGTAGCCCCTTGTGAGTAGTCTACAGATGTCCTTATTCTGTCTTAGTTGTCTGTGTAACATCGCTACCATTGGAGGTCTTGCTTTACATGGGTTAACTTTCAGCCTTACATACTATGCAGGGTGACGCCTCCCACGCCGACCTCCGAGGTGTGAGCCTTCACAGCTGATTGAAGTCAGCAATTGTCCGGCAGCTTCTATTTAAGGCTGATAGTGTTAGCAGTAAGGCCTGGTTCACACTGGGGCGACAAACGCTCCGACATTGGGAGCTCATGTCGCATGACGTGTGAAAATAAATGTTTCCCTATGGAAGCCGTCTTAACTGGTCCGACACATGTTGGTCCGACTTTGAGAATGCTCCCTGTACTACTTTGGTCCGACTTTGATCCGACTTCAGCCCATTGACTGTCATTGAAGTCGGATCAAAGTCGGACCGCAGTCTTGCATGATCCGACTTTGGCATGCGACTTGTGCTGTGCTGCTCTTGAGGGGGAACTCCAGGCCAAATTTTAAATAAAAAACCGGCATGGGTTCCCCCTCCAGGAGCATACCAGGCCCTTGGGTCTGGTCTGGATTTGAAGGGGCGCCCCTACGCCGAAAAAACGGCGTGGGGGTCCCCCCAAAATCCAAACCAGACCCTTATCCGAGCACGCAACCTGGCAGGCCGCAGGGGAAGAGGGGGGACGAGAGAGCGCCCCCCTCCCTCCTGAACCGTACCAGGCCGCATGCCCTCAACATGGGGGGTTTGGTGCTCTGGGGCAGGGGGGCGACCGGAGAAGAACCGGAGAGCGGGAGAAGAAGAAGGTGACGGAGAAGACCGGGCCCCGCTAGCAAAAGAGCTAAAGAAGTTAGCGGTGGCCCGGCAGAAGAAAGAACCGGAGAGCGCGGCGACGACACCGGAGACCCCCGAAGTCGGAAGAAGACCCCCGGAGCTGTGCAATAAAATACTTTAAAAAGCTGTGTGGTTTTTTTATTGCAATTTTTTTCCACCAGGTGAATGGGTAGGGGTACGATGTACCCCATACTCATTCACATAGGGTGGGGGGCCGGGATCCGGGGGCCCCTTTATTGAAGGGGGCTCCCGGATTCCGATAAGCCCCCGCCCGCAGACCCCGACAACCAACGGCCAGGGTTGTCGGGAAGAGGCCCTGTCCTCATCAACATGGGGGCAGGGTGCTCTGGGGTGGGGGGGCCGCAGGTCGCCCCCCTGCCCCAGAGCACCAAACCCCCCATGTTGAGGGCATGCGGCCTGGTACGGTTCAGGAGGGAGGGGGGGCCGCTCTCTCATCCCCCCCTCTTCCCCTGCGGCCTGCCAGGTTGCGTGCTCGGATAAGGGTCTGGTTTGGATTTTGGGGGGACCCCCACGCCGTTTTTTCGGCGTAGGGGCGCCCCTTCAAATCCAGACCAGACCCAAGGGCCTGGTATGCTCCTGGAGGGGGAACCCATGCCGGTTTTTTATTTAAATTTGGCCTGGAGTTCCCCCTCAAGAGCAGCACAGCACAAGTCGCATGCCAAAGTCGGATCATGCAAGACTGCGGTCCGACTTTGATCCGACTTCAATGACAGTCAATGGGCTGAAGTCGGATCAAAGTCGGACCAAAGTAGTACAGGGAGCATTCTCAAAGTGCCTGATATTGGCGGGGATCCAAGTCGGATCCCCGTTCATTGAAAGTCGGACAAATGTTGGCTTCATGTCGCAGGGCAAAGTCGGATCCAAAGTAGGACAGATGTCGTGTCGCACTAGTGTGAACCCATAATTGTTGTTGTGGCTTGATCTAGGGCAGGGATATGCAATTAGCGGACCTCCAGATGTTGCAGAACTGCATATCCCATGAGGCATAGCAAGACTTTTACAGACACAAGCATTACACCCAGAGGCAGAGGCATGATGGGACTTGTAGTTTTGCAACAGCTGGAGGTCCGCTAATTGCATATCACTGATCTAGGGTGAACACTGCTAGGTAAGTCTGAGTGTACCATGAGAGTGATTTTGATTATCCTTGTCAGTGTTATTTATGTGAGCTATGGAACTATAGAATATTTATATTTATTTTTACTTTCTAGACATCTGTGCTGATAATGTTGCCAGTCAATGTTGATTTTATCTGCACTGTGCAATCACATGGTAACTGATGTTAATCCTCACACTGGTCTATTGGTAAGTCTGCAATTGAATGTTGTTCATAATTTGAACAGCTATTCTAATTTGCAATCAGCTGATTAATGATTCATTTTCTGAAAATATATTATGATTTTTAACTTTAGATCTCAGACTTTTCACTGCTTTGTTTGTGGAAGAGATCTATGGTCCCAATAAGCCACTTCACCACTGATTTTTACCAGTATACCATCAAGGAATTTCAATTTTTTGGTTTGTTTTTTCATTTAGTGATCTCTATGGTTAGATAGAATATGTTACATCTGATATACTGCTTATTTTATGTTTGTTATACTCTCTATAGGAGATAGTTGGACAACTACCCAGATTGATAAATACAGCATACTGGTTATTAACCCTTATCCCGGTGTAGTGACTCTGGGGATACTTCTGCCCAGTAAGTTATGCATTATTATGGTTGACTGGAAGCTACTATTACTATGCTTATCCTTTGGAGGCTGATTTTTCTTTCTGTCCCTCTTATAGAATGGGGCATTTAGATTTTTTGGCTGATTGATCTGGGGATGATATCACTGATCTAGACGCCTTTGGATAGCACATGGCATGTTACATGTAAGAGCGCTCTCTCTGACATGTGAGTGGCACTCATATTACACTGTTCACCATATTATATATGGGGACTATATTATTAAATGTTTTGCTGCATTTCATATCCATTGCTGAAACATGTTTCTCTCCTTTGTCTCGTATAGGGATGAGCTGAACACCCCCCACCCCCACCCCGTTCGGTTCGCACCAGAACCTTCGAACGGACCGAACGTTCGCTCAAACTTTAGAACCCTATTAAATACAATGGACGCAAGCGTTCGAAATCTAAAGTGCTAATTATAACGCTTAATATGCATTAATATGCATGTAATTGTCCTAAAAAGGGTTTGGGGACCCGGGTCCTGACCGAGGGGACATGTATCAATGTAAAAATAATCTTTTAAAACTGTCGTTTTTTCGGGAGCAGTGATTTTAATGATGCATAAAGTGAAAACAAAAGTGAAATATTCCATTAAATATCATACCTGGGGGGTGTCTAAAGTATGCCTGTGAAGTGGCACGTGTTTCCCGTGTTTAGAACTGTCCCTGCACAAAATGACATTTCTAAAGGAAAAAAAGCCATTTAAAACTTCTTGCGGCTTTAATGTAATGTCTGGTCCCGGCAATATGGATGAAAATCATTGAGAAAAATGGCATGGCTACCCCATCACCCACCCCTACCCCAGCCCATTACCAGCCCCTTTGGGTCTTGTATGGATATTAAGGGGAACCCCGCACCCAAAATAAAAAAAGGCCCCTATATACTCTGAGCAGCAGTATACAGGCAGTGCAAAAAAGACACGGACTGTAGGTTTGTTCTTAAGTACAATCTGTTTGTAATTTGGAACAGGTACATTTTTTAAGTGTAGCTCTAGCCAAAAAATCTATTTTAAGCTTTTTGGAGAACATGGGGAAGGGTTATCACCCCTGTAACATTTGTTTTGCTGTCTGTGCACCTGTTCAGAACATTTCACCTCACTTTCCGTCCCAATGACAAATGTTTTTGGAAAATTTGGGGTTTTTATTGAAACAAGGATTGGTGATAAAGCATCAGTGGAGAGGAGACACCTTTTTCACATATTAACTCTTACAGGAGAGAATTTGCCTTCCTAGGGGTAGATTTCCTCTCACTTCCTGTTGTCTCCTTCCGTTTGCAAGTAGGAGTCGTTTGTAAGTTGAAAGTTTGAAAGTAGGGGCCTGCCATATATACTCTGCAGAAATTTGCCCCTTAGGTGTTGGTGTTGCCACAACACTGTAAGCCCTCACAGTTACTCTTGGTGGGCGCTGGAACGCCCTGCTGTCAACTATTATATCAGGAATTGTATTTACATGCCACTGTTGAACAGTGGTAGGAAAAACTGGGCCTTTGGTGGTGGTGCTGGTGCCACAACACTGTGAGCCCTCACAGTTACTCTTGGTGGGTGCAGGAATGGGCCCTGCTGTGAATTATTAGATCAAGAATTGTAATTGCATGCCCCTGTTGAACAGGGGCTGAAAAATTGGGCCTTTGGTGGTGGCGGTGGTGCTGGTGCCTCAACACTGTAAGTCCTCAGTTACTCTTGGTTGGCGCAGGAATGGGCCCAGCTGTGAAATATCAGATCAAGAATTGTAATTACATGCCTCTGTTGAACAGGGGCAGAAAAATTGGGCCTTAGGCACTGGTGCTGGTGCCACAACACTGCAACCCTTCACAGATACTGTACTTAGAGTGCAGCAATGAGCCCTGTTGCAAAGTATTGCATCAAACATTTAGGCTTTAGGTGAATGCTATGCAAAGCACACAGTAGTACACTAAGTGAAACACTGACTGTCTGCAGCTTGCACAATCACTGGCCTGCCTGTCACAGTATAGAGAATAACTGTATCCAGGTGAGCTTTAGGTGGATGCTATGCAAAGCACACAGTAGTACACTAAGTGAAATACTGACTGTCTGCAGCTAGCACAATCACCGGCCTGCCTGTCACAGTATAGAGAATAACTGTATCCAGGTGAGCTTTAGGTGGATGCTATGCAAAGCACACAGTAGTACACTAAGTGAAACACTGACTGTCTGCAGCTAGCACAATCACCGGCCTGCCTTGCCTGCAACAGTATAGAGACTAACAGGAACGGATCTAGCTAAACTCAATACAGTGTATAAATATATATACAACACCTAGGATGCATATATATCCTCTACACACTGTAACAGCAGCTAACTGACTCGCCTGCCTGCTCTATCTAACTCAATATAAATGACACTGTCTATCTCTCTGAAACTGCCTCTTTCACAAACGCCAACACACTACACAAGGCCTACTTCCAGGCGGCCTTATATAGTGTGGGGCGTGTACTAAACCCCCTGAGCCATAATTGGCCAAAGCCACCCTGGCTTTGGCCAATTACGGCTCTCTGTTTTTTCTGCGCTGTGATTGGCCAAAGCATGTGGGTCATAGTGCATGCTTGGCCAATCATCAGCCAGCAATGCACTGCGATGCCGCAGTGAATTATGGGCCGTGACGCGCCACTCGAATTTGGCGCGAACGGACCATAACATTCGTTCTTCGACTTGAACCCAAAGCTCATCCCTAGTCTCCTATACAGAATCCCTCTGCTTACAGTCAAGGAATTAAGGTCCTGAGGAAGCATAAAGCGAAACGTCAACATTTTTGACCTAGCAGGAATAGGAATCTAATGGGTTATATACATTATGTGGTTATATCTAAGAGCTCCAATTTTCTTGTTTTTATCTTGTATCAATTTTTATTCTTGTAATATATCTGTAATAAATTGAATTTCATAAGATTATGTACTGTTCCTTTTCTGGTACCAGTAAAGTCCGCTCAAATGGTCCTATCATTTTTAAACATTTTATTTTTGGTTGATAAGGCTATTTTAAAGTTTGGCATGCTCCAAGCTCAGCATTCACTTGTGGCTGACTTTCTGTTCTTGGAGCTGCCTTTTGTTCAGAGCTCACCACTGCTTAGTTTGAACACAAAAAAATAAGCAGAAAACAGTGTGCACTTTAACCACCTCACATTAATATCACTTACGTTCATTGCATTTCCATAGTAATGGGGGTCTCTTTGCAAACTACACATTGTGGCATAGTTTTGCTCATTACAACTGTTCTGCTTCTAGTCAAAGAAACAACTGTCTTTACTACATTTAGCCTACTTTTGCTTATTGAACACTTGCACAGCTTTAAGACATCTCTCAGACGTGTAATCTACAGGACTTGTGTTTTTTTTTTCCATATTGTACCCAAATCTCTTTGAAAGGACCCTCTCCCCACTGCACAGATTTTTTTTAATTTGGTATTGGTAAATCTTTTTAATAGCAGTTCTGAGCTTCCCAGACAATAGTTTGCTTAATTTCTCTAAAAATATCGAAAAGCTATCCTCAATACCTTCTTTTTTTGCCCCGCTTATGACAATCCTCTTTCATTCCGATGGTGGCGCTCTATGGGACTTAGACACAGCTATGAACTATTCTCCCTGGGTGTCATAAAGTCCTTTGCCTAGCTTTGTGAACACTGGGACCTGCCGGAGGTGAATGCTTCCATTATACCCAAATGCAACCCTGTCTTTCAGATATAGTCACATGTCATATTAAAACTTCTTGGCACCTGACTTCTTTCAAAAACTGCTATAGGAAGGGCCTGTACTCTAAAGGCCTAGTGCCTGCCCTTTACACTGTGCATATGGACTCTATGGGCCTGAATAGGCTCACATATATGGGTAGGTGGGAACAAGATCTAGGCTCCACTCTTACATCGGCCTGGAACGCCATTTGGCTGGCCTCCTCCAAATGCTTGATTAACGTGCTCACTCAGGAAAACGCCTATAAATTGATGTCTCGCTGGTACATGACCCCTTATTGCCTGTCTAAATTTCTTCCTAATGGTTCTCCATGCTGCTTTTAAGGCTGTAATGACCAGGATACCTTATTGCATATTTGGCGGACCTGCCCTGTGGCCACCCGCTTCTGAATGAAGGTCTATAATATGCTTTGTTTGGTCCTCTATGTGAATCTTGCACGAGATCCATGATGGCCCTCCTACACAAACCCATCCCACACCTAAGTAAACACCAAAGTAAGCTGGTGGGGTTCATATTCTTAGCAGCCTGGCAGACCCTGGCCAGGGCCTGGAGATAAATTTAGCTGAATTCAAACAATAGCTCCTGGGGACCATGACACAAAATTTACTTTAATTACTATACTTACTGATACCCATGCAAAGTAACTCAGAGACTGGGGCCCATGGCTGGATCATGTTTAGCACTTGAGTACCAGCAGAATGATGCCACTGGTTGGACCTCACGGACACCCCACCCCCCACCCCCTCCCCAACTCGTCCACCTTCCTCTCTTTTCTATCTTTCTCCACCTTTCTCTTCTTTCCATCTAGCATTCCATTATTCTGCTTACAAACCTTTACCAATTGGATGCTGTGTGAGCTCCCCTATCCCCATATTAGGTTGATGTTTACTAGCTGACTGAGGGAGGACTCCTCATGGGTCTATGAACCTTGTGCCATTATATCAAGCTGTGTATTATGTACGTCCCCATGAGAAACCTTGTCAACCTTCACTCCCTTTGGTGTAACGCAATCCATAGTTTTGTGTATGCAATGTATCTTACTTTGTTATAATGTACTTTCAAATTCAATAATAATCTTTGTAAAATAGAAATATCCAAAATATACTAGCAGGATGCGCCCCAAAGACTTTGATGGGATTTGATGAGCCATAGGGGAATGATGGGGAAATTTCATATTTCCTTATTGTTATTGGCTCACAGTATCTAAAAATGTATTCTAAGCCTGGTTACCTTAGCTGACTTCATACCAAAGGAATGTCATTATGACCTGACCAAATGACCAAGTCCTTAAGAGGGGTTGGTCATATGTTATCAACTATTCCTGTATATACCACAGCCAAAACATGTTATAGTGAGTCTCGTACCAGAGCTGCGTTATGCATGCATCTGGTTTGATCATTGTACTACGCTGCAAAGACGGAGCACTCCATGGTGAAAAGGCATCTATAGCTAAGTATTCTTGTTACGTTTTCTAATATTGTTACATTTGTTCTCTGTATCTGTCATTATCTAATTAAATATTATACCTGAAAGTGTTTGTGTGATTTCTCTTTGCACATCTTGAATAAAAATACCAAGACCTAAAAGTGATAAAACAGCAAATTGAACCTAGGCAGATTCATTCAGTACTTCCTAGCACTGCTTGAATTATACTTTATAAACTGTGTTAAAAAGACCCTGTCATTATTTTTTAAATTTCAAACCAAAGGCATACCGTCAAAATACAGGATTAATACTTACTTTGTCTCCTGCCTTTCATATCGCTGATACTTGCTGTCTTCAGGAGCTCATATTGATGCCAAACAAGTACTGTCAATAAGCAATATAGTGAATATTATTTTATACTGTATGTACCTATTTTTTATTTTTATTTTTTTAAATATGATGTAACGTTTTTTGAAATTAGATTTCGTCTTTCTTTTTGGGATGTCATTTTCAGTTTTTTACATTTCTACATGACGCATAGCTTCAATTTGTAACATACAACCATTGATTTTATACCTATTTAACACTGGTGTTAATAACTTATTATAAATTAATGTTATAGTGAGACTAGTATATTTTAAGGTGTTTGAAGCATTTTATTGAAACGTATGTGGCAATAAATATATTTTTCTTGTCTAATATTTCGAAAATTTGTCATTTAGCAGCAATGCAATGAGTGAATGTTAACCAAAGAAAGTAATCATTATAAATCAAAATTTGGCTTCTTACTTTTCAAACTGCTCCAGCTTTTGAGCTTTATATATTTTTCTTACAATGTGAATTTGGGAAAGACTTTGTGACCTATGGCTGGTCTACTCATAAATTGATTTGTTATGGTTTGAATAATAAACTACTAATAACACATGCAAAACTAATAAAACTGATTTATGGGTCATCACTCAATAAATCAAAGTTAAATAATTATAATACATTTTAGTGATTTGAGTGAAGAGATCACAACTTCAGACTGCCTTTGAGTAAAACTACTATTGCCGTAGACCATATACAGAGCTATAGAATTACTGTGTAATATATTGGCCAAGAATACAAGAAACATATAAAAATAAAAAACTCATCAAATTTAAATCTTATAATAAAAAGATTATTTAGGAAAGTTGGCATGTTCAGAAACAAGGCTTGTTTTTGCACTATTGGTAAGAATCTGCTACAGGTGTACATGGTACTTAGAAGGCAGTTACCACATATACTAATACAAACAAAGTTGCTTGGCTTCAGAGGTTGCAAAAACAAAAGTCCAAGAAGTTCAAATTTTACGAGGAAACTATTATATGCGTTTCACAAGGAAAAATATATGTTGATATTTTTTAAAAATGATTTAGCAATATCATTTAATTACATCATTAAAGTATGTTAAAGTTAAAAAATAAAAAAGAGGTAACGCTTATCTGCTCTGTGCAATAATATTGAACAGATACAATGCTTTTGTCCATTTCTAGCAATTTTTAATATTACTGTAGGCTTTTTTTGCCTCCTGTAGTAAGCTAGGTGCATGTGTGCATGCACCCAACGGGTCCCACAGATGTGTTTGTGGTGACATGGAACAAGGTAAGTGGTTAGGAACATGGTAGGACAAGTAGTGGGGCCATTTTTTTTTACCTTAAGCCCTGATTCACATTGATGCTATTTTGAAATTGCGTTACTACACTTGAAGTAGTAGCGCAACTTCAAAGAAGCAAGGTCAGCGCGATTTCAGGTGCTACTTGATAGACATCTGTGTGGCTTCATGCACAGATGTCTATTGAAGTCGCACCTGAAATTGGCAAAAGTAGTGCAGGAACTACTTTTGCAAATCGATACGGCGCTGAAAAGTCGGTGTAGCACCAATTAAAACAGTGCCATTGCCTCCAATAGGCTGTGACTTGTCATGCGATTTGATCACTCTAATCGCATGACAAGTCGCTCCAATGTGAACCTAGGCTTATGCAGAGAATACATCAAGATAAAAAAAAAAAATGATTTTAGTGCTGCTTTGTCTGTTGACTTATGGGAAGATGCATAACTGAAATTCCTTATTAACTATGCTCTAGATCAATATTTTTATTGATTTTTTAAAAGAAAAGGAGGAGGAGGAGATATAACAAAACAGTTGCCCACACATGGGCTACATAAGAACAGTAGCATATGTCAGAGACAAGCAAGAGAGCTAAACAGAGAGGGCACTGCAGTTCAAAGTACAACAGAAGTTTATACAAGATGAGCCTGCTGTCCACAGAAAGGTGTCCTCCTATAAAGATTTCCAGGGATGTAGGCTCTTGATTGCAGTACCAGCTAGGGATAAAAGAAAAGACAAAAAGATTCCAGAAAGGGAGACAGGAGAAGATAACTAAAAACAGGGAGCACTTCCACACCGGGCCTATTCTGGGACTCCTCTCCTACAGTACATGTAAAAATCAGCATTTTTTTACTAAGAAATTACTGAACCCCAAACACTATATATGCTTTTTTAGCAGAGACCCTAGGGAATAAAATGGTGGTATTGCAGCTTTTTATGTCTCACAGTATTTGCGCAGCAATTTTTCAAGAACGTTTTTCATGAATTAAAAAAAAAAACAATTCAGTAAAGTTAGCCCAATTTTTTTGTATAATGTGAAAGATGATGTTACACCGAGTAGATAGATACCTGACATGTCACGCTTTAAAATTGCACACACTCGTGGAATGACGCCAAACTTCGGTACCTAAAAAGGCGACGCTTTAACAATTTTTACAGATTGCCAGTTTAGAGTTTTAGAGGAGATCTTGAGCTAGAAATGTTGCTCTCGCTCTAACATTCGGGGCGATACCTCACATGTGTGGTTTAAACTCCATTTACATATGTGCGTGCGACGTACGTATGCTTTCAATTCTGCGTGCAAGCACACGGGGATGGGGCGATTTAAATGAATTTTTTTATTGTGTATAAAATAAATTTTTTTTAACACTTTCCCTTTAAAAAAAAAATTGATCACTTTTATTCCTATTACAAAGAAAGTAACATCCTTTGTAATAGGAATAGGGCATGACAGGTTCTCTTTATGGAGAAATTTTGGGTCAATAAGTGCCCACATCTCTCCTCTAGGCTGGAAAGACCGAGATCAAAAAGAAAATCTCGGCCTTTCCAGCCAAGTATGCGGCAGTGTTTACAACTGCCAGGCCGGACGTGATGTAGTAACATCATAGAGACTGCCGGGGAAGCATCAGAGGGTGGCGGGAGGGGGATGTCCCCTCCCACCGCCTGTAAAAACAATCATTTGGCTGAACTGCCGCAATGATTGTTCTTATGGTGCAGGGAATCACCAGCTGAAAATAATGATATCTGGATGATGCCTGCAGCTGCAGGCATCATCCAGATATCCCCACTCAAAGCCCAGGACGTCATATGACGGCCTTGGGCAGGAAGTGGTTTTACAAAGGATGCAGGGATGTTTACAAACAGCTGAGGGCAAATGGGTTCAGGGTAGGGAGTGCATAACGAAGCCAAGGCTTTTTTTGATTCAATACATTTTTATTGTTTATAACAAAGTTACAAGGTTACAACAAACATACCAAATAAGGGTAGTACAGTGTAACTTTCAAAGTACAGTCAGTCAACAACTACTGAGTGCAAATTATCAACTTACAATAATTTTTTTTCAACAGTGTTGTGTTGCAAATCATATATCTCTGTCCATGTACTCCAAGATTTACTGAATGCATGGTTGGTCAGTGAATTTATGGCCAGCAATCTTTGTGTGGTTCTGGTGAATTATGTTTATTGTTTCAGAAAATTTTGGTGCTAGAAGTGATTTCCATTGCCTGAGAATTACACAGCGTGTAGCTAGAAGTATGTTAGAGACACTTGGGCGGTACGCATGTGGGTATCTATCTAAATTAACATTATGTAAGGCCAGTACAGGGCAGGGGGGAGTTAATATCCCAGTACATGTTGATATAAGTTGGAATATGTCTCCAAAAGCTAGTTAGGGTGGGGCATTCCCAGAGGGTATGTAGTAGATTTCCTACCTGGCCACAATTGCACAGGCATAGAGGGGAGCAGGAAGAGGAAAATCTTGCCAGCTGAAAGGGGGTATAGTACCATCTATTAGTAATTTTCAATGCCATTTCCCAATGGGAGACACAATGAATCACCTTGGAGATAGAGTTGAAGGCAGCTCGCCATTGACTAGGGGTGAATGTAAATCTAAAGTCTGTTTCCCATTGAGTCATTGTACTAGATTTACAAAAGTTGTCTTTATCTTGCAAGATGTTATACTCCAAAGGTTGGAGTGAGATATATGTAGATTGGTGATGGTGAGGCTCATTGTCTGCCAAGACACATACATGTAGTTTATGGTCAAGACCCAAATAGGCAATCCCCACAGTGTCTGCATTTTCCCTAAAAGCAAGCACCAGAGGCTCCAAAGCCAAAATGTATAAGAACTAGGATAACAAACACTGGTATGTGCTGGAGGAATACAGTGGTGGTGGGTGGACTTCCACAGCTAGGAACATGGATGCTGAAAAGAAGACCGGGGAGTAAGGCGGGCAGGGGAAAGAAGAGGGGGAATAGGAAGAGGGACAATATCAGTGGTCTAGGCAATAAACATAAGTTAAGCAAACTTACAGGTTGCCCTCAGGTCTTAATACACAATACTATAGTTCATGACCACATGACACCGGGATTGGGCCTCTTCAAGCTATGGTGCAGAGAATTATGTGCCCTACACAGTGCTGGAGATCTTAAGTCAACTCAGGGGGTTGTCCTGCTCATGGATGGTGGAGATGCCCTTAGAATCAGTATAGTCAAATATAGTGGGTCAGGTTTCTTTCCTCTAATGGGGAAAAGAAGGTCTGAAATTTGGGTAAGCACGATAGTGTTCCAAGCAGCAAAGTTAACAGAACTAATGTTCTGTAAAATCAACAACTTAAAATAATGGCTACAGTAAAAATAGCTAGGCACTTTGTCATTGAGCAAGGCAGGAAACTTCCAAATAGGGATGGGCGAATGGTTTAGCCCGTTCGCCTAACTCCCGAATTTGCAGGGTGTTCGCCCCGGCGAACACCCTGCAATACACTGAGCACTGCACAGTGCATTCTGTGCCCTGATTGGGCAAAGCTTTGCCCAATCAGGGAGCAGTGTACGCTGGTTGTTAAGGAGCAGAGTCGGGAAGCTGGCCACGCTGTCCTTAACAACCGATGAGTCATCAGCTTTCAATGGGTTTCTCCGCTGACAGCTGAATAAAAGAAAAAAAGTGTCGGTAAAAAAAATAAAGAAAAAAACGGTGTGGGGTTCCCCCCAAAAATCCATACCAGACCCTTATCCGGGCATGCGAGTCCTGCTAGTTACAATGTGCCTGCCAACTTCAGTTTGTCTAACAAGGGGTTACAGCAGCATGCCAAGGGAGGGGCCTACCTATCAGTTTTACAGACGCCAGCTTGTCTGAAAGCAAGGGGGTGGTGCCATGCCCTAGAAGAGACCCAGCTTCTCCTGCTAGTAGACACCATGAGGCTGAGGAGCAAGATGGTGGAGTGTGCTCGCGTGTTTCCAGCGCAGACCTGGTTGCCTGATCTTCAGGAGCGGACACTGGTGGACACCGGTGTCTGGTTGGAGTATCGTGGGGGATTCACCCTCGGGATGATTGAGGGGATTGAGCGACTGTGCCTGCTGTGTCCAGAATACCGGATATCAACCGAGGTGGTAAGTACCTGGATCTGGTGCGGTCATTGGGGCGAACCGCTCACATGTCTTGCATCCAGCCAGCAGGAGCCACAATAATACAATGTGGACTGTGTCGCATGCAGCCGCGGAAGTCCCGGAATGCTGGAGCGGTCCTGGAATCATCACTGAATGGCGGGGGTGGAGTCTGAGCCTGGTGACTCCCCTGCGAACACCAGCCACGTAAGGGAAGAGGAGTCTGTCTTGGCCTGCGGCCTGGCCAGGGACCTGGTGACTATAAGTACTGCCCAGCAGGAACCAGTAAAAGTCCCTGAAATGCCGGTTGCATCTATAGCCCTTGCCAGCCCCACCTGAAAGGAGCCACTGTTGGAGGGAGATGCACCCTCAGGTGAGCCAAAAGGGGAACGGCGAGGACAGGGCCATTGATTGGGGTTCTCCCAGACTACCAGCCGAGTTTGGGTACCTGGAGAAGTTATCTCAAATTGAGTAGCTCGGAGGAGGAGTGGGAGACGGGAGGCTCCCAGGTCCTGGAGGTCCAGTCCGAGGAAGGAGATGAGCCAGACTTTGCTGCGGGAGCTGAAGAGGCTGCATGAACCCCCATCAGCAGCAGACAACTCTTTTACAATAGACCCTCCACCACCCAGACCAGAGCAGCTGAATACAGGCAGTGGGTCAAGAGGTCCCCCAATGCTTGTGTCCTGTCAGGAAAAGGGAAGCCCAAAGAACCGCCCAGGTTTTCCAGGTTTCAGCAGGAAGTTCAGCAGAAAGTTGCTCTGGAGTGGGGTCTGGACTACTCTTATGTCCCTCCTGACACTATGAACATCGTGGAGAACTACCGGGGAGAGTGGGAGGATGACCTAGTGTGGGAGTATTTGCACATCCCCACACCTTTGCGGGTGCCAGAGTGTGAGGAGACCTGGGCTCAATTTGAAGACATTCGGAGGGAATGGAGGCTGGGGAGAGCAAACTACAAGGACAGATTGATGGTTGTGAAAGCAGGACGACCTGCAAGGAGTCACTCTGTCTCCATCAGGGAGGAAGGGGGCGGCCGGAGGAGACTGCCTGACCCGCATTTCTATGCGTGAGAGAACTGTCGAAGTGTACAGCCCACCATTGAAATGGCCACATGGACTGCTGTTTTGTGCCCAATGGATGAACGTTCCTGTTGCTGGACGCTGGGTGAGGATTGATTCTTGAATTAACTGTTTAAGGAGCCTGATAGTTCGGGGAGGGGCCCCTCCCACCATGAACTCTAAAGAGAACTGTTCACTTTTCATATTTTGCTTTTCTGTCAGCAGGACAGTAATCTCCTGTTGGCAGAACCTGATACATATGAGGAAAATTAGGGTTGCACTGATACCGATACTGGGCATTTACACAAGTATCGGTACTCGTAGGATGACGGCATGGTCCTCAAAGTTGTGGGGCCAACAGTGCTGAGTGTTGGGAGTGCTGTGTTTCTTCACCACTTGGTCTCATCCAGATGGTAATATTACACAACACATTGTTAGATGATGGAGACCCCTCCTCCCTGCTCCTCCTCATCTTGATCTCCCTAAATGCCAGAAATAGGTATCGTTAATTGGCATTGGCGGGTACTTAAAAAAAAAGTATCGGTACCCATACTCATTGCTAAAAAAAAGTGGTATTAGTGCATTCCTAATGAAAATTATGATGTGCTGATGTTGTGTACAATTCTTTCTGTCGGCAGGATGCTAACGCCCTTCTGACAGAAAATCCTGTAAAGTGTATATGTATTGTTGCTGTGTTTCTGACTTCACATGTTCCCTTTGGATGGGATGGCTGTCAATCCATCTCCAGCTGGAGTCAAGATTCCTATGGGCAGAGGGTTTCCCTTTAGGGGAGGTGCTCTGGTCTAATGCACAGTGTTGATGAATATGTTATTAGCTGTAGGATCTTGTAGTCAGGTGTATAATATGGTGTATGTTGTGTAAATACCAACAAAATTGCTATATTTTTGTACATATTTATTTGTGTATAGCCCTGTCCCAGTTTGTACTTCCAAAACTGTATTTGTCATGAGATGCCCTTGCTGGGCCCAGGAGCCAATTTTTGAACATTTTTAATAATTTCCCAGCCAAAGGACTGGCTGCATGTTAGGGGGGGGGGGTGTGAGTGTAGCACCCTCTAGTCAGTGTGCTCTCATTTTTTTGGTAGTGTAGGTAAATTGTCAAGCCTGTGTATTTTCTTCTGGGTCAGGGTTCAGTGGATCAGGCAGAGCTGGTGACTCACAGACAGCATCACCAAGACTTCCCACTTCTTTCCAGAATATTCTGGTGTCTTCTGGAAAGTAAGGAGGGGAGGAAAGGTGGAGCTGCCTGGGGCATTCTGAGGAGCCCTGACCAATCCCCAACTTGGATTGGCAGGGGGCCGGCCTCCTTAAATACCCAGGGTCAGCCCAGTTGGGGAGGACTAGTTTGGGTGGAAGCTGGAGATGGAGGGCAAGGCTGTCCTGGCCTTGAAGGGAGCTTCCCAGTCTGAGGGGGTGAGCTTGGGCCTGGGCTCGAGTTCAGACAGGACCCTCTGAGAACATGTGGAGGTGTCCTGGACAGGAGGCATGGGAGCAAGGAGAGGACAGCGGGAGAGCACTGCCGGGCAAGTCTCCAGAAGGAGCTACAAGTCGCAGCCAGGAGGGCTGGTGAGTGTCATACAGTCAGGAGGTCTGGAAGGCACGCCTGAGAGGACTGGGAGAAAGCAGTCTGGGATGGGTGGAGAGCCAGTGGAGTGGACTGTGGTGCCACAGGCAGTGGAGAAAGGCAGCTGCAGCCAGGAGGGCTGGCAGGGCCTTAAGATGTGGTACTGGGCTCAGTAGCCACGTCGACATCTAGCACTGGGACCACCTATATATTTTTGTTACAACATAGGGACCCACGGCCCCTGCCTGCAAAGGACATTCGCTTTAGGCCTATCAGTGCTACTTGGTCCTGAAGAGGGAGTTCTGTAGAAGCAAGTGAAGTGCTGGAGAGTGAGAAGAAAGTGAAGTGCTGGAGTTGGAAGTGAAGAAGTTTTATATACTGAAGGTGTATATAGTTGTCCCACAAACCTTTCTGCAATCAGTTGGGCATCTCATGAATATCCTATCCCTATCCAAGTTAAATCCCCTAAATAAAAATACAAAAACAAAGCTCAAGGTCTGGTTTTCTGCCTGAGGCTGAATGAGAACTGTGTGCCTGGCTGGGCAGGTGACGGACGAACCACAACACTCAGCAGCCCCTACTGGGGTACTGCTACATTTATTTGTTCAATAGCCAGGTGTCATCATTTGTAACTGTGAGTCATTTTAAATGGGATTTGACAAAAAAATTTGCTGTAGCATGTTTTATGCATGCTACAGATGCACCACTTTACAGGCACATTAAGTGAACCCCCCACACACAGTTTAAGCATAATTGAAATCACTGCTCCTGAAAACGTTTTGTTTTTTATTGATACATGTCCCCCAGGGCAGTACTCAGACCCCCATATCCTTTTTATGACCAATTACTTGCATATAAGCCTTCAAAATGGGGATTTTTGATTTTTCCTGTTTGGCTCCCATAGATTTTAATGGGGTTCGCTGTTCGGGTTAGAACATTTCCCCTGTTCGGGAGTTTTGCCATGAAATTAACAGGGGGGTGTTCAGCCCATCCCTACTTCCAAAGTAGAGTGTATCCACTTCAGTGGTAATCCAGTACAGACTTACCCTTTCCAAGGCTTACTCGGATCCAAACTTTGTGACCAAGAATCTGGTGTTTGTTGCAAGGAATGCTTGTGGCTTCAACCTCTGTGGTTGTCTATAAGAGGGCAGGCTTTCTGGTCTTCTTTGGTAATCCGAAAGTAGAAGGAGATGAAGCCACTCAATCTTGGTTTTGGCTTCCTCTGGAGTTGACACAGTGTGGGTTTGGCCCTTGTAAGATAAGATCCATCTGGAGGAAAACCCACATTTGTACTTGAGCTAGAGAGGCACCAGTTCTATATAGTATTCAGGGCATGTTCCACAAAATAATTGGAAATGGGTGGCCCTGAAAGCAGAGGTTAGCTTTGTCTCAGGCAGCCTGCAGTAAAGTTTTCTTCATGCAACAGTATAGTCTTAGGTGCTTAAAGGGATTGTAAAGGTTTGTTTTTTATTTTCTAAATAGGTTCGTTCAAGCTAGTGCATTGTTGGTTCACTTACCCTTTCCTTCGA
The DNA here is from genome assembly GCA_029206835.1 of Rana muscosa. Taxonomy (NCBI): domain Eukaryota; kingdom Metazoa; phylum Chordata; class Amphibia; order Anura; family Ranidae; genus Rana; species Rana muscosa. The sequence continues at coordinate 263,126,329 of CM055116.1, read as the reverse complement.
TTTCCTTTCTAAATGTTTTTTTTCTTTGTCTGAATTTCTCACTTCTTGTATGCTTGCCCCCATCATCCGAGCCGTTTTGGCTGGGGGTTAGTCAGCGTGCTCTCCCCTCCCTTGAGACTACGTCCCGGCGGGGAGACGCTGTGAACATTCAAAGCGTCTCCATGCCGGGATGTAGTCTCAAGGGAGGGGGCGAGCACGCTGACTAACCCCCAGCCAGAACGGCTCGGATGATGGGGGCAAGCATACAGGAAGTGAGAAATTCAGACAAAGAAAAAAAACATTTAGAAGGGAAATCGAAGGAAAAGGTAAGTGAACCAACAATGCACTAGCTTAAAGGAACCTATTTAGAAAATAAAAAACAAACCTTTACAACCCCTTTAAAGCTCAGTGAATGTTATCAAATTTGAAGCTTTCAAGAATCATAAAGATTTTAGCAAGTCACTATATATAATACTAATGTATCCTTATGCTATTGCACTGACATTCTCTTTTCATTCTACAAACAGTATGTATATGTAGCGGCCTCCTCACTCCCCTCTTTCTCTTGTCTCGTCTTTCTTTTCTCTAGGGGTATCTCAGAGGGGAGGGAGCGGGGACACCACGCCTGGCTTCCACCACATGTGTTAGTGCGGTATGATCAACGTTCTTGTTTTACCTTCGGGTCAGTGCTGTGCACCTGGATCCTCCCTCCAAGAGTCACCTTGAACAATGTCTGCTAGGAAATGAGCCCCAAACCATTAAAGTTCAGCACTCCTTTATTCTTCTTGAATGAACACAATCAGTTGAACTCCCTTGATAGGAACAGAACAGAAAAGGAGGTGTGGATGCAAATAGGCCCAGACACAATTTGGTTCTCCACTTTCCTTCCTGAAAGTGGGTTACGGTCTCCGCACGAGGGGGAATTTCCTTCCAGGCGATCTCCGACGAGAGGCTCACCTGTCACCGGCAATATGCTGCACCGGGTCTTCAAGTGAGGAGCTCCCTCCGATCCATTGCGCCTTCCGGATTCGGGTACCCACTCCCGGGGTTCCCTAGGATCTCCTTCCCTCGCGGAACTCAGTGTTGGGCACTGAGCTCCGGACCTCCATCCGAGTACCTTACCCCAGGCTAAAGGTGCCTGGGATGGAACACGACCTCCGGTTGTCCTCTAGGCCTAGTCCACCCAGAGGACTGACACGAACCACCGTCCACAAGCTGAAGGTGCCTGGGACTTCCACCCTGTGACAAAGATGGCCGGCCCCTTTATACCCTCTCCCAGCAAGCACGGCGGGTTCCCCGCCCCACCATATCGCTGCTGAGGGAGGACAAAAAGGAGGCACAACACACAGCAATGACTCAATCCCAGCCCAGGGCGACAGCGCCACCCGCTGGGCTGCAGGGAATTACACATCACCAATGTCTCTGTCAAGTTCAAATTTACACCCGGGAAAGTACATACCCGCTACATATAAAACATATAAACACATACATATATGTAATAAATACATACATATTCTGTATATTAACATTTGTGTAAATATTGAACACAAGTAGGTAAAAAAAAATCTAAGTAATTTTTTGGAATGGCAGGTACTAATTCTTAAAATCTTTAACGCCATGGCAATTGATGCTAAGGGGTTGATTTACCAAAGGTAAATATACTTTTTTTTTTTGCTTTGCAAGGTTAAAGGCACTTTTTAAGGGCATTTTCCTTGTCTTAGTGAATCTTTGCCGACTTATCATATCCAAGGAAAAATATATATATAATTTTTTTTCCCCTTTCCATGATTGGGTATTCTTTGCAAAGTGAGCTTTAACCGCATTCATTAAGCTTAGGGAAATTTCCCCTTCACATAGTAAAATCTCTTGCAAAGCGAAAAGCCAATTTCCCTATAGTAAATCAACCTCTAATGCCGCGTACACACGATCGATTTTCTCGACGTGTTTCCCTATGGGAAAACTGCCGCGGGAAAAAATGCCGTGAATCACGACGAGAAAAATTAGAGCATGTTCTAATTTTTCTCGTCGTGATTAATGCCGTTTTTCTCGTCGGGAAAAATGACCAAAAGCCCACACACGGTTGTTTTTCTCATCAAAGAGAATTTTTTTTATTTTTCCCGACGAGAAAAATGGTCGTGTGTACGCGGCATAAGTCTATTACAGATTCAGGCTCTTCTCTCAGATGGACAGGTCTGGGTCCTCAATTATGGGAGGTGGGGATAGCCCCATACAACGGTCTGGTGATCTGGATTGAATGTTGTGTAAATATACTGCACCTCAAAATGAGCTCATGATCCAGGCACAAGGTCCAGGCACAGTTTCAGTGCCACAGTTGTCTAGGTGTAAAGGGCTAAAGTGTGAAAAGTGGGCTCCTAGCGGTAGCTGTGCTGGCCAATACACCTGGGAGGTGAGCCAATGTGCAACCACTTTCCCCTCTTATTAACATTTTGCAAGCAGGTGTACACCTAATCTATTCAGAAAAGGTTTACAACTCAAAACATGGGCACTGATTTGTTTTGCCAAGTGAATGCTCACCTCACTTATCCAATCATGTGCAAACAAAAATTTGCGTTTTTTACAATTCTCTTGCAAATGTTTGGGTTTCAAATTGAACACATCATTATCTTATTTACAAAGCTAAAGCTGGGTACACACTATGAGGAAATCGGGTGAATGCTGATCCGGTTTTCCTTGTTGTTTCACAGCAAGTCGGAACAGAGGAAAAAAATTATGTACAAAAATTCAGCTACATGCTTTTGGGGGAAAAAAAAAACAATAAGCGTATATTGATTGGTTTGCGCAAAAGTTATAGCATCTACAAACTATGGGATATAGACTGGAATTTTCATTTATTTATTTTTTCAAAAGGACTCCTTCTACTAGGGGCATGTGTGTGCAAGAGCCCAGCCTGCCTAATGGAAAATTCGGCTCTGTGTACTGGTCTTTTCAGGAACACCATGGAGGGTATTTACAAAAGGCAAAGTGCACTTGAAATTGCACTGAAAGTGCAATTGAAAGTGCAGTCACTGTAAATCTGAGGGGTAGATCTGAGATTAGAGGAAGCTCTTCTGATTTTATCATCCAATCATGTGCAAGCTAAAATGCTATTTTTTATTTTCCTTGCATGTCTCCCTCGGATCTACAGCGACTGCACTTCCAAGTGCACTTGCAGTGCAATTTCAAGTGCACTTTGCACTTGTAGTTTGCATTTGTAGTGCAAAGTTGATTTGCCTTTAGTAAATAACCCCCCATGTTTCCGTACGATTCTGGTGTGAACTGGCAGATGATGAAATCAATATATTTGTTAAGCTATACCCACCTACAGGTGATACAGTTTAAAAGTGAACTTGGTCAAAGAGTTAAATTCTTTTTTTGGAAAGTTAATTACTACATACTAAAGGAAACAATTGACTAACATTCTAAAACAAAAGCACAAATGAGAAATACTTTATATTTTTTGTTAGTAAATAAGTAATATTCTCAAATTTTATTTGATCACATACAAAATAAGTCAGCAAATCACTTCACATAAATGTTAGCTTTTCCAAAATAGTTCTTTTTTAAAATATTATTTTTTGGCTTTACGCTACCTTGCATATTTTGGTAGAGATGAAGAAAGGCATGTTCCAGTTATGTAAATAGGATTTAGGAAGTGCTAAGTCTAGCGATCATATCCTGCTCCTAAGACTTGGATTTTCTGTATTGCTTTCTAAAAGACAAAAAGCATGTGTGTCACCTGGAAGTACTTATTGCAGTTTAGAGGAGCCTCTAAAACTAACAGGTAAAAATTAAATTGTCTAAGTTACTAAGATTTAGAAAATTCTTAAAAGTAGCACTTCTCAAATAAATGTGTAATTTTTAAGCAATATTGATTTAGGAATTCTTAAAATTTATTTTGATCAAACTCTATAGATTATTCTTTGGATGCACATGGCTCAGACATAAAATTCGACTAGGAACTATATGACATGAGTTTTTAACGAAAACGTTGACTTTCACAGCATATTGGTAATCTTTAAGATCCTGTCCTCTTAACCAAAACTTTTTTTTTTTTATAAATCTCTTTATTAATTTTTTCATTTTTTCCTTCTCATACAAAAAAATACAAATTATACATATACTTTCCACAATTCACATTTATCTATTTTCTCCAAAATTTCATAAAAAATCCACCTAACATTCATTTCATCTAACACAATTACCTTTTACATTCCTTCCTCTCTCTTTATTCCCTGGTGTGACTTATCCTCTCCTTATACCCTATTTATCCTGAAGCCGTCATGGGGTTCTCTATCCAATTTGCCCAAACTCTTTCATATTACTCCCCATGTCCTCTATTACAATATGTTTCCCTATACAGTGGCAAATTGCTGTTTACCAAATTTTTCCAATGTGCCACCGAGGGAGCTTCCGCTTTTTTCCAATTTAGTACTATCGTCTTTCTAGCGTAGAATAATAGTAGGCCTACCTGTGTTCTCTTTCCTAAAGAAGTAAAGTTATTCCCTGTTAATCCTAAAAGGCATATCTCTACCTCTTGTTCCAATATTATTGATGTTACTATGGCTATTGTTCTCAGGACTTCCCTCCAGAATACCACTATCTTCGAGCAGGACCAAAATATGTGAATAAAATTTCCTGGACTATTTGCACATCTCCAGCAATTCTGGGAGTTTAGTGGAGAGATCTTATAAAGCCTATATGGTGTATAATAACTCCTGTGTATTATCTTGAATTGTATTAGTTTATCTCAGAGTGATACCAATATCTGGAATGGAAGCTTCCATACCTCCTCCCAATTTTCCTCCACTAAGTTGGGGACATCTCTTCTCCAACATTCATATAATTTACTTATATCCGACCATGTAGTCTTTGATAAGTAAGTATACAAGATTGAAATAGACTTCTTTACACTTTTTTTCCTTATTATTTGTTCCAGACCCAATTCCATTAGTTGTGGGGCCCCTTCAGGGAATTGAGCTGATAAAGCATGGACAAGTTGCATATACCTGAAAGTGTAAGTCTCAGGCACATTCCAACACTTTCTCATCTCTACAAATGAGAGAAAATTTTCTCCCTGTATTACTTGCGGTAATTTTTTACTCCAAATTTAGTCCATGCCCCTGAATCCTGAATGGAATCTAAATGTGGCAACTCAGGATTTCTCCACAATGGAGTATTTAGAGATAAATTAGTTTCCGAGTGTCCCTCTTTTACTGTGACAGCCTTTCATACTTTTACTGTTGTTATCATTGATGGGGTCAGATCCCTCCTAGAGTTTAGCCCCCTATACAGCAGCCCCTGCAGTGCCTCCACTGATTGAACTACTGCTGCCTCCAACATTGTGGTGGAGTCAAACCCATCGGGGTTCAGCCATCTCCCCGCCGTCACCAACTGTGTGGCTAAGTAATATTTATGAAAGTTTGGGAAGGTCAACCCTCCCTGTACTGCCGGTCTCATATGTGTATTTAGTTTAATTCTAGCTGGTTTGTTGGCCCATATAAATGTGAAGAGCATACCGTGTAGCTGTGCAGAAAAACTTTTGGATAGCCATTGTGTAGAATTTCTAAACAAATACAAAAATCTAGGAAGGATCTTAATCTTCACCAAATTTATACGTCCCAGTAATGATAGGGGCAGCGTTTCCCATATCTTAAATTTTTTCCTAAATTCCTGTATTACTGGATCCAGATGAAATTTTTGGAAATCCTCAGCCTGTCTGTATATTATTATGCCGAGATATTTTAATCCCGTTACCAATTTCAGTGGCAGATCTGGGACAGCGGTATCCTGTGCACCTTGATCTATGGGGAATAACAGAGACTTACCCCAATTTACTTTAAGTCCTGTAAAAGATGCAAATGTATTTAGTAATTCTAAAGCTCCTTCCAACGATGGACCCGCATCTCTCAAAAATAGCAGCATATAATCGGCATACAGGGCTATCCTCTCCTCCAGCCCCCCCCCGCTCGAAGTCCTTGTATATCTGGCGAAGTCCTAAGAGCCTCTGCCACTGGCTTTATTGCTATAGCGAAGAGTGCTGGAGAAAGAGGGCAGCCCTGCCTCGTGCCTCTGTATAGCTGAAAAAAGGATGACAGCTTTCCTCCCAATTTGACCGCCGACATGGGTCTCCCATATATTATTTGCATCCACTTAATGAACAGCAATTGGAATCCCATTCTTCTAAGTATTTCCCAGAGAAACGGCCACTCGACTATATCGAAGGCCTTCTCTACATCTAGGGAGGCCACCGCCCTGGATCCCTCCTGCATATGATGAGTATGTATATTTGTATATAGCCTACGTAGATTGACATCTGTTGTTCTCTGTGGCATGAATCCTGTTTGGTCGGAATCTATAATATTTCTGAGCAAGGGTTGTAGTCTGAGTGTTAATATTATTAGCGTTATATGTGCCTCTCTCATTGAGTCTGGAAGGCCCCTTTCGATAACCCAGTTGTAAATACTTCTGCAAGTCTTGGAGCTATTAAAGCTCTGTATTTTTTATAGAATTCCACCGGAACCTGGTGCCTTTTCTCCTGGAAATGTACGTATGGCCTCCATGATCTCCTCAATTGTAATTGGGCACACCAATGCTTCTCTCTCCCTATCCGACAACCATCCGAGAGCTACCCGGTCTAAGAGATCCGTCATAGTCTCCGGGTGGAAGTCGGAGGGGAGAGAGGAAGCATATAACAGACTATAATACTCTCTAAAGGCCTCCAATATCTCCTCGGGTTCTTTTACTCTCTGCCCATTTTGAATTATCAATTTCTGATTTGATTGTAGCTTGATATTCTTGTTGTGCTAGTCTCGCCAATAATCTCCCACTTTTATCACGCTGCTCAAAGATATTTTGTCTATTTCTATGTAGTTCCAACCTTGTTATTTCCTCCATATGCAAATGTAAATCTCTTTGTGCGGCCATCATTAAGTCAAAATTAGTTTCCCTCGGATCTTGACCATATTTCCCCTTCTGATGTTCTATCTGAATTTGCAACTCCTGTATCTTAGCCTTCTGTTTTTTATTAACTGTTGACATATTTGAGATGTATTGTCCTCGTATATACGCTTTAAACGCATCCCAGACAATATCTACCGAGGATGAACCCGCATTACTTTCCCAATATTCCGCTATTATGGATGTAATTTTTTCCGCTATTTCCGGATGCAACATCCACTGCAGAGTTAATCTCCACAGTGACGCATTCTTTGGAATGGGAATACGAATCGACAGGAATAGAGGGGAGTGATCCGAGAGACACCTCGGCAGATATGTAGCTTCCGCAATGTCTGCTAGCAATCTGAAATGCTAGGTCTATTCTAGACGCCGTTTTGTAGGAGGTAGAAAAGCAGGAGTATGTTCTTTTTCATGGGTTTTTCCATCTCCAGATCTTAACCAAAACTTAACCTTTTGCAATTTTGTCATACATTTTTAAAAGCATTTATATTCATATGTAATTAGCTGATTACATGTACAATTTAATGATTTTAATAAAGCAGAACTCCTGTGAAAAGTAACAGCCTGGTGAAAGTTAAAGGGTAACTCCACTTTCGTGCGAAAAAATAGCAAAATAAAATAAAAATAATATAGGATATACTATTGCAACACAAGTCATATTGTAATTGAATGTTATTAAAAATGACATTTCCTTTTTCAATCTACAGCTCTGTAATTTTCTGTAAAATGCAATGCAATATGGCTACCTGGAGGTATTTTGTACACGGAGCATAGTTTCCTGCTTGTGTGATTGGCTCACTGATTTTCCCAGAAGTCTGCACTAAGATACAAGTTAGATTTCAGTAGTGGTACACCAAAATTTGGAAAATCTGCCGATAATTGCATTGCATTGAAAAGGGGGCAGGGACCACCCCGTGTGCTGCACGTTGCAGGGGTGTCATCTATCCTCCTCCTCTCCCCCCTCCTCCTCCCCTCCCTCCTTCTCATGCAGAGCGGCAAACTCCGTGTGTCACAGAGCTGAATTGTCCAGGCGGCCGTAGTAACAATGTCCCGCATCCTGTGATAGACGGCACACTGATCCAATGCCGGGACATTGAATCAGTGTGATGTGTCACAGAAGGTGGGAAATTGTTACTGGTGCCGCCCGGCCTGGCAAATTCAAATCCAGCCCTGTGAAACAGAGGGAGATCGCTGCTCTGATCCGAGCACTGGTGAGCCTGCATCTGACAGGTAGGCTGCATCTGACAGGCAGGCTGCTTCTGACAGGCACTGATGAGGCGGCATCTGACAGGCACTGATGAGGCTGCAACTTACAGGCAGGCTGCATCTGACAGGCACTGGTGAGGCTGCTTCTGAAAGGCACTGGTGAGGCTGCATCTGACAGGCAGGCTGCATCTCCTCCCTCCTCCTCCCCTCCCTCCTCATGCAGAGTGGCAAACTCTGTGTGTCACGGAGCTAAATTGTTCAGGTGGCTGTAGTAACAATGTCCTGCATCCTGTGATAGACGGCACACTGATCCAATGCTGGGACATTGAATCAGTGTGACGTGTCACAGGAGGTGGGAAATTGTTACTGGGGCCGCCTGGCCTGGGAAATTCAAATTCAGCCCTGTGACACAGCGGGAGATCTCTGCTCTGATCCGATCACTGGTGAGGCTGCATCTGACAGGCAGGCTGCATCTGACAGGCACTGGTGAGGCTGCATCTGACAGGTAGGCTGCATCTGACAGGCACTGATGAGGCTGCATCTGACAGGCAGGCTGCATTTGACAGGCACTGGTGAGGCCGCATCTGACAGGCACTGGTGAGGCTGCATCTGACAGGCAGTCTGCTTCTAACAGGCACTTGTGAGGCTGCATCTAACAGGTAGGTTTCATCTGACAGGCACTGGTGAGGCTGCATCTGATGGGCATTGGTGAGGCTGCATCTGATGGGCACTGGTGAGGCTGCATCTGACGGGCACTGGTGAGGCTGCATCTGACAGGTAGGCTGCATCTGACAGGCAGGCTGCATCTGACAGGCACTGGTGAGGCTGCATCTGACAGGCACTGGTGAGGCTGCATCTGACAGGCACTGGTGAGGCTGCATCTGACAGGCACCGGTGAGGCTGAATCTGACCGGCACTGGTGAGGCTGCATCTGACAGGCACTGGCGAGGCTGCATCTGACATGTAGGCTGCCTCTGACAGGCCCTGATGAGGCTGCATCTGACAGGCAAGCTGCATCTAACAGGCACTGTTGAGGCTGCATCTGACAGGCACTGGTGAGGCTGCATCTGACAGGCACTGGTGAGGCTGCATCTGACAGGCACTGGTGAGGCTGCATCTGACAGGCACTGGTGAGGCTGCATCTGACAGGCAGGCTGCACCTAACAGGCACTTGTGAGCCTGCATGTGACAGGCAGGCTGCATCTGACAGGCACTGGTGAGGCTGCATCTGATGGGCACTGGTGAGGCTGCATTAGATGGGCACTGGTTTTGGTTTTCGGCTAAGTGTATCCTGTATTTTCGGTTTTGGCACCAAAATGTTCATTCGGTGCACCCTTAGATTTCAGGCATCCCATCCAACAAAAATTTAATTTTTGGTGAGATACTCCCAATAGGAAATTATGTCTAAAGGGATGCAGACCCTGCAGTTATCCTCATTAAAGCCCTGCAGGTACAGCAGCGGATTGATAATTATGAAACCACTCCCATTAGATTAACTTTCCACATGGACACAAACAAACGGGCAGTGATTTCTTCAGAATAACAGAAGGTAGGAATTTGCAACAAAGTTTGTTAAAATCCTTGCAATGTACATAGATCACCCAGGGGGAAATGTTTTTTTCTCAACAAAAGTGGAGTTACTCTTTAACATATAAATGCAGCAATACCTACCTAGAATCCATTGCTGTTCCATGTAAAAAAGTCCTCTCCTCCTCTAGATGATGCTCCTCTTCTGAAGTGAATAATTAAATCATTAAATTAATTTCATGTGAACCCAGACTGTCATTGATCTGCCCCAAGGAATCTATAGTCATACTGGCCTAGGCTGACAACCGGAGCACAATCTGTGATGATTTAATAGGCACAGGTGGGAGCTTCAGGGAAGGGGAACAGTGATGCCCCTTTGACAGAGCCGGAGACTGGCCTTAAAGAGGAGGTCCACCCCAAAAATAAATATTAAAAGCCAGCAGCTACAAATACTACAGCTGCTGACTTTTAATAAATGGACACTTACCTGTCCATGGTGCCCGCGATGTCGACAGCCGAAGCCGAGCAATCGCTCGTCTCTCGGCTGCCCCGCCGCCATCCTTGGTGAGGGAATCTGGAATTGAAGCGTTGCGGCTTCACTGCCCGGTTCCCTACTGCGCATGCGCGAGTAGCGCGGCGCGTTCTCAGTGGTCCCCGCTGTCTGCTGGGACCAGTGTGTTTCCCAGAAGACAGCGAGGGTAGACAGGAAGTGGAGTGACTCCCATGGGAGTCTATTCCCGGAAGTGGGTGCAAATACCTGTATTATACAGGTATCTGCACCCCCCTCCCCCCTGAAAGGTGGAAAATGTGACACCGGAGGGGGGGAGGGTTCAGAAAAGCGGAGGTTCACTTTTTGTGTGGACCTCCGCTTTAACTGAGGAAAATAATATTGTAAGTTCTATAGCACTGAAGTAATGAAGGATTGCTAGAACAGGTCACTATTTGGGGGCCAAATAGAATAAATTAACCTGCTAAAAATAAAACCGGACAATGTAACACAAGTAATTTATCAGTGTAGATTACACCCTTGTTCTTGGATACAAGTAACATTTTTATGCTAGAAAGGGTGCATCTGAGGTTTTGTACAGTTGTATTGCCTAAAGTTAGCAGACAGTTTTGTGAAGTCATTTAGACAGTAAAGCACAAGATTATCAATTTGCCCTTTTGATAAGCCAGCAGAACAAGTGTTAATCACATTCATGCCCTTATCACTTGCCAGGCTCAAAAAAGCAGGACATTTTACCTCCTTGGAAACATTCTAATTTATTTTAAGTATTCGTTCAGTCAGTGATTCATCCTTGTTTGGTGAGCATCATTTGAAGATAATAATTCTTTTTGTATTCATGGGAAAAATCATGGCATCCTATGTTTGCCAACAGTCTATTATGTGTGTACATATTAATCAAACTTTATTTAGCATAGCATATTTAGCATAGGAAAAGTCATATATATATATATATATATATATATATATATATATATATATATATATATATATATATATATATATATGTGTGTGTGTATCAGTAACTCCATGCTCTGCTAAGCTTTTAGCTACAAACATAATATAAACAGAGAGGAAAAATCCTGTTAACTCACATATAAAGATGCATGAATCTAATCCACAAACTTACTATAACTAAATATAGCGCATCAACAGAAACTGATAATGATAAGTGCACTAAAATGTATTTTGGTAAAAAATATCTTTGGAAAACATACAGTTGTACAGAAATTCTATTCTGTAGATTAAAAAAAAAATCTTTTGACATCTATTGGTAGCTCTGCTTCGCATTCGCTTCTGGGTGATCTATGTACATTGCAAGGATTTTTAACAAACTTTGTTGCACATTCCTGCGTTGTGTTATCCTAAAGAAATAACGGTTTGTTGTGTCCATGTGCAAAATGAAGATGAATGAGGGTGATTTCACAATTATCAACCAGCTGCTGCACTTGCAGGATTCTAATGAGGAACGTGGCAGAGTCTGAATCCCATTAGATGAAATTTCCCTTTGGCAGTATCTCCCCAAAAATAAAATTTTAGTTGCAGGGCAAAATCAGACTTTTATCTTAGTGCAGACTTCTGGGAAAATCAGTAAGACCCCATACACACTATTAGATTTTCTGCAGATTTTTGTCTTCAGATTTACCAAAACCATATAATATGAGGTCAAACCTTAAGTGTTTCAATTTGTATGCAATCAGGCAAGCCCTTGCACTACATGGTTTTGGTAAATCTGAAGACAAAAATTTGCAGAAAATCTAATAGTGTGTATGGGGTCTAAGCCAATCACACAAGCAGGAAATTACATTTCTGGAGGGGCGTTCTGTACACCATCTGTATACAGAATGCCTTCAGGTAGCCATATTGCATTGTATTTTACAGAAAGTTACAATGCTGCAGAATAAAAAGGAGAGGTAATTTTTAATAACATTCATTTACAATATGATTTGAGTAGCAGTTGTATAAGCTATATTACTTTTTTTTATTTGCTATTTTTTCCCATAAAAGTAGAGCTACCCTTTAATAATCCTAAAGTGCATTATGTTCATAAAATATAGCTAGCTAAAAAACAAACAGAATAGCAATAAGCAATGTAGCGCTTGGTTGCTACTAGTAACTAAGATACAACATTTCACAATGCTGACAGACTTTCATCTATCACTTCAGAGACAATGAACAGTCATTTGCGTTGTTTTGTTTTTGTTTATTGGGGGATATAACTTGGTTGGGGGAAAGGAAATATAAGAAGCCCACAGAACAAGATGTTTTGCCATCATAATAAAAAATTAGAACATAAAGGTTGAGCCATGAAGATTTGATGAACCCTAACAATTATAGTCTCTTTCCTGCATCAACCATGCAGACTGTTGCTCCCAGGACTTCTCTTCCTCCTGCACAAACTTCCACTATAACCTGTTAGTCTCTCTGTTCCATCATCTTCATACTGACAAAAGGGGGTCACTCTGAATAACCCCAGCTTGCTGGCTGTAATTAGTTGGACTTGGTGATAGTTGGCTGCATAGTTACTAGGCCTGAGGCCTGCAGTACCTCTCCCTGGAGGCCTAGCAATTTAGCAGCTTTGGAGGACTACTGATCCCAGCTAGTCCAGCCTGCAAATCCCCTAGCATGCCTCTTCCATCCACTGTGTCACACTCAACACCCCGAGTCCATGGCGGAGAACTTTACCCGGACATGCCTTCCAATAGCTTCTCCAGCCCTTCTGTTCCAGGAGACCTCTTCCATGACCGTGTAAGGTTGAAGCTCTCTCCCAGCTCTCCCAGGCTCCTCCGCTGGGCCTCGCACCCCCTCCCCAAATGGGGATGGGGCCCCTGTTGCTATTAGGACTCCATTCTACCTAAAAAAACATCCTACCTAGCACCTACCTACGGAAGAGGGTGCTACAGCAATAAAAGTCCCTAAAAACTGTATCACTAATCCTAATAATTAAATGTTCACTGTTATCAATGTCAATTATATTATATTTAATTGTCAATTTGCACTTAATATTATCAATCCACACTGTATAGTACATATGTCATATGAATGTCTCAACCACACCTCTGCCTAGGATCTCTCCTAGTAGGACATTAATGCAAAACGGCAAATATATTTCATAGCATATTGCCACAAACAAACAAACAATAAGAATCGCACTCAGGGTAAAGAGTGCTATAATAGCACTACAATAAGGCTCTCAATGAAACTGAATGTACTCCACTTCAACAGTGTCATCAGTGCAGCATATTACCGGTATATAAAATGTAAAAGGTTATCAAATCTGCTATAAAAATAAATTATTCTAGCTGTACTTCACACTTATATGCTGGCCATAGATGAGTCCAATGGGCTAAACAAAAAAGAGTAAATGGATTCCTCCATCTACACAATCGAGGTGGATGAAAGAATCCTCCCTACTGAGACATTGTATTTTGACAGCAGGGGCGTTCTGCTGTCAGAATACACTAATCAGCAGCTGGAGCTGATAAAGAAAAAAATTTCAACAAGACAATTTAACGATCAAATTTAGTGAAGTGAGAGTAGTCAAATATAGATTAAAATATAGAAATCAGAGGGGTTCTGGGACTTTAAATGAGGTGCATGATAACATATACCTTCATGCCTAAATCAGATATAAGAAGGTTGTTTTTGGGACTTTGAGTGAGGCACAAGACACGTGGTAGGAGAAATTACTCCAAGTGTCTTGTGCCTCACTCAAAGTCCCAAAAACCCCCTTCATAGATCAAAATATGTCCGGTTCCTGCTGAAACTAACAAATTTCAATCCATCTATGGCCATCTTTATGCTCCCACTGAAGTGGATGAACTCACCAGACATAATAGGTCACTACATCTTATGATCAAATAGCGATTGATGGAATCAGTTTATGACTTTCACATTTGATCGATTTTATCACTTAAATGATTTTGCCGTTTAGAATTCCTCTTAAGCTAATATATAAATTATGAGCAGGGCTCATAGAGTATATAATAATTGGTGCTGTAATGGTATGTCTCTGTGAGTATGTTTTCTTTGTTTTTATCCATTAAATGCTTGCCGTTTTACACTATGGAGATTCTGTCTTCTCTTTGTACTATTTTCACATATATATTGACCATCATTGGTTCAGTGCATGGCTTCTGCGGAGAAAGGCTTAGGGAACAACAAGAAGGTATAACTGAAATGATAAAAAAAAAAAGAAAAAAAAGTCTTCCTACTGAACCAATACTTAAGACTACAGAGCCTTTTTAGAACAGAAGATATTCTTTTGTTTCATTTCACCACATACCCAAAAATAAGACTTATTCCTAATTTCAGAACAGTTCATACAGAATTACTGGCGTATATTACAGGTACAGCCTAACATTACATGTATTTCAAACTTCATACAACTGTTTTAGGCTTGTATGCCATCCATGGCTACTCTGTGCAGTGCATGAAAACTATGACTATTAATGAGTTAGGCTTGGGGACTATTTTAAGGGTATCTAAACACAAATAATCATACCCTTTCTATTATTAAAAAAAAAAAAAATATTGTTTAATTTACAATTAAAAATGTGTTTGTTTTCTGATCTGTTGACTTTTTGAGTGTCAATGCTCACACACACTACTTTATAAAAAAGTAGTGGTGGTGTTGTCACTCTTGTGTGCTTTATCTGAGACTACAGGCAGTTTCTGAAAATCCAGCCATACTTTGCCACTACATGAATGAAATGTCCAGCACAGATGTCCAGCATAGGCACAAGCAGTGGCCGTCCGTCCATAGAGGGCGCACGGGCGCCCCCTCCCCTATCCATGCGTCCGGGCCCCTTATCAACATATCAAAGCACCGGACCATGGATTCCAATGCAATTCCAAACCTGTTTCCCGACTGGCCAAAGCATCAGGTGATCCTATTGGATGCCTAGCACTTTGGCGGAAGAGGAGACACACTGGACACTTAAGGAGCGGACACTGGAGCCACCGCTGCCCGCACTCCAGGAGAGGAGGAGAGGACACCACAGCCCTGCCACATGAGGGGGTAAGAGGCGGACTGTCAGAGGGGGGGGTGCTGCCAGTGCCATGCCACCGGGGGGTGGTGTTGTTTATTTGCCGCCCCCAAAAGAAGAACCCACCGGCCTCCACTCGGCAAAAGCCATGTCGCTGCGCCTTACACTCTGCTCATAACTACTGCCTAGTACTGTGACCACAAAAAACAATCAGTCACACCACAATTAAAATATAAAAAAGTAATGTCAACATCTAGGTAGTGTTCATTAGCACAAACTGCCTTGTCTACACTATAGATTATTACTATGTTAGATTAGTAACCCCAATGTAGTGCATTGGTACTTATCCTAGATGTGCTTAAATAGGATTTTTGGTGCATTTTGTAAAAAAGAGATAAACTATTCTGTGTTAATCGGCATGAAGACAGTTCTGATTTTGAATGGGCAAGGCTTTGATAAAAACAAACATTTAACTCAATCTCACAGTCAGCTGCTACTGAGATCTGGTATTGCTATACATCAACACAGGTACAAGGGTCTGCTATATGGGAGCCATAGGGCTCCTTCAAAATATGCTACACTGAACACCGTAAACAATATCAAGATTAGTGTTGGGTAAGGTTAATGTGGTGCTGTGAGAGTAAGGCATTCATCAATGTTACAATAAAGTGCATTACAAAACTCAGATTTACACTTAAAAGACAAGCCTGCTGAGTATTTTGGATTTCTTGTTTTGTTGAAATTGGTCATTGTATTCTGTCCATACAGGGAGTCCCCGAGTTACGAACATCCGACTTGCGAACGACTCCTACTTACGAACGGGAGGCTGTGTGGTTACTTTTCGACGGTGGGCACATTCGACTGAACCTTTTCGACGGCGGGCACATTCGACTGAACCTTTTCAACGGTGGGCACATTCGACGGAACATAGGAAAACGATGTATCTGCCGTTCTGTGCATGCGCGGCCACATTTCGATGGCGGGCACATTCGACGGAACATCGGAAAACGACGTATCTGCCGTTCTGCGCACGCTGCTCCGACTTACGAACATATTCGACTTAAGAACAAACCTACAGTCCCTAACCCGTTTGTAACTCGAGGACTGCCTGTATATAGTTGTATGAAAGTTATTTACTGTTTCGACAACAGCGTTGAGGAAGAATTAAATAAAGGGTCATTAAAATTCTGTATGTCTAATTGCATTAAGTAACAGATCTCTGTTTGTGTATGTGCGATAAATATTTCTGAAGATCACAAGGTGCTGGCTGCAAATTGAAATGGAAAGTTTTTTCAACATTTATTACTTAATAGCTTGTACAGCAATTATACATGTTATATCAATGTTTTAATGAATCTAGAGATTTCTTTTAAATACAGAACCCATTCTGAAAAACATGAGATTATCTTGAAATGAAGTAAGTTTTATATCATTACATTATATAGGAAATTAGGTTGATTAGCTAGACCAGATGGTCCATATCTGCTGTCAACTAGTATTTATGTATGTGTGTATCTATTATCTTATGGAGGCCTGAGGCTCAATATGCACTCTGTGCTTGGATTAACTCTTCATAAAATCAGCTTTACAGAATAAATGGAAGTCCCTATCTCCTGTGTTTTGTGAGTGCTGCTTAATAAGATATCTTTATGCTTTTTTTTCCTGATCATTTTAATTTTACAATGTATCATTAGGTATGAGATATTTTGCTCTTCTACTTATAGATATATTAGAAAACAATAAATGAAATATGAAACATAAGTGCTAAAAAAAAAGCTATTTTAATTTTCCACAACCAGGGAAAACGCGATGCATACCTTTATTATATGTATAAATATTAAGAAGTTAAAAGGTTTGTCTGTATCCAACTCAAATATTCTAGCTAGGAACGGATGCTAAGATTTAGAATGGGGCATCTGTATCTTTAGTTTATGTGTCATGTACTGTATAAAGCAAAATATACTTTAGGAGCAGTACAGACATTATTTTACCTCCTGAATCCAGGCTGCCACTGCCAGCTGCTGAATTTATGGGACATTCTTTTTAAATCTTTAAAACTTTACATACAGTACATTCAGATTTAACCTATTGTCGGGGAAGCTGAAAATTTGTTCTTAGGGTTGGGGCATATTTATCAAGTTACAGATTCATTTTTCTATTATAAATCCTCAATTTATTTGGTGCGTTGGTCTCATGTATTTATTAATTAGCTAGAATTGGTGTCTGAGCCTAGGATCTGCAACAGTTTATTGCCACCATGAGATCAAATGTATTTCAAGTTTCATTTATTGGTTTACTCAAGTTCTTTATATTTTCTAAGCTAGGAATTTTAAACTGAGACTAGAATTTAAATGCAAAGTCCACAAAATAAGACTGCCAGATGGTGATTGAGTTTTCTAGGAAGTCCTCAAAATTAAATATTACTTTTGCACCTGCTACATTTAATATTTTAATTTGTCTGCCATCTCACAAATTCTGTCCCTGCAAAAGCGATGATTGGGGATGGTGGATTAAATAATTTGACTTAGAACTTGCAGTGAAGCTGTCTGATTTGTGTTTTATAATGATTTGCTAGGTTAGTGGACCTTATGTGCCACTGAATTGATTAAATGGACAAAAGTGTCACTTACCAATTCACTTCCTGTCCGGAGAGTGCCAGTGGGCCCCTGAAAAAACAAACCTCATACTTCCTTTTGCTCTGAAATCCAGTGGGGATTCTACTTTTACTGTCTAGAGAGGTATGAGGCATTAATCCATGACAACATTGGTCTAGTAAGAAATTAATTTACTTTCCTATTAGTTCCTATCCTAATTTTGAGATAAAGTACTTCCTTTTTAAGTGCTATCCTAATTACAAGGCATAGTACGGGGGGTATACAAACTTTGGAAAACTTCATGCCTCTACCTCTGGGAGTCATGCCTGTGGCTGTCAGAATCTTGCATTGCCTCATGGGACTTGTAGTTCCTTGAAGTGGATGTAAACCAGATTCATTAAATTTGAGCTGGGCACATATATATGCAGTGTTTTCTTATCTCTCTTCAATGCACTAAGTCCCGTGGCTTTCTCCTGCTCTGTTCTTCTGTTATCAGCATGATAACTTCTGACAAGTTCTCTGACACATGTGATAAAACCAGCCTGAAATTTGTGTCAGGGAGAGTGCTATAAATAGATTAGCAGAAAGCTGCTTTACTCACAGGCCTTTCCTCCAATCAGCTGTCTCCCAGTGTAATCCAAGACTTCTTTCACAGTGCAGAATGAGGAAGTGAAATTTCTAACATGATGTGCACTTTCTAAACAGTATATAAAGCTGAAGATAGCAAATATACATGTAAAACTTATGTAGGGAGATTTGTTTCATCTCTGTGTATCATCTGAGGCTGTCCACTTCACTGGGTATACATCCACTTTAACAGCTGGAGGAACGGTAGTTGGCTACCCCTGGTAGGGTACTTCCTCATTAGATGCTGTTCTAATTATGGTGTATAGTGCGTTCCTACTAGGGGCTATCCTAAATAGAAGGTATAGTTCTTCCTTACTAAGGTTATGATGTCACACAGAAGGCTGCAATCAAAGATGATCTGTAAAGTTCCCTATTATGATAGATGAAATTAATATTTGACCAATGCGATTTGCTTTTCTGTCTCACACAGCTTTTTCATTCTGTGCCTTATATAAGTTGCAATAACTTCTTTTTGGCTTGAAAAATCAACAAAACATAATTTGATTAGGATGCCCAAATCTGGAGGGAAAACAGTGAACATGACTTTGTAATAAATAGTAAGAATGGCATTAGAGTAGAACAAAGCTTTTATGTTTCTACTATGGCCTTCAGGCATCTGAGATACTCACATGCAACTAAAACCTATACTGTACACGAAAGAGCAGTTTCTCTGAAAGTGTAGTGAGGTTTTAGTAAGAGATATTTTAGATATAAATATTTCTTATTTGATTTTTGTTTAATAATTAGGTCTGTTAATTGCTGGTGCAACCAACATCTTTTCCTAAAAATCTATTTCACAGCTACTCCACCTCTATTTGGATTGATGCTCATTTGCTCACAACATGATAAATACATGTTTTGAAGGTTAGAAAACTCCAATTGACAAAATAAAATTCTAATATGCAGAGTTATCCGAATCTTGATAAATGTGTCCTTAGTTTTAAAGGAATGTGAGCCATCTACATGTACTAATGACCCACAAATGTATTTTGTTACTTAACTGACATGGTCATATATTTTTATAAAATCACATATTAGTGGACAATATATAAGGATTTTCTCCATCTAGATTAGAAATCATATCATAATCTTTATCACATTTCCCATGTCAATTTCTAAAGACAGGGATATTTATAGATTACAATATACTGTAATTTATTATATGTCAGAGAAAAATTGTTTTGCTAAGAATGTAAAATAAATTGCACTTTGTGTTGTGTCACTGAACAATCGAAGGGTCCTGCTATATAATCTTTATTTTCATAACATGAAACCAAGGTTATTAACAATCAATTAATGAATAGTTATCTTGTTTTTTTAATTCCTTCTGTTTTCTACTGAGAAATTTAACAGTGGAATGCTTGGAAAACAATGTTGTCATAGAAAAACTTTCCTGATAAAAACACAGAAGCTGATGTTGCACTTTGTTCTGCACTACAGCCCATTGTCGGTAGACATGATTTAGCTGGTCTAAACTCTAGAGAGATCTTGACTTTATTGTTGGGATCCACCCAGATGCCTGACCGGTAGCTAGCTACTGCTGAGAGCCTGAGCCAGCTGCTCTCTCCTCGCTACAGCCCAGCGCTTTAGTGAGCGCTGTAGGGGCAGAACAGATAGCCGTTGATTAACAGTCACAGACTATCTGCTCCCTGAAGAACAAGGACTGTGCAATCAGAGGTCTTTGATCACACCAATGCTGCATCTACCTATCTGTTTCCAAGGCTTATTTACTGAAGAACCACTTTTTATTAGCCTATAATACATTTTTATACCCAATTGGATAAATAGGAGAAATAAACAAAAACAGCAAGAAGACATCCTCAAATCTGATGGAGTATAAGACAAATGTCAGCAATACCATGTCTGTTGTTTGAGATTCAATTGATTTGTGCGAGTCATGGTCCACACATACAGATCATATACCACTAATCTCCACTTGTCTATTCTTAGGAAGCCATGGGATTGCGCAAGGGCACCAATTTCCCCTATCCCCAAACACAACCATTACAAAAATAATAATAAGACACTACACCATGATATTACATAAATTGGCCACAGCACTTTTATTGGTTTTGAATAAAATTTTATCTTTCAACAACCATATTACAGATACATCAAATCAAATTATCACTTTCAATATTGCTTAGCCGTAAGGACTCTAGCTAATTAAATTATATCCACTTATAACAAAAGTCAGTTGTTGATGCAAAGGTGACACACCTTTATTCCTCCCATCACAATATAGTGCTTGTGATGGGAGGAAGGGTGGGTAGCCCTTTTTGCTTTACCCATGTCAACGCCAGCATACCTATGGCAGTGGGCTCTTTATATACTAAGCCCCACTGCTTCTAGAAACTTCCAACAAATCCTATTGCCCAATTTTTACCTGCCCAAGGGTGAACAGAAATATTTAAACGGCCAGTATACAAAAAATTGCAGTACATATTAAATTCCATATGAAAGTGGCTGTAATCTTACATTACTATTCACTGCCAGCCCCTCTCTTTTATCAGGCCAAAACACAGTGTAAGTGTTTGTTGAAAACAAAGCTTCTAAATACCTTTTTCAGATATCTTGGCTGGTTACGTGACTCCCGGCTGCTCTCCATCTCCGATGTACGGACAACAGTGGGAGGGGCTGAGATCTCCCTCTGGCAGCAGCCGGGGAGGTCACATGACCTCCGTGCTAGCTGCTTGTCCCCTCCCACTGTAGCCCTTAGATGGGGGAGGAGATAGGCTGGGATTCCTGTGACCAGCCTGACGATTTCTGAAAAGGGTATTTAGAAGCTTTTTATTTTCAACAAACACTTACACTGTGCTTTATGGCTGGATAAAAGAGATGGGCTGGCAGTGAAGTTGAACTTAATACTAATAGAGACAGGAGGGAGTGGTTGTGTTATCCTGACTGGACGTCATATGACGCAGTCAGGATAACAAGGATAACAAGCCGCTGCGCGCCCCCTCAGTCTGACACACCGCAACTCCGATCTAGGTAAAAAGTATTTGTCAGAGACGTGTCCAATCACGGCTGATCACGATGTAAACAGGAAGAGCCATTGATCGGCTTTTTTCTCACTTGCATCTGACAGAGTAGAGGAGAGCCGATAGGCTGCTCTCCTGACAGGTGGGTCTGTGCTGATTGTTTATCAGCGCAGCCCCCCCCCACCCTCAGATGCCCACCCAGGAAAGCCAGGACCACCAGGGATGGCCACCACACTGGACCACCAGGTATGCCACCCTAGACCACCAGGGAAATGCCAATCAGTGCCCAGGCAGCTGCCAATCAGTGCCAATGAAAAATTCCTGCCAGTTCCTGCCAGTGCCAGTGCCACCAGTGATACCTATAAATCTATCAGTGCCAGCCATCAGTGCCCATCAATGCCCATCAGTGCCGCCTTTCAGTGCCCATCAGTGCCGCCTATCAGTGCCCAGCAGTGCCATCTATCAGTGTCACCCATAAGTACCCACAAGTGCAGCCTTTCAGTGCCCATCAGTGCCACCTATGAGTGCCCATCACTGCCGCCTATCGATGCCCATCAGTGCCGCATATCAGTGCCACCTATCAGTGCCGCCTATCAGTGCCCATCATCAGTGCCAATCAGTGCCACCTCATCAGTGCCATCTCATTGGTGCCACCTCATCGGTGACGCCTTATCAGTGCCCATCCATGCAGCTTATCAGTGCCCATCAGTGAAGGAGAAAACATACTTATTTAAAAAAAATTCTATCAAGAACAAAGAAACTTTTTTTAACAAAAAAATCAGATTTTTTTTATTCGTTTAGCAAAAAATTAAAACCTCAGTGGTGATCAAATACCACCAAAAGAAAGCTCTATTTGTGGGAACAAAATGATAAAAAATTATTTTGGGTACAGTGTAGCATGACCGCGCAATTGTCATTTAAAAAGTGACAGCACTGAAGGCTGAAATTGGCCCTGTATTGAAGTGGTTAGACTGAGGGACAATTAAATTGAGCCAGAGGCCCACATCCTTCATGCCCCATTTTAAGTTAGGATAAATAGAATTTTTTTGCCTGATGGACTCAAACCTCTTAAATTTGTGAGCATGGGAGGAAGGAGACACTTTATATATTTTTTTGAATTATTTATTTTTTATTTTTACAATGTTGCTTTAAGTTATTTTTTGCCACTTTTATTGCTGTCACAAGGAATGTAAACATCCTTGTGACAGCAATAGGCATGTGACAGGTACTCTTTCTGTCCATAAGACCCCCAATCCCTGCTCTGAAATTAGAACCATTCAAAACACCAAGATCTGTGTCTTTGAATTCTTTAGATTTTTTAAGTGATGTCATAATATCGCTTCCAGTTTACTATTACGAACAGCCAATCAAAGCCAATCCTGCGTCAGCTGCTTCAATTGCTATTGCAAGAGAGCCGATGACTGGCCCTAAAAATCGATACTGGGGTAATGCCTGCAGCTGCAGGCATCATCCCGGTAAAACCGCCGAAAGTCCAGCGACGTACAGGTACGCGGCTGGACGACCTGTATAATAGACGCCACGTATGATCTGCACCAGTTAAACAACATTATGTACTGTATGTATTATTTAATGAGTGAGTATCTGCTTACAGATTAATACACTATTTCTCTCTTCTCACCAAGAAGAGAAAGGGATCACCAAGAGATCTTCCAACAAGTTCCAACAGCCAGAAAGAGGAGCATGTTGCTGAAAAATGGCCTGATCCTTGCCTTAGCATCATATTGGCAGTCAGATTGAAGGCAAGATCAGTCTGGGTATTGCTCCCTTAGTTATGACAGACACATACCGTATGGTATTCAGCAACTAAAAATATCACTGGGACATCAAAAACTCTTGCAACATAAGCTCCATAAAGTAACCATATAGAAAAGAAGATGGAGTTTCCAGAAGGAGGAATACATAGTACAGAGTGTTGCTATGGGATTAAACTAACTAAATGACTAAACTTTAATTTCCTAGAGCACTGCATATCACGTTGTCATTTGTTAAAATATATATATATATATATATATATTTTTTTTTAACAATTAACTGTATCCCAATGCTGTTTGTTGATCTCATTCAGTATATTTGCAGTCTATTCTTATCTACATGCATGCAGTCCATTGATGGTGGTTCTGATGGGGCCAACAATGTTCTTGACACTTGTCACCCTACACCAGGAAGGCAATGCATAGACTTTCATGGTAGGATTACTAGGTATTTTTTTTAACAAAAGCTGCATATTTAAAATGACCGAAAGTGACTGAAAATTACTTTTGAACTTACAGTAACGTCAAATAAATTAGATTTTAGTGACTGGGTTTACATATACGTTCTACTGATTTATCTAGTACTTCATGTGGACTTTAAATAGGACAATTAAAATATCTGAATTCAGCAATAATTAATTTAATAATGCTAATATAGTATTCTATATTGTTTTGTTTTTGTTTATGAATGAAAACATTTAAAAAAATGATAACATCAGTTTGTTATGTATGTTTCTCCTGAGGTAAAAAATGGAAATTCCAGGACTTTCTAAAGTATTATTAATGGGGAAAATAAATAACTGCTGTTTGCACAAATAATGTGCTATATGATGGAATAAGCAGAAAAATGATACCATATGACGGTCAAGGTAACATAGTCATTAGAGAGGATTTATATGTAATAATATTAGATACAAAGTAAGATGACAGTTTTCTTAATGAGCTGCTGATCTGTGAAATGCTGCAGACATTTGCAAATATACATAGACATGGTAGATTACTGTCATGTGTCTCCAAATAGATGCTGATGTGGTAGAAATTAGCTCAGCCAATTAAGTTTTTAACATGATTGTTTTTTTAATTATTTTTTTAAGCGCCAGTTCACACCAGACGCAGTTCCGTACAGTTTTGTGCACATTTTTTCTGCACTACAAATGCATGCACAGTGTTTTCCATGTATTCCAATGGCTCTAGTTTGCTCTAGTTCACACCATGCAGTCAGTTTCTGGTCAGTTTCCGATGCAGAAACTGACCGGAAACTGACTGCATGGTGTGAACTAGAGCCAACAAGAGCCATTGAAATACATGGAAAACACTGTGCATGCATTTTGTGCAGAAAAAAAAGCACACAAAACTGTACGGAACTGCGTCTGGTGTGAACTGGCCGTTAAAAAAATAATTAAAAAAACAATCATGTAGTTTTGTCCATGGAAAACAGTCAGATTTCATCATTTTCGTTTAGTCAGTTCAATATTAATATTTGTTTGGCTCCAGTGCATTATTGTATTTTTGTCTCTGCAGGAATGTCCACTATTTCTTTGTTTGTTTATGTTCAGTTACTTTTAAGGGCCAGTTCACACAATAGAAATGCAATCCGGATGCGTTCCAGGTGCTTTTTTGCATGCGCGTTTTTGACGCGTTTTTGATGCGTTCCAGTGCGTTTTTTTTCACCCCCCTTTTTAATAACCTTAGAAAAGGACAAGTGTGTTCCAGTGCGTTTTTGGTGCATTTAGGTGCGTTCCGGTGCATTCCAGTGCGTTTTTGATGCGTTTTACAGCGTTCCAGTACAGTCCAGGTAAAATGCAGCATGTTCTACTTTTTTTCTGGAACTGGAACTGCAAGCACTGGTGTGAACTATGCCATTGAAAACCAAATAACCTACTTTCCATGCGTTTCTGATACAGAAAAAAAAACGCACTGGACTGCATGTGGTGTGAACTGGCCCTTAATCTTTTTCCATTCTTTTTCTTCAATTTAGCAGCAAAATGTTTCTTTCTTAATAAATTATTGGATACTAAATAACCGCTATTTCTTAGGAAATAACATTTTAGATGGAACGGCAGCGATTTGTCTCAGCACCATTTTAAAACAACATTGGGATTCGGTTGTTCCTCTAGTTCCCTGCAGGCATGTAAGCTGGAACTTTAGGCACACAGTGACAGCTAGCATCCAGGACTAGACCTCGGAGCTGAAATGATCAACTCCTGAGCTTTGAATCTTGCTACACAGTGCTTCAAAGGAGCCCTTGTAGTAGATCACTTTTACTGTTGTCCCAGGTCTCAAAAATGACTTTGGGGGATCCGGATGTAATTTGCGTTTACTGCACAAATATGAAATGCTCAAAGAAATTAATGCAATGTAATTTGGATTTTTCTTCTTCATATTGTTTATTAGTACAACATAGTTAGAATAACAACAAACAGGTAAAGGCACCTGTGTGAGACATGAAAGAGTAACATATAACTGCGCAGGGTTGGGTGAACGGCCATAAAGCAAACATACTAACATCACAAGTGTATCAAGTCCCTTTACAGTAAAGGTTATTTAGCAGGCGCAGTCATCTGAGGCCTGAGGGACATGTTGTTTTTTTGCATTTAGGTGAGTGCCTAGAGATTCAGGGACCGGACTATTGCTCACTCTTTGGCACTACTGAGTGGCAAAGGAGGCGTGGCTCACACCATGATTTCTCATGTTTCATACCAGCCTAATTGGGAGGTTGATTAGGCCAGCTGATGTCATTTGGATTTTTACTAGTGGCAAACCTGTGAAAAAGTTGGTATTAATTAAAAAAATATATATCAAAGGCTAGATATCCTAATATACTTATTGTACAGAACTGAAACATCTCCAAAAAAAGGCTCTGGGACCCAAGGGGATTAAGAGATTAAAAGGCCTGGGGACTCAGGTAGTTAATCTGGTTCCTGAAAAAATGAAATAAAATATTGGTGATCAGTTGCTTTTATTGGACCGTCTTTGTGCTTGGCTTTATTCATGTAATGGAAATCCCCTATTCAACCGCCGCAGCCCTGCGCGCATGCGCGGTGGAATGGCGCTTTGGCGCACGCGCGTGCGTGAACGGCGCACGCGCAAGCGCAATGGTGCGCGAATGGCGCACGCACATGCGCAATGGCGCACCAATCAGAACTCTGACAGGCCTATTTAAAGAAGCCTAGTTGCGCTGACAGGTTGCTGGTTTGTCGTCAGCTTCCTGCCTTGTACCTGGTTTCCTGTATACACGTGTGAACCTTTGTTGTGACCCGGTTCGACCTGACTATGCTGCTTCTCTCCTGGACCTGACCTTTGGCTTGCCTCTCGGACCTCTTCTGCCTGCCCGCTGTGTTTGACCCTCGGCCTGTGACTCTGACTTTCTACCAATCCCTGATCTCCTGCTTGTATTCCGGATTTGCTACTTGCCTCCAGCTCTGATTACCTGCTTAGTATTCCTGGACTGATCACTTGTCTACTGTGTTAGACCCTCGGCCTGCACCCTCAGTACCTGTTTCTACAGCCAGTATCTGGACTCAGTCTACCCGCTTGGCCCCTGTAGTGCCCTGGACTGGTGTCTTTGTTTGGATCTTGTGAGAGCCCTCATCAGCCTGGTGTTAGGCCCTCAGCCTGTTCCTGGTCACCCGATCCTCTACCAAGACTTCCTCACCTGCTGGTAGCCAGTGCCTCTTCGCGCCATCCTCTCCCTGTTCCACCTCCAGGGGGCGGAGTGCGCCAAGTCGCAAGGGTGAACCACTCTCGGCATCTCGGCCTCGGTAAGTACACCCGTGACAGTACAAACCAGCCAGATGTCTGAGGCCGACAGAGCGCGTTCCCCATTTGACAACCTCTGCCAGCAGGTAACCGCACTAACTAATGCGGTCCAAAAACTACAGGAGGAATACACACAAATGGATGGCCGGCTTCAGCAACTCACTGGGTCACCAGGCCCTACAGCCCCAGCTGCGGCTTCTACCCCTGGTACCTCCACTTCTCAGGTCTCGGCAAGCCCTACCGTTGTGATGGCTTCCCCGGAACCCAGAGTTCCCATACCAGAGCGATTCACGGGTGATCGCAAAAAGTACCGAGCCTTCAAAAATGCCTGCTCTCTCTACCTCGCTCTTCAGCCTCGGACCTTTTCTTCAGAGGTAGTAAAGGTGGGCTTCATTATCTCCCTCCTATCCGAGGAACCCCAAGCCTGGGCTCACGGCCTAATGGAGCAAAGGAGCCCCGCATTAAACTCTGTTGAAACCTTCTTCGAACAGATGGCACAGCTATACGACGATCCCCAGCGCACGGCTACGGCTGAGGCTATTCTGCACCACCTGTTCCAGGGAAGAAGGCCGGTTGAGGACTATACGGCCGAATTCCGGAAATGGACGGCCGATACCGGCTGGAACGAAGCGGCATTGAAATACCAGTACCGCCAAGGACTGTCGGAAGCGCTTAAGGACGAACTAGCCCGGAATGAGACCCCCGCTTCCTTGGAAGGTCTAGTTCAGTCCACCACCCAGCTTGACAGACGCCTGCGAGAGCGGCGCACTGAACGCTTTCAGATTGTTCGTCCCAACTGGACTCCTTCCAGATCCGTTCCGGTTCATCCTCCTGCTCCAGTTCCTGCTGCTCCGTCCTTTCCGGAACCTGAACCGATGCAACTTGGCCTAGTCCGGCCTCCCCTCTCTCCTGAGGAGAAACAGCGCAGGCGTCAAGCCAACCTATGTCTCTACTGTGGAGGTTCTGGCCATTTCCTCCAAAGTTGTCCAGTGAGACCCAGTAAGTCTGTCCCCCAAGATGTATTGAACTATCAAGTTTCAAGTGTCCCTCAGGCTTATGTTGTCCTCTTTATCTCCCTACAGCTACCGGAAGGGGCAACCCGCCTACCGGCTATTATTGACTCCGGAGCCTGCAGCTGCTTCCTGGACTCTGCACTCGCCCAGAAACTTCATTTTCCCCTTCAAGTCAAAAACCGTTCCCTTCAGGTACACCTGGCGGATGGTTCTCTTCCCCGCTCTGGGCTAATCACTCAAGAGACTAAACCCATCCTTGCCACCACTGACTCTGGCCACCGAGAGTTTCTGCGGTTTGACCTCATCCCCTCTCCAATGTTTCCCATCATTCTGGGTCTCCCCTGGTTACAAGCACACAAGCCTCTTATCAATTGGGCCAACAAGGAAGTCAAATTCACATCTCATTACTGCTCCCAGCATTGTCTTACCCCAGTCTCAGCCACCTGCTCTACCATTGCAACCGTTTCTGAAAACCTGCAACCCGTCCCCTCCGTGTACCTGGAATTTAAGGACGCCTTTGACAAACGACAGGCCGACTGCCTACCCCCGCACTGGCCATATGACTGTCCCATCGACCTCCTACCTGGTTCAGAGGTGCCTTTCGGCCGTATCTTCGCTTTATCTGAAACCGAGTTAACTGCCCTCAAGGCCTACATAGACAAAAACCTTGGAAAAAAATTCATTCGTCCATCTTCCTCTCCAGCCGGTGCAGGGATCTTCTTCGTGGAAAAAAAAGATGGGTCTCTCAGGCCCTGCATTGACTATAGAGAGCTGAATAAAATCACCATTAAAAACAGATATCCACTACCACTGATCCCGGAATTGTTTCAACGGTTTCGATCTGCCCAAATCTTTTCCAAGCTGGATCTTCGGGGGGCATACAACCTCATCCGGATCAGGGCTGGAGATGAATGGAAGACCGCCTTTAGATCCAGATTCGGGCACTTTGAGTACCTCGTCATGCCATTCGGGCTTTGTAATGCCCCCGCCACTTTTCAACATCTAGTGAATGACATCTTCCGAGAACATCTTGACGACTTCTTAGTGGTATATCTAGACGACATACTTATCTTCTCGACCTCCTTGGAATTACACCGAGTTCATGTCAAAAAGGTCCTTACCATCCTCAGAGAACACAGGCTATACCTCAAAGCTGAGAAATGCGACTTTGAAAAGACTACAGTGCAGTTTCTGGGATTCATTATTTCCATTAACGGAGTTGCAATGGACCCACAGAAAGTCAGGGCAATTCAAGAATGGCCAGCCCCAACTGATAAGAAAGGGGTGCAGCGCTTTACTGGCTTTGCCAATTTCTACAGAAGGTTCATCATTGGGTTCTCTTCCATTGTAGCACCCATCACGCAACTGACATGCCAGGGCAACCGCTTCCAGTGGACACAGGAGGCTCAGGATGCTTTCACCAAATTAAAATCTGTGTTTACTTCAGCACCTGTCTTACGGCACCCAGACCCTGCATTACCCTTCATACTGGAAGTAGACGCTTCCGAGACAGCTACAGGGGCCATTCTCTCTCAAAGACAGGGCCCCAAGTCTCTGCTTCACCCAATAGCTTTTGCCTCCCGGAAACTCAACCCACCGGAACAAAATTACGATGTTGGTGATAGAGAGTTGTTGGCCATTAAATTTGCCCTGGAAGAGTGGAGGTACCTACTGGAGGGCGCATCTCACCCCATCATGATTTTTACCGACCACAAAAAACTGGAGTATTTAAGGACAGCAAAACGGTTAAGACCCAGGCAAGCCCGCTGGGCTCTCTTTTTCACCAGATTTAACTTCCACATCTCTTACAGACCCGGATCCAAGAATTGGAAGGCAGATGCGCTCTCCAGGATGTTTCCCGAATCATCACAAACAGTGGAACCCAGCACTATCTTGTCGCCACAAAACTTTCTTCTGGTCTCCCAGGTTGACCTGTTGACCTCTATTAAAGTAGCATCCAGGTACTGTTCTGACCAGGAAACCTCTTCTCTGGAGAAACATGATGACCTATATTGGTCCCGAGGTAAAATCTTTGCTCCACTGGAAACGAGACATTTAATCCTAAAGACTTTCCATGACCACAAGTTAGCAGGCCACTTTGGAACCCATAAAACCATTGAGCTAGTCTCTCGCTCATTCTGGTGGCCAGGCTGGAGACAGGACTGTAAAACCTGCGTTGCCTCCTGCACTCGCTGCCAGCGTAATAAAGGGGCAAATATCAAAAGCTGGGGCCTGCTCAAACCTCTACCCATTCCGGAACGTCCCTGGGCAGAGGTCTCCATGGACTTCATTGTCGACCTGCCTCCCTCTGGAGGATTTACCACCATCTTGGTTGTGGTCAACCGCCTCTCTAAGATGGCACACTTCTTACCCATGGTGGGTAACCCCTCTGCTGCAGACACAGCCAGAATCTTCTTTAAGGAAATCACCAGGCTCCATGGGGTACCCAAGAGCATCGTCTCAGACAGGGGTGTCCAATTCACATCCAAATTTTGGCAGGAACTTTGCAAGTCCTTGGAAATCAAGATCTGCCTCTCGTCTGCCTATCACCCTCAGAGCAACGACCAGACTGAGAGGACTAACCAAACTCTGGAACAATACCTGCGTTGTTTCTGCTCTGCCTCCCAAGATGACTGGTCCTCCTTACTACCATATGCTGAGTTTGCATACAATAATTCCATCCATTCAGCTACCAGTCAGACCCCCTTCTGGGCCAACTTTGGTTTTCACCCTCCGTTCCTTCCCAGCTCCATCCCTGAAAGTTCCGTCCCTGCTGTACAGGACCGGATAGCCTCGGTCCAACTAAATTTCCAGAAACTTCAGGAGATGATGCAGAATGCCCAAGACAATTACAAAAAATTCTATGACAGAGGAAGGAAAGAAAACCCAATCTTCAAAGTCGGGGAGGAAGTATGGCTTTCAGCCATCAACCTTAAATTACCTATCCCCTCACGGAAGTTGGGGCCAAAGTTCTTTGGACCTTTCAAAATCAAACGGGAGATCAATCCCGTGGCCTTTGAATTAGCATTACCCAACTCCTATCGGATACACCCGGTCTTCCACGCATCTCTGCTGAAGCCTGTTGTTCCTAGCTCCTTCCCCGGAAGAGAAGAACCACCTCCTCCACCAGTTGAAATAGATGGTGAAGATGAATTTGAAGTGGAGTCTATTCTAGGATGCAGGAAGAGAGGGAGGCAACTTCAGTATCTGATTAAATGGAAGGGATACCCCCTCGAGGACAATTCCTGGGAACCTGCCAGAAATCTGCATGCCCCACGCCTAATTAGGGCATTTCATCAAGAACATCCAGAGTTGATGACCAGCTTGGGGGGGGGCACTGTCATGGAAATCCCCTATTCAGCCACTGCAGCCCTGCGTGCATGCGCGTTGGAATGGCGCTTCGGCGCACGCGCGTGCGCGAACGGCGCAAGCGCAATGGTGCGCGAATGGCGCACGCACATGCGCAATGGCGCACCAATCAGAACTCTGACAGGCCTATTTAAAGAAGCCTAGTTGCGCTGACAGGTTGCTGGTTTGTCGTCAGCTTCCTGCCTTGTGCCTGGTTTCCTGTATACACGTCTGAACCTTTGTTGTGACCCGGATCGACCTGACTACGCTGCTTCTCTCCTGGATCTGACCTTTGGCTTGCCTCTCGGACCTCTTCTGCCTGCCCGCTGTGTTTGACCCTCGGCCTGTGACTCTGACTTTCTACCAATCCCTGATCTCCTGCTTGTATTCCGGATTTGCTACTTGCCTCCAGCTCTGATTACCTGCTTAGTATTCCTGGACTGATCACTTGTCTACTGTGTTAGACCCTCGGCCTGCACCCTCAGTACCTGTTTCTACAGCCAGTATCTGGACTCAGTCTACCCGCTTGGCCCCTGTAGTGCCCTGGACTGGTGTCTTTGTTTGGATCTTGTGAGAGCCCTCATCAGCCTGGTGTTAGGCCCTCAGCCTGTTCCTGGTCACCCGATCCTCTACCAAGACTTCCTCACCTGCTGGTAGCCAGTGCCTCTTCGCGCCATCCTCTCCCTGTTCCACCTCCAGGGGGCGGAGTGCGCCAAGTCGCAAGAGTGAACCACTCTCGGCATCTCGGCCTCGGTAAGTACACCCGTGACAATTCATCTCTCAAACATACATTTCTGTTGTCCATCATATGAAATTGGTAGCTAGAAAGGAAACTTTAAAAAATTATCACTGCAGTAATTTGTTACCTATCAGCTCGCCCTCGGAAATGCAGGAGATAGCTCCACTTGTTAAAGCAAATCTAAACCCAACCACTAAAATCTTATAAAATCTTTAATCTACTGTGACAGTACTAGGCCCACCACTGTGTGAGTATAGGCAGAAGACACACAGGGTTCCCAAAGTTGCAGCTTGAAGGGCTCCATATTGCTGTGTCTAAGTGGAGAGGACTAGGTTTTCAGTTTTCCCTGGGTTTTGTAAAACTGGATCAGGGTCTGGAGCCTGAAGGCTTTGAAGTATTTTAGGTGGGAAGAAGCAGCCAATCCTGTATCCAGGTCTTACCGGAGACCTGTAAGCTATGTGGGTGTTTAGGTGTGCACACATGTATAAACAGGGCTTGGCCATAGTTCTGGGCTTCCTTCAGGAGACAGGTGTGTGCCCACATTCTTCACCGCTTGTGATCTTGGGAATTATTAAGCTCAGTGGTAGTAGCAATTCCAGTGAGTCATGCCAGCCCGAACTGTGGTTAAGGGCTTACCAGCCCACATTTATTAAACAAAACAAAGGTAAAGCAAAGTCCTTACATCTGGGTTTCCCACACAAGGGTTTTCACCATCAAACAGACACTGAAAAAATAATACCAAGCCATCTGGCTCTCTATTCAGCAGCAGTGCTGCTTTTTTCACTGTTCCTCTGGACCATCTCACCCAGTTTCCTGGCTTTCTGGGCTCTCCTGGCTCACTCAGCCTGTAGTAATAGCACCCTGCTGCACAGGTCCACTCCTTGGCTTCTCATTAGGGGATCTCCCAGCACCCCAGGCTTTCTTTCTCCTCCGAGACCTTTGATTCCCACAGTTCCCTGGATTTCCCAGTCTCCTGGACTCACACAGCCGCTTCTACCCTCTCAGTCCAGTGGGTAAGGAATATCTTCTCCAACGTGGATTGCTGTCTCCTGAGCGGATTACCTCTCCTAGCCCCCTTAAGAAGTATGCCTGTCTCCTGGGTGGAGCACACACCTCTCTTCTGAAGGGAGCACAGAACTATGGCCAAGCCTTGCTTATATTGAATTTGCACACCTGCACACCCACACAGCCTGCAAGTCTCCAGAAAGACCTGGAAACAGAATTGATGGCTTCTTCCCACTGAAAATACTTCTAATGCCCCATACACATGATCGTTTTTCATGCCGCTAAAAATGCCATTTTTAAAAATGGGCATTAAAACCGATCGTGTGTATGCTCCAGAGCATTTTTAACGACGTGAAAAACGGCCATTAAAAATTTCAAACATGCTCTATTTTTTCACGTCGTTTTTCATGTCGTTTTTTTTAACGAAGTGAAAAACGATAGTGTGTATGCTTTTACGAGGTGAAAAAAAATGCGCATGCTCAGAATCAAGTATGAGACAGGAGCGCTCGTTCTGGTAAAACTAGCGTTCGTAATGGAGATAGCACATTCGTCACGCTGTAACGGACTGAAAAGCACGAGGCTGAAAAGCACGAATCGTCGCTCAACAAACTTTACTAACATGAAGGGTGGCGCCATCCGAACGGAACTTCCCCTTTATAGTGCCGTCGTATGTGTTGTATGACACTGCGCTTTGCTTGAACGTTTTTTAAAATGATCGTGTGTACGCAAGACAGGCTTGAGAGGAAACATGAAAAAAAACGACGAGAAAAACGTCGGTTTAAAAAATGGCATGAAAAACGATCGTGTGTACGCCGCATAAGTCAGCAGGCTCCAGACCCTGATCTGGGATTACAAAACCGTGAGAAAACCATGAGAAAACTTCTTCTCCACTCAGACACAACACTCTGAAACCCCTCAAGCTATGTCTTTGAGAATCCTGAAACAAAAAGCTTTTTTAACATTTTGGCATGAATTAAATTGATATTAAACCCTAAAGAAAATATTTATTATAGTGTAGCTTACTAATGGGACCGCAGACGTCAGTCCAATTACAACCTGCAAACATGCATAATAAACCAAACAGAAAACACTCCACACTTAATTGGTTTGGAAAATATTTATTGGCCACGGCCTGGTTTACTGGTTTAACAAATATATATATAACGTCATAAACTTTTAAATATTCAAATCATTTTTTAAAACAAATTCATCTGGAATTCACCAAAACTCAACCCAGCCACTTAAGACTCGGGCTGACCATTATCTCTTCTTTAACCACTTGTCCCCCGCCCACCGTCAATTTACGGCGGGCGGAAGACACTCTCGTTCTGACAGGACGTCATATGACGTCCTGCTTTTAAAATGAGCTAGGCGGCGCGCGCGCGCCGCGTTGCTAGGCACCCGATGCGCGTGCCCGGCGATTGCCCAGCACCAGAGCAGGAAAGTGGATCTGTGTGTGTAAACACACAGATCCACGTCCTGTGAGGGAGAGGGGACCGATGGTGTGTTCCTTGTACATAGGGACAACCATCGGTCACCTCCCCCAGTCAGTCCCCTCCCCCCACAGTTAGAACACATTGAGGAAGCACATTTAACCCCTTCCTCGCCCCCTAGTGTTAACCCCTTCCCTGCCAGTCACATTTATACAGTAATCAATGCATTTTTATAGCAGGGATCGCTGTGTAAATGTGAATAGTCCCAAAAATGTGTCAAAAGTGTCCGATCTGTCCGCCGCA
Source organism: Rana muscosa (assembly GCA_029206835.1). Taxonomy (NCBI): domain Eukaryota; kingdom Metazoa; phylum Chordata; class Amphibia; order Anura; family Ranidae; genus Rana; species Rana muscosa. The sequence goes on along the minus strand of CM055116.1, from coordinate 263,091,593 downwards.
ATATCGCAGTCACAATAAAAATCGCAGATCGCCGCCATTACTAATAAAAAAAAAATGCTATAAATCTATCCCCTATTTTGTAGACGCTATAACTTTTGCGCAAACCAATCAATGCACGCTTATTGCGATTATTTTTTTTACCAAAAATATGTAGAAGAATACGTATCGGCCTAAACTGAGGAAAATTTTAATTGAAAAAAAAAAATGGATATTTATTCTAGCAAAAAGTAAAAAATATTGTGTTTTTTTTTCAAACTGGACGCTCTTCTTTTGTTTATAGCGCAAAAAATAAAAACCGCAGAGGTGATCAAATACCACCAAAAGAAAGCTCTATTTGTGGGAAAAAAGGACGCAAATTTTGTTTTGGAGCCACGTCGCATGAACGCGCAATTGTCATTGAAATTGTGACAGCGCTGAAAGCTGAAAAATGGCTTGGGCAGGAAGGGGGTTTTCGTGCCTGGTAGGGAAGTGGTTAAACATATCTTCACATATCCCAACCGACAGGAGGGCTGCTTTGCAAACCAGCCCTCCTGTCACCATCATCCCAAACCGCGGCCCTCTCAATGCATGTTTGCAGGTTAAGGTTGAAGATGTCCAATCCAACATCAGATAAGTGAATACCAACAAAACGATACAAACCTTGGATGCCACCCTCCAAATCCAAATGGCGAAAAGAAAAACCTATACATTTTTCCATAGCTCGGTTAATTCTTTTACAAACTTTTTCTAATGGCTTAAATGTAGCTGATTCCATCCACCTCAATCTGGGTATTATTTCTGAAAACACCAACACTGTGTTTTCCGAAACAATCTTCAAAAACTTGAACGTATCCTTCATTCTTGACAAGAGCTCAAACGTCTTCACTTTCCCAAGGTCATTACCACCCAAGTGAATTATAATAATCTCAGGAGGGTAAAAAATAGCATAAAGTCTACCTAACTCGTAAATTAAATCATTCCAAACCATTCCCCTTCTACTATACCAATTAACACAAATCGTGGCTGGATCCAAGCCTAAATTTTCGGAGTAAATTCTATCAGCTGCTCTTTTCTGAGCCCAGTAGACAAAAGAATATCCTATTATCCACACCGAGATACGATCACCTGTAACAAAGCAATCGATTAATAAGGACGTATATACAATTTATAAGAGTCCGAGCTCCATCTGCCTATTTTCTTAATGCTATTAGCTTTTTAACCAATCCGAGCATCCTCTGTGGCTGCTTCTATCCTAAATAAATGTGTTGTTATCTTTAAATGTTGTAGATTCAAATGATATAAACACCGTTTTAAAATTACTCTGTATTGATAACCTGTTAAAGGTGAATCGTCCCTATGAATGAACAATAGGTTAGAGAAGCCTGACCTTAAACGCATATATACCCTTAATAACCTTACTGGGCAAATATTGACATCCTGACACTTCTTTAAATATATCCAGGAGCCCATCCCCAAAGGATCTGTCTTGCTATATTTCAAAAATATTCTTACACTTTCCTCTAATAACTGCACATTTGATTCCAAAATACCTGACCTCCCTGACCTAGAAGGGGGTAATAACTCAGATACCCGGAATGCTGCAAAAAATGCCAAAGAAAAAACTGCATTGAACAAACTGGCTTCATACTCTGATGAACATATCACTTTTGTCACATTACATAATTTTAATATTATTCCGGGTTTTATGGGGGATCTATCATCACTATTAAAATGTGATTTCCTATATCCTTTTAATGCCTGCTTCACAGAAAAGAAACTCTGACAAGCCTGCAGATTGAAAAGACGCAGGAAAAAAGATTCTCCAGCTAATGTTTTGCTGATGTGTGCCCAGGAATAATTCTTCCCCATTAATGAATGAAGAAATGCTAACACTATGTTTTCTGAAAATGCAGAAAATGTTAGTTGAAGTGATGATAAGAACGACAGCCACATCAACCATGAGGCAAAATAATTTTTTCAGGTAGATATTGCCACTGAATTCTTAATGTTAATGAAAATCAAATCAGATCCCATAAATGGGGCATGCATGACGCCCTCACTAGGTCCGCCTCTGGCAGCAGGGAGAAAAACCGGTCCATCTGCAGACGAGAGAGAGCGCCAGCTAATATGTTTACCTTACCTTCAATGTATTTTGTCTTTAGCCAGATGTTCCATTTTAGACAAAGAAAAACGAAATGCCGCAAAAAGGACACCACCTGCGGAGACTTGGAGGAAAGACAATTTACAGCAAAACAAACTCCTTTGTTATCTGTGCTCAATAAAATCCTTCTATTTGAAAATTGTGAACCCCATAACTCTAAAGAGGCCACTACTGGGAACAGTTCCAAGAGCACTATATTTTTGCAGAAACCTTTCGCTACCTACCCTCTCGACCAAGCTGATGAGCACCAATGGTTCCCCCAAATAGCTCCGAACCCTATTGAATCTGCTGCATCTGTCTCCAATAAGAAATCACTGTCAACAACTAATTCCTTCTGCCACAGCAAATTCCCACTGAACCCACCCAGGAAATTCTGCCAAACCAAAAGGTCCTCTTTTATTTCAGAGGTCAATCTGCCATGCGATGAAGGGCTCTTTAAACCAGATATAGCTGCGTATAATTCCCTAGCAAAAAATCTCCCCATGTGTAACACCCTTGATGCAAATGCCAGCTGGCCCAGAAGAGATTGCATTTCTTTTAATGTAACCTTCTTCCTCCTAATAAACATCAACAGCATCTGAGAAACTTTGTATATTTTTTCCTTTCGGATAGCCTAAATTCGCCTGCTATTGTATCTAATGTGATACCTAAAAATTCCAAAGATGTTGCTGGAAAAACAGTTTTTTCTTCTGCCAGAGAAATACCAAAACATTTACAAACTGAAAAGACTGCATTGAGCAAATGCATAGAATCCTCTGATTTCTCTAGACCCATAAAAAGAAAATCATCTAAATAATGAATTGAGAAGTCAGAGTCCATCACTACATTTACTTACCCATTCAATAAGAGAAGAAAAAGTTTCAAAATAACAACATGACATTGAACATCCCATTGGGAGGCACTTGTCAAAATAAAAATTACCCTCAAAAAATATCCGAAGGGAATTAAAACAATTTGGGTTCAGTGGGAGAAGTCTAAATGCTGATTTTATATCTGCTTTCGCCATCAAAGCATTCCTACCCAGAACCTGCACCTTCTGCACCGCTGAATCATGAACGATGCATAGGATACCGAAGCTAAATCTGGGTCTATTTGATTGTTTAAAGCATTTCCAAAAGGGAACAATAAGTGCTGAATTTAGCGAAATTCATTTGGTTCCTTTTTGGGAACTATACCTAACGGCGACACCCTGAAATTCAAAAAGGGGGGGGGATTTGAAAGGACCCGCCATTTTACCCGCCCTCACTTCCTTTAATAATTTATCCTTAACAACGTTTGGGAATTCTCTAGCTGATTTTAAGTTATTAACTATGTTGCAACCTATACCTTCAAAAGAGGTTAAATTAAAACCTGCCGAGAAGCCTTCAATTAATAATGAAGCCTTCTGCTGATTTGGGTAAATTCTGAGCCAAGGGAGCATTCTTTGAGGCTCACTGGTGTTACTGCTTTTTGAAAAATGATCTCTCTGACTGGCCTGTAATTTCCAAAAACATTTGTGCACCAGGTGAGCCCAGGAACAAAAAGCACACTCATGCTTGCATTTGCATGAATTCAGCCATTTGCAATGGCTGTCATTAAATGCAAAGCATAGGCCTTTTTTATACGCTGTCCCTGAATTGAAATTTGTGTTACTGGTACTTTGACGTGGATGAAAATTTTGTTTTTGAGGTAAAAATAAGTTCAACCAGAGGCTCACATCTTTGGTACCCCATTGAAGAGATGGTTGGACTGCTAGCTTCTGTCTAAAGCTTTCATCATACGCTAACCAGGAAAACCCACTGAAACTTCTATAAGATTCCAAGATAATATCTACATGCTGAAATAGCGATGAACTATTCTCAGGGAATCTCTCACATAATACACTTGCATAAATGCAGAAAGCTTGCAGCCAGCTATAAAAAGATTTTTAAACCGGCTTACGTTTATCATCCTCCATTCTGTCATCTTTCCTGTCATATCTGTGAGAAAAATCCCTTAATGGAAGAACTGTCACTAAATCAATGTAATCTCCCTGCCAAATTTTTTCTCTTATTGTAGCAGGAAGATGGAAACCCAAAGGAGAAAGCATACAAGGCATACATTCTTTACCTCTATTTTCCTTTACCTGGTTACCGTGAGGAGATTCAAGTACCTGAGGATTAAAAACCTGGTTAACTGACCCACTAGGAGTGCGCATGCGTGAGGCTCCTAAGATGGCCGCTTGAGCCGAGAGCTCCGCTCCATCCCTCCACAGCGGTGCCAAAAGCGGCAAACACGGTGGCGGTTCTGCCCTCATTTCGACACAGCTGACTACCGGAATACCAGAGAACATCCCCAGCTTACTTAATCCTATTTTTTAGAGGTTTTCAGGCCGTTATTTGGCTTACTAATGACAGATGTAAAATCCAAGATGGCCGCCACATCACAGCATTTGCTCCCTGATCCGCCATTTCTGACTGAAAAACTACAGAATACCCGCTCTTCCACTGCTAAGTTCTCCTCAGGAACTCAATAGGTACTTACTCATGTAATTACCACCACTCCAACTACATCTGGAACCATAACTAACCTCTCTGCCTCAGAATATAGCCATACTGCATTGGGGCATGACACCGCTATTCAGGCTATTTCTTTTACCTCAGACGCCTGTCAGGGAATAGAGGCTTATCAAATGGCAGACTTATTTCAGAAATTCTCTGACTTACTTGACAAAGGTCTGGCAGCTACTAATCAAAATATGGAACATATCAACACTGTTCAGGAACAACTGGATATTGCATTGTCAAAAACAGGGATGAGCCGAACACCCCCCTGTTCGGTTCGCACCAGAACCTGCGAACAGACAAAATGTTCGTGTAAACTTTAGAACCCTATTAAATACAATGGACTCGAACGTTCGAAATCTAAAGTGTTAATTATAAAGGCTAATATGCAAGTTATTGTCCTAAAAAGTGTTTGGGGACCCGGGTCCTGCCCCAGGGAACATGTATCAATGCAAAAAGAAGTTTTAAAAACGGCCGTTTTTTCGGGAGCAGTGATTTTAATAATGCTTAAAATGAAAAAATAAAAGTGAAATATTCCTTTAAATTTCGTACCTGGGGGGTGTGTATGATATGCATGTAAAGTGGCGCATGTTTCCCGTGCTTAGAACTGTCCCTGCAAAAAATGTCATTTTTGAAAGAAAAAAATGCATTTAAAACTGACTCGCGGCTATTAATGAATTGTCGGCTCCCGGCAATACATACAAAAGTCATTGATAAAAAAAAAAAAAAGCGTGGGGGTTCCCCAGAATTCAATTACCAGGCCCTTCAGGTCTGGAATGGATATTAAGGGGAACCCCGCCGCAAATTAAAAAAAAAAATTGACGTGGGGTTCCCCCAAATATCCATTCCAGGCCCTTCAGATCTGGCATGGATTTTAAGGGGAACTCCACCCCAAATGTAAAAAAAAAATGGCGTGGAGTCCCCCTAAAAATCCATACCAGACCCCTTATCCGAGCACGCAACCTGGCCGGCCGCAGGGGAAAAGGGGGGGACGAGAGAGCGGCCCCCCCTCCCTCCTGAACCGTACCAAGCCACATGCCCTCAACATTCGGAGGATGTCCCCATGTTGATGGGGACAAGGACCTCATCCCCACAACCCTTGCCCGGTGGTTGTGGGGGTCTGCGGGCGGGGGGCTTATCGGAATCTGGAAGACCCCTTTAACAAAGGGGACCCCCAGATCCCGGCCCCCCCCCTATGTGAATTGGTAAGGGGTACATTGTACCCCTACCATTTCACGAAGAAAGCGTAAAAAAAAGTTTAAAAAAACACACAAACACCTTGAAAAAGTCCTTTATTAAAGCAAAAAAAAAAAAACATTCCAGCTGTGAAATCCAGTGTCCCGCGGCGATCCCGATGTCCAGCGCTGTCCTTCATTGGTTGTGCCTGAGCGGACCTGATGGGGAACTCCCTCTCAGTGTTTTAAATGTATAGACCCGCCCCTTCTAAAGTTCCCCAGATGCGGAACATGAGAAGGGGTGGGTCTATACATGTATTACCAAAGTGAGAGCAGTTCCCCATCAGGTCCGCCCCCTCGGTATGTCAGACCCGCCTACGTCATTGGCTTGAGCGGGGAACTTCCTTCACTATGTAAATTTAAATTTACACAGTGAAGGAAGTTCCCCGCTCAAGCCAATGACGTAGGCGGGTCCGACATACCGAGGAGGCGGACCTGATGGGGAACTTCTCTCAGTGTGGTAATACATGTATAGACCCGCCCCTTCTCATGTTCCGCATCTGGTCCGCTGAGCGGACCTGATGGGGAACTTTAGAAGGGGCGGGTCTATACATTTAAAATACTGAGAGGGAGTTCCCCATCAGGTCCGCTCAGGCACAACCAATGAAGGACAGCGCTGGACATCGGGATCGCCGCGGGACACTGGATTTCAGCGCTGGAATGTTTTTTATTTTTTTTAAATAAAGGACTTTTTCAAGGTGTTTGTGTGTTTTTTTAAACATTTTTTTACGCTTTCTTCGTGAAATGGTAGGGGTACAATGTACCCCTTACCAATTCACATGGGGGGGGGCCGGGATCTGGGGGTCCCCTTTGTTAAAGGGGTCTTCCAGATTCCGATAAGCCCCCTGCCCGCAGACCCCCACAACCACCGGGCAAGGGTTGTGGGGATGAGGCCCTTGTCCCCATCAACATGGGGACATCCTCCCCATGTTGAGGGCATGTGGCTTGGTACGGTTCAGGAGGGAGGGGGGGCCGCTCTCTCGTCCCCCCCTTTTCCCCTGCGGCCGGCCAGGTTGCGTGCTCAGATAAGGGGTCTGGTATGGATTTTTAGGGGGACTCCACGCCATTTTTTTTTTAAATTTGGGGTGGAGTTCCCCTTAAAATCCATGCCAGATCTGAAGGGCCTGGAATGGATATTTGGGGGAACCCCACGTCAATTTTTTTTTAAATTTGCGGTGGGGTTCCCCTTAATATCCATTCCAGACCTGAAGGGCCTGGTAATTGAATTCTGGGGAACCCCCACGCTTTTTTTTTTTTTTTTATCAATGACTTTTGTATGTATTGCCGGGAGCCGACAATTCATTAATAGCCGCGAGTCAGTTTTAAATGCATTTTTTTCTTTCAAAAATGACATTTTTTGCAGGGACAGTTCTAAGCACGGGAAACATGCGCCACTTTACATGCATATCATACACACCCCCCAGGTACGAAATTTAAAGGAATATTTCACTTTTATTTTTTCATTTTAAGCATTATTAAAATCACTGCTCCCGAAAAAACGGCAGTTTTTAAAACTTCTTTTTGCATTGATACATGTCCCCTGGGGCAGGACCCGGGTCCCCAAACACTTTTTAGGACAATAACTTGCATATAAGCCTTTATAATTAGCACTTTAGATTTCTCCCATAGATTTTTCGAATTTGCCGCGAACACCCCAATTTTTTCGCTGTTCGGCGAACGGGCGAACAGGCAATGTTCGAGTCGAACATGAGTTCGACTCGAACTCGAAGCTCATCCCTAGTCAAAAATCGATGAACTCAAAAATAGGTCCCGCAGATACAATGTCAGAATTAGGGGACTTCCTGAATCTGTAATTGATGTACCCAAAGCGGTCCAGGACTTATTTAGAAATATGCTTCCTAATACCCCACTTGACCGACTGGAACTGGATAGGGCACACAGAGCCCTGGGACCACCTAGGAAGGATGGCAATCCGAGGGACATTATTGTCAAGCCTCATTTCTATGCAGTGAAGGAAGATATTATGAAGCAAGCTAGATCTTCTCCAAAAGTGACATACCAGGGTCATTCAATTCAATTGTTTGCTGATCTTTCTCCGTCCACTATGCAGCGCAGGAGGTCATTGAAACCTTTATTGTTAGTCCTCACTAAAAGGGATATCAGATACAGATGGGCCTTTCCATTCGCTGTTAGATTTACTATCAACGGGAAATCCTATTCTTTCTCCAACTTTCAAGAAGGTGAAAAGTTGTTCTTACAACTGAAATTAATCTCGCATGAGGCAGAAATGGATACTTCTCCGCCCAGTTCTGGATCATCTAAAAGACCAACGCCGACGAGTCCAAATTCTCTCCAATGGAACAAAGGAAGAGCTAAAAAATGAAGGATGCTGGCCCTACTTGATTTGATTGTATTGTCTGTTTTTTTTTTTCTTCCCTTTATTCTCGTTTGGACCGAGGGTCCAACTTTTCCCTTTGGGGAAGTCTGTCGATTGTTCTCCCCCTTCCGCATTTTTTGTGCCCCTAGTGACTTAAATTTACAACAACAACCTGTCCTAGCTTATTTTTTAATATTTTTTTTTATGTATATATATATATATATATATATATATATATATATATATATATATATATGGATAAATTCTAAACTTTCATATATAGACTTATATATGGACTTGACACTCTTATTATCTCTCTTCAAATAGATATATGTGTGTATGTGTATGTGTATATGTATATATGTGTGTATGTATGTATGTGTATGTGTGTGTATGCATATGTATGTGTGTGTATATGTATGTGTATGTATATGTATATATGTGTGTATGTATATGTATGTGTATGTATATGTATACATATGTATGTATATATATATATATATATGTGTATACATTTTTTTTTGAGGGGTAGTGATTCGCTAATCCTATATAGGTCACTTGTGGACATCCTGATATGTTCAGTTCAAAATGTTATATAACCGTGTTACAACTTGAATGCAATTTTTTTTCTTTTGGGGGCGTCCTGTGGGGGGGTGGCTCACATGCGCCTCCACCTATCTCTTGAAGACCAGTAGTCTTTGGAGGATAGGTTGTCTGTACCTTTGGGTCAGACATTTTTGTTGAAGGGCTCTGGGGGGTTGTCTCCCCCCCCGGATCCTGATATTTGATGCTAGGAGACTTTTCTTTTTTTTTTCTTTTTTTATTGGTTCTACTTTTTCAATTTTTTTTCTTCTCCCTCATCCTTCTTCTCTTCCCCTCTGTGTACATGCCTGACTTATCTGTATTTTACAGGATCACATCCACCAGATTTACAGTGAGCACATTCACATATGGGTATCTGCTGAGAGAAATTCTGAGCTCAACTTCTACCAGCTATCTCTTCTGGGTGAGTGGGTATGACTGTAATAGATGCTTCCACCTTGACTTCCATGGCTAATACCACACATTCCAACCTACTAATTGCCTCGCACAATTTACAGGGCCTAAACTCTCCAACGAAAAGGAGAAAATTTTTAGACTATTATAAAACTCTTAAAATTGATATTCTTTAGTTTCCTACTATGCCCCTAACAAGGGTCAAGCTTCTTTTTTTAAAGTCATGATGGATTCCCTCAATCCCTTACTAGAAGGCACGATCCTTCTTGGAGGTGATTCCAATGTTGCTTTGGACCAGGCTTTGGACAAATCTAAACCCCAAGGTACTCAACTAACTAGACCTACTAGAGAAAGCCACAAATTTGCAAAATTACTTTCGACCCATAACCTGGCTGACATATGGAGGGAGCTGAATCCTTCAAAAAGAGATTTCACTCACTTCTCTCATCCGCATAATACATATGCTAGAATTGATCATATTTTAACATCCACATCTCTTCTCCCATTTATTCTCAATGCTCGTATTAAAGATACTGTCCTTTCAGATCACTGAATTGTACTTATAGCTCTTCACTCTAATGCTTTGAGCGGAAAGAGGGGCAATTGGAAACTCAACTAATCCATTCTTTCTGATCCATTAAGAGTTGAGACGATTAATAAAGCTCTTCAAGATTATTTTCTTCTCAATGATACTGGAGAAGTCTCGGTTGAAACGCTTTGGGCGTCTCATAAGGCTTTCATACGGGGTAAAATAATTCAGCTAGCAACGCAACTCAAAAGGGAACGTAAAGATAAAATAGACCGCTTAGAAAAAGAATATGCCCCTCTCAGAGCCAAACACAAAAAGGACCCGTCCAAAGTTCCTATTGCCCTCATTGATAAAGCTAGACTTGATCTAAACTTACCCCTCACTACTCAAGCTGATAAAGCTATTCGCTGGACGAGTAACAAATTCTATGTTCATGCTAACAAAATAGGACCCTTATTAGCTGCTAAGTTTTCCCCCCGGGTTCGAATCAATACTACTCCTAAAATCAGAATTTCTGGTCAGCCTCCCACAGCTAACCCTGTCAAAGTTCTGGAGGCCTTTCATGACTTTTTTTCCAACCTCTATAAATCTTCCTCCCAAATTGATACAGACTCAGTTACTAAATTCCTTGATGATCTTCCCATTCCTACCCTTCTCTCTTCGCATAGGGATTTACTTGAATCTGCCTTTACTGAGGAGGAGGTTCTTGAAGTCATTAAAGGTCTCAAAGCGGGTTCGGCTCCGGGTCCTGACGGGTTCTCTATTCCCTATTATAAGGCCTTCGCGGAAACATTAGCTCCACATTTAACTAAATTTTTCAATGCTAAAACAGTGGGTGTTCCTTTAGATGCCCAATTAAATACTGCATATATAACAATTTTACCTAAGCCTGATAAAAATCCTGAAGAAATTAATAACTACCGTCCAATCTCTTTGATAAACAATGATATAAAAATAATGACGAAGATACTAGCCAATCGTCTAGCCTCTTTTATTAATGTGTATATACATAAAGATCAAGTTGGCTTCATCCCTGGTAGACAAGGGCCTGACAAGATAAGGAGAGCAATAGATTTAATCTCTATACTTCAGACTAATTGGAAGGGGGGCACGAGGCAACAGGGATTCCTTTTATCATTAGACCTTCATAAGGCTTTTGATTCTGTTTCATGGACTTATATTTTTACCCTTATGGAACGTTGGGGTTTTGGAATGCGCTTTAGGGGTCTTCTTCACTCCCTATACTCTCATCCCACAGCATTGCTTCGTCTCCAAGGTCATTATTCAAAACCGATTAAAATAGAAAAAGGCACTAGGCAAGGTTGCCCGCTTTCTCTGCTCATCTTTGCCATTGTGATAGAAACCCTGGCAATAGCAATTCGTCAAAATCCTAGCGTTAAGGGGGTGGTATGCGGAAATCAAAAACATAAATGTGAGCTATTTGCGGATAACATTCTTTTGTTTGTTACTTCCCCTTTAATTTCTTTACCAAACATTTGCAAAGTACTTAATGACTTTTCTAAAATTTCAGGTCTAACAGTAAACTATACGAAATCACAGGCCGTAGACATCTCGCTCCCCTGTTCTGTTGTTTCCTCATTACAGCAATCATTCAAATTTGAATGGAAAGATTCTATCAAATACCTAGGTATAACTCTAATTGCACGAACGGAAAATCTATATGACTGTAACTATCCGCCCCTATTTAAGAAATTGGAAATTGATCTCAAAGCCTGGTCCAAATATGATATGTCCTGGCTTGGCAAAATCAATTCTGTCAAAATGACTTTACTCCCGAGGATTCTTTATTATTTTAGATCATTGCCCATCCCTAATAAAAAAAATCATTTGAAGTCATTTCAGAGCAAGATTCTCAAATTTATTTGGGGTTCCTCTGGTTACCGTGTATCACAGAGCACTCTTTTTCTTCATAGAAATAGAGGGGGACTAGGTCTCCCAGACTTATACAAATACTTTGTTTCAGCAAGATTAGCACAACTCTCCTCAATATACTCTAAGACTGAAAAGCCTGATTGGGTCCTAATAGAAAATCAAGCAGTACCCTGCTTTTCCTTGGATTATCTCCTATGGTGCCCTACCAAGTTTCGTCCTCCTATAATGTCTCCTACCTTGTTGCAATCTATAGCGCTTTGGGACAAATTTAGAAATCTTCCAACCCTTACATCTGCTGGACGGCCTCTCACACCTGTATTTAATAATCCAGATTTTCCCCCTGGTCTGAATGTTGATGATTTTAGATGGTGGACTAATAGGGGACTATACCGTATAGGAAACTTCATTAAATCTGGGTGTCTTATATCCCTAGATCATTGTATTAAAATATTAAAACTCCCAGACTCTGAAAAATTACATTATCGCCAAATTTCACAATTCCTGACAAGTACATGGAAGGATATCCCTTCCTCGATCCAATATACTAATTACGAAACATGGTACGATAGAGCTATGGAATCAGGGGGAGGTATTTCTCTAGTGTATTCGTCCCTCACTCATTCTAATGAGAAGTCCCCCTACATGACAGCTTGGGAAAAGGACTTCCGTTGTACTTTGGACCTGAAAGTCTGGCATACTGCTTGTTCGAAGTCCTTTAAAGGTGTTCTGAATGTATATCTGGTGGAAGCCAATGTAAAAGTTTTAACAAGGTGGTATCTTACCCCCTCTAAATTAGCTACTATTTACCCTTCAGGTGATCCTTCATGCTTCAGAGGTTGCCAACTTATAGGATCAATGGCCCATATATGGTGGGAGTGTCCTAGGATTTGCCCCTTTTGGAATAAAGTTTTTAATTTAATCTTTAAAGTCACTGGAAACCAGATTCCCAGATCCCCATTTGTTGCTCTCCTGAATGCACATCTTCCTCGTATATCTAAACCTACTCAATTACTGATTCACTTCATTCTCACCGGAGCAAAGATCACCATAGCAAAAGCTTGGAAAAAACAAAAACCCTTCCTTTTTGATGTCAAACGAAAGATTTCTTGGAATATGACTCAAGAAAAACTAACTAGTATATTAAATAACACAGTTCCAAAATTTGAAGAGATATGGGAACCTTGGGCGAATTATATTGGATTATCTCTTCATTGAATTGTTCCATTGTTTTCTAGCTTGGGATCGTTAAGTCAGGCATGTACACCCCTCTCCCCCCCCCTCCTTACATCTTTTATTGTGCTTTTATCTTCTATTTTTATTTTTATCTTTATTTTTTCTGATATGAATCTTGGAGATACTTATGAGAAACATATTCTTATGATATTCCTAGGGTATTTACAACATTTTTTGATTGATAGGTTATAGTGTGGATGACCCTTCATCCTATTTCATTGGTTTTATCTCTTGATTTGTAAGGGTTAGAGGGCTTTCTTAAGAGCCCATTCAAATACACATGGGATCCCCTCTCCTGGCACAGCATGATCCCTATAGGGGTGCCATGGAGGGGCGTGGATCTCGATTAATTCATTTTTTCTTTTTATTCTGGTTTAGCTAAAGTAAATCTATATAACATTTTTTAGGCTTTCTGGCCTTTATCTGATAAATCTTCTATTGAAAGTAGAGATACGTATTTTCTATTTTATTTATTTTTATTTAATTTTTGGAATATGGAATATTATTTGTGCTGTCTATATTATTATTCTCCTGTATGAAATATTCGTATGTTATACTGTATATTATTTGTTTTATTTCATGATTTATTTTATGATTATTGAAAAATAAAATATTTTGAAAGAAAAACCTGGTTAACTACATTGTCATTTGCATTCATAACTTCAGACCAAACTCCCGCTGCAATATCACCACCTGGTTTTTCAACCTGTGTTTCATTATCTTTACGCAGGGTATAAATTAACTGCTCTAATGTTGAAAATAATGCAGAAAGCTGGTTCTTAGTGTCATTCTTACCATTGCCTACAGCTTTGCGCTGCACTTGTGGACTGTGCATAGGAGACTCACACCGCACAGGAATTGCGCTGCCGGCTTTATCTGCTCCTGCTATGCTTCCTCTCCTTGTCCCCTGAGCTGCTGTCTCTTCAAATGCCTGCTGCCTTATGAGAAATCCTTCTCTGTCTTGACCCTGTGGTGCTGTTCCTCTGCCTAGTCATGCCGCCCAAGTCTCTGCCCACCTCTGCCTCTCCATTGTGCCTCTGAATCATGACGGCTTCTGCCTGCTCCTGAGGCCGACCTCCCTCTTCTGCTCTCAGTGCGAGCTGGCGATACAGGACTGAAGCTCCTCCTCTGCTGATGCCGCCTCTTACCTACCGTCCTCCTCTTCCACCCGAGCCACGCCTTCTTGACCCCTGACCTCCACGGCTTCTTCCGCAGGAAATTCATTTGCCATGTTCAGCATATGGCTATGCAGGGAGTCTGTGCTGACCCGCTCCATCTCCTCTGGTCCTCCGTCATTCACTTCACCTGCTCCAGACACCTCATGACCCGAAGGTAATGACAGACAACTCCACAGCCATGTCTCTCCTCCCTCTGCTTCTGCCCTCTCCAGCAGCTGGCGGACTAGTGTTTTCATGGTGACATGATTATCACCTCAGAGACTACTGAAAAAATTATTTCCTGTAAAAGCTCTTCTGACGACTCTTCTCAGGTGACTGGCATAATTCCAGTCAGGGGGGTTCTATATATAGCCCCCCAAGCACCTTCTAGAATTTTCCAAGGTCATCTGACCCCTAAGCCCAATCACCTTTCACCTTTCCACCTTTGCACTCCTATGTCAGGTGACCTACTAAACCCAATAGAAATAACCCTAAAAAAAACTTTTTTATACTAAAACCAACGCCACGGTCCCATGAGGCAAGGGGGGCCTAAATAGGCTTACCCCCTTTTACTCCACATTCTTAGATAATATTATTACAGGTACAGTACTTTTATAGCACCAACAATTTTTGCAGCACTCTACATACATGTTGCACCTTGGCATCAGTCACTGCCCTTAAGGAGCTTACAATCTAAGGTCCCTAACTCACATATATACATACACATACTAGGGCCAATTTAGACAGGGGCCAATTAACCTACCAGCATGTCTTCCGAGGGTGGGAGGAGACCCATGCAGGCATAGGGAGAACATACAAACTCCAGGCAGGTAGTGCCATAGTTTGGATTCACATTATCGACCCTAGTGCTGCCAGGCGGAAGTGCTAACCACTTAGACACTATGCTGATATGATGGCTGCATTCATTTTATTTTTTAAGCTTTCTTTTTTATTTTCACCTGGTGATCCAACCAGTAAGTCTGTTGCTTTTAAACAGAACAACCTATTCTGCAGATGTGGCAGTTAGAGGGTTTAGACAAACCATTTAACACTGACAGGGGTGCTTACAATAATCAGCTTTTATTTCTTTATGTAAAATTGTTATCCCAAAAGGAAGAAAAAACTGTTGCTGTTACTGTTTCTAAAGTGTAAGCTGGAATTTGGCTTAAATTTGTTAGTGTATCTAAATCTGCTAGTACATGTAACACTCCCTCTCCCCAGGTTAAAATTGTTGCTGCCCAAAAGTGTCTGTGTTACACCTTCATCCAGAGTGTAGATACTCTAATACAGGAAGTGTGTTACTGGCCAGGTCACCAGGTGAAAACAGACGGAAGAAAGCCTAAAAGAAAGAAAACAAATGCAGCCACCACATCTAATAATTAGTAGTAGGGATGAGCTCGGTGTTCGAGTCGAACATAAGTTCGACTCGAACATCGGCTGTTCGCAGCGTTCGGCGAACAACGAACGATTTGGGCCGTTCGCGCCAAATTCGAGTGACGCGAACGGCCCACAATACACTGCGCCATCGCAGTGTAATCCCGGCGCTGTGATTGGCCAAGCATGCACTGTGACCATGCATGCTTGGCCAATCACAGCGCCGGCAGCGAGGAGAGCAATGATTGGCCACAGGCAGGATGCCTGTGGCCAATTATAGCTGAGGGGGTTTAGTACACACCCCACACTATAAAAGGCCGCCAGCGCGGTGGCCTCGTGTAGTGTGTTCCGGAGCAGGGAAAGTGAAGGATAGGCAGGGACAGTGTCAAATCTATTCTTTGCTAAACCTTGTGTGTAGGGACAGAGAACGATAGGCAGGGAGAGTGTCAGTGTCATATTCTTTGCTAAACCTTGTGTGTAGGCAGAGAGAAGGATAGGCAGGGAGAGTGTCAGTGTCATATACTTTGATAAACCTTGTGTGCAGGGAGAGAGAAGGATAGGCAGGGGACAGTGTCAGTGTCATTGTTGCTAAGCCTCCTGCACATTATACACCTGAAGTTAGCCCGTATTGCTGCTTTTTCCTGGTGTGTTACACCAACAGGCATTTGCGGCACTTACAGCGGGCGGAGTGTGCCTCCTGATCATATTACACCTGAAGTTAGCCTGTATTGCTGCTTTTTCCTGGTGTGTTACACCAACAGGCATTTGCGGCACTTACAGCGGGCGGAGTGTGCCTCCTGATCATATTACACCTGAAGTTAGTCTGTATTGCTGCTTTTTCCTGGTGTGTTACACCAACAGGCATTTGCGGCACTTACAGCGGGCGGAGTGTGCCTCCTGATCATATTACACCTGAAGTTAGCCTGTATTGCTGCTTTTTCCTGGTGTGTTACACCAACAGGCATTTGCGGCACTTACAGCGGGCGGAGTGTGCCTCCTGTTCATATTACACCTGAAGTTAGCCTGTATTGCTGCTTTTTCCTGGTGTGTTACACCAACAGGCATTTGCGGCACTTACAGCGGGCGGAGTGTGCCTCCTGATCATATTACACCTGAAGTTAGCCTGTATTGCTGCTTTTTCCTGGTGTGTTACACCAACAGGCATTTGCGGCACTTACAGCGGGCGGAGTGTGCCTCCTGATCATATTACACCTGAAGTTAGCCTGTATTGCTGCTTTTTCCTGGTGTGTTACACCAACAGGCATTTGTGGCACTTACAGCGGGCGGAGTGTGATTCCTGCAAAATATACTCCTGAAGCTAGGCCTTATTGCTGGTTTTCCCATTTCCCTGCAGGCCATTAGAATGTCTGGAAGGCAAACAAGGAGAGGCAGACAGTCAGGAGCCAATAAAAGAGGGCAAGCAAGCTCTGTGTCTAGAGACAACAGTGCTGGTCGTGGACGCGGTGCATCGCCATCAGCACGTGGCCATGGGACACGCTTGTCCTTCTTTTCGGCAACTGGACGTGTTGAGCCGCATCATGCCGAAGACTTGGTAGAGTGGATGACCAAGCCCTCCTCATCCTCCTCATCCTATCTCACCTAGGCTCAGGGTACTGGAAAAGCAGCTGCCAAAGCGTCCTCTTCCCTGGTATCAATGTCATCATCAGTCACTCCTTCCCTAGACCAACAATGTCCTCCTGAGGAGTCCCCCGAACTGTTTGAGCACAGTGTTGGGTACATGCTCCAGGAGGATGCCCAGCGTTTCGAAGGGTCTGATGATGATACCCAGCTAGAGGAAGGCAGTAGCGTGAGAGCAGAGAGAGGGGATGCTCAAGAAGGACACCAATCTGGCAGTCATGTTCCAGCAGCTGCAGCATACTGCCAGATTGGCTCCAGTGATGAGGAGGGAGGGGATGATGAGCTCACTGACTCCACGTGGGTGCCTAATAGGAGAGAGGAGGAGGAGGATGAGGATGAGGAGGAGGCACATCTCCAACGAGGCAGGATGCCCTCGGGGGGCCAGCGTAAGGGCAGCACACCGACGGAATCACACCGCAGAGCTCCGCCTGTGCAGGGCGCTGCCTCTGCCCGTTATTCAAAAAGTTCTTTGGTGTGGGCCTTTTTTGAGTCGAGTGCATCAGATCGCACAGCTGCTGTTTGCAACATATGTCTCAAGCGTATATCGCGTGGCCAAAACATCACCCGCTTGGGCACCACATGCTTGACCAGACATATGTTGGCCTGCCATGCAGCTCGTTGGCAAGCCTACCTTAAAGACCCACACCAAAGAACAAAGCGGACCTCTTCTTGCACCGCATCAGCTGGGATCTCCAACCCCACTATACCTTCAGTCCTCACTGAAACCTGCACTGAGAGGAATGAAGGTGTAGAATTAGGTGTGTCACAGCCAAGTACTTGCGGGCACTCTGCTAGCAGTACACCGACGTCCGATTCTAGCAGGCAAATTTCCCTGCCCCAGCTGCTGGACCGTCGAAAGAAGTTCACTCCCAGCCATCCACATGCCCAGCGGTTGAATGCTAGCTTGGCTAAATTGCTAGCGCTTCAACTGCTGCCTTTTCAGTTGGTAGACTCGGCCCCCTTCCATGAGTTTGTGCAATGTGCGGTTCCTCAGTGGCAGGTTCCCAAACGCCACTTTTTCTCACGGAAAGCGATTCCGGCTCTCTACCGGCATGTGGAAGGCAATGTCTTGGCCTCGCTGGACAGGGCGGTCAGCGGTAGGGTGCATATTACCGCTGACTCATGGTCCAGCAGGCATGGACAGGGACGTTACCTTTCTTTCACGGCCCATTGGGTCACTCTTTTGGCAGCTGGGAAGGATGCAGGACAAGGTGCAGTAGTGTTGGAGGTTGTTCCACCGCCACGCCTCCAAAATGCTACTACTGGTTGTGACACACCTCTGTCCTCCACCCCCTCCTCTTCTTCTTCCTCCATGGCCTCTTCCTGTGCTTTGTCCTCGGAACCAGCGGTGCTCCGTAGGCGTTCAAGGGGCTACGCAAGTACGCAGGCAAAAAGATGCCATGCCATGCTTGCGCTGGTGTGTTTGGGGGACAGGAGCCACACTGAGGCAGAGGTTCTGTCTGCTCTGCAGGGGCAGGCCGAGAGGTGGTTGATGCCACGCCAGCTTAAGCCAGGAATGGTAGTTTGCGACTATGGCACCAACCTCCTCTTCGCTCTCTGACAGGGACAACTGACCCATGTGCCCTGTGTGGCTCACGTCCTTAACCTGGTGGTGCAGCGGTTCTTGGGCAGGTACTCGGGCTTACAGGATGTCCTGAGGCAGGCCAGCAAAGTCTGTGTGCATTTCCGCAGATCTTATAATGCCAGTGCTCGCCTGGCTGAGCTGCAAAAGGAGTTGAACCTGCCCAAGAACCGCCTTATATGTGACATGCCCACCAGGTGGAACTCAACGTTGGCCATGCTGCAGCGGCTGCACACGCAGCAGAGGGCCATCAATGAGTACCTGTGCGACTACGGCACCAGGACAGGGTCAGGGGAGCTTGGGTTTTTTTCACCACGCCAGTGGGGCATGATCAGGGATGCATGCACTGTCCTGGCACCATTTGAGGAGGCCACGAGGATGGTGAGAAGTGACAGTGCATGCATCAGTGACACTGTACCTCTTGTCCACCTGTTGGAACATACGCTGCGTGGAATAATGGACAGGGCACTTGAGGCAGAACAGAGGCAGGAAGAGGAGGACTTCCTTGCCTCTCAAGGCCCCCTTTACCCAGACAGTGTTCCTTCTGTCCCACACATCGCACAGGAAGAAGAGGAGGAGGAGGAGGAGGATTGTGTCAGCATGGAGGTGGAGCCTGGCACTCAGCATCATCAGCAGCAGTCTTTTAGGGATGATTTACAGTCCCAAGGAACCAGTCGACTTGTACGTGGCTGGGAGGAGGTGGCTGCGGATCATGTCGTCCTTAGTGACCCAGAGGACTCCGGACCGAATGCCTCAGCTAACCTACGCTGCATGGCCTCCCTGATCCTGCAAAGTCTGCGGAAGGATCCTCGTATTCTTCGGATTAAGGAGAGGGACCATTACTGGCTGGCCACTCTCCTTGATCCACGGTACAAGGGTAAGGTTGCGGACCTTATCTTACCCACGCAGAGGGAGCAGAGGATGAGACAACTGCGGGAGGCCTTGCAGAAAGGTCTGTGCAATGCGTTCCCAGAGACTGGGAGGTTACAAACTCCTGGTCCTGGACAACGAGTTGCTGAGGCTTCGGTCAGTCAAAGAAGGAGCGGTGGGGAAGGTGGCCGTCTGACCGATGCGTTCAGACAATTCTTTAGTCCGCAGCCCCAAGGTATGATCGGTTCCAGCAACCATCGCCAGCGTCTGATATACATGGTGCAGGAATTCCTAGGGGCAAGGTCAGACTTGGACACCTTCTCCACCGAAAATCCTCTGGCTTACTGGGTCTTGAGGATGGATCACTGGCCAGAGCTTGCACAGTATGCAATTGAGCTACTAGCTTGTCCTGCATCCAGCGTTCTTTCAGAACGCACATTCAGTGCTGCTGGAGGATTTGTCACGGATCACAGGGTGCGCCTGTCCACCGACTCTGTTGATCGACTGACCTTCATAAAGATGAACCAGTCTTGGATCACCACCAGCTACCAAACACCTGAAGCTGATATAACAGACTAATTTATTTTCAAATGTCACATCCCTTCAAGACTGATGCTGATGCTGAGAGACTGTCCTGTTATGTTGACTGACTATCCTCCTCCTCCTCAATGATCCGATTGATGATGATAGCTTGGAAGAACATTTTTGTTTCTGGGTGCCGCCACCAGTGGCTAAGGCCCAATTTTTCAGCCCCTGTTTAACAGGGGCATGTAATTAAAATTTTTGATGCAATTCTTTGCAACAGGGCTCATTGCTGTGCTCCAAGTACAGTATCTGTAAGGGGTTGCAGTGTTGTGGCACCAGTGCCTAAGGCCCAATTTTTCTGCCCCTGTTTAACAGGGGCATGTAATTACAATTCTTGATCTAATAATTCACAGCAGGGCCCATTCCTGCGCCCACCAAGAGTAACTGTGAGGCCTTACAGTGTTGTGTCAACACCACCACCACCACCACCAAAGGCCCAATTTTTCAGCCCCTGTTCAACAGGGGTATGCAATTACAATTCTTGATCTAATAATTCACAGCAGGGCCCATTCATGCGCCCACCAAGAGTAACTGTGAGGCCTTACTGTGTTGTGTCAACACCACCACCACCACCACCAAAGGCCCAATTTGTCAGCCCCTGTTCAACAGGGGTATGCAATTACAATTCTTGATCTAATAATTCACAGCAGGGCCCATTCCTGCGCCCACCAAGAGTAACTGTGAGGCCTTACAGTGTTGTGTCAACACCACCACCACCACCAAAGGCCCAATTTTTCAGCCCCTGTTCAACAGGGGCATGCAATTACAATTCTTGATCTAATAATTCACAGCAGGGCCCATTCATGCGCCCACCAAGAGTAACTGTGAGGGCTCACAGTGTTGTGGCAACACCAACATGTAAGGGGCAAATTTCAGCTGAGTATATACGGCAGGCCCCTACTTTCAAACATCCAACTTACAAACGACTCCTCCTTGCAAACGGAAGGATACAACAGGAAGTGAGAGGAAATCTACCCCTAGGAAGGCAAATTCTCTCCTGTAAGAGTTAATATGGGGAAAAAAGTGTCTCCTCTCCACTGATGCTTTATCACTAATTCTTGTTTCAATAAAAAAACCAAATTTTCAAAAAACATTTGTCATTAGGACGGAAAGTGAGGTGAACTGTTCTGAACAGGTGCACACTGCACAGACAGCAAAACAAATGTTACAGGGGTGATAACCCTTCCCTATGTTTTCCAAAAAGCTTAAAAATAGATTTCTTGGCTGGAGCTACACTTAAACAATGTACCTGTTCAAAATTACAAACAGATTCTACATAAGAACAAACCTACAGTCCCTGTCTTGTATGCACCGCCTGTATACGGCTGTTCAGAGTATATAGGGCCTTTTTTATTTTGTGTGCGGGGTTCCCCTTAATATCCATACAAGACCCAAAGGGGCTGGTAATGGGCTGGGGTAGGGGGGGGGTGATGGGGTAGCTATGCCATTTTTCTTAAAGATTTTCATCCATATTACCGGGACCAGACATTACATTAAAGCCGCAGGCAGTTTTAAATGGCTTTTTTTCCTTCAGAAATGTAATTTTGTGCAGGGACAGTTCTAAACACGGGAAACACGTGGCACTTCACAGGCATACTTTAGACACCCCCCAGGTATGAAATTTAAAGGAATATTTGACTTATTTTTTTCACTTTATGCATCATTAAAATGACTGCTCCCGAAAAACGGCAGTTTTTAAAACTTTTTTTTGGATTGATACATGTCCCCTGGTGCAGAACCCGGGTTCCCAAACCCTTTTTAGGACAATAACATGCATAATAGTCGTTATAATTAGCACTTTAGATTTCGAACGTTCGCATTCATTGTATTTAATAGGGTTCTAAAGTTCGTGCGAACTTTCGGTCCGTTCGCGGGTTCTGGTGCGAACCGAACCCGGGGGTGTTCGGCTCATCACTAATTAGTAGACTGCAATATATTAAATTTTTGGTTTTGGGTTTAATACGGCCTTCTGTCTCTAGTTATATAGAAGATATTTTTATTCACTATGATGGTTATGTTCACATGTTTTCACTGCAATTGTTCACTTTATATTTTTGATCTTACCTGGATCTTCATTAGAAGACAAGGAGAGAGGCGCCTCTAAGTGCAATAGTGTAACAAGTTTTTAATAGTAGATACAAATACACTCACATTTAGGTGAATTAACATAGGCGTTTAAAATGTCAGGATGACGATCATCAGCAGCAGGTCACAGGGGGTTCTCAGCTCTGCGTAGAATGACAGGAGTGTCTCTGAAGATGGAGCGGCCGGCTTCCGGGGACAACGATCCTGTAGTGTGTTAAGAGCGAGGCTAGGAGCGCACATGTGGTTAAGCTGCAGAGGGTGACGTCATCAAAAATGGACGCGTTTCGTGAGCGTGCGGACTTGCGGTGTCCTGGCAAGTCGCGCTCCTTTATCAACATGACATAAGGGCAGAAGTGGATAGACGCCTTATATAGGGACAAGGATGAGGAAGTGAGCTGGATGGGGTGGGGCTGGGAGAAGGTGGTGTCCAATGACAGGAGGAATGGAGAGGTCATGTGATCGGGATGGCCTGGATCACATGACCTGATCACATGACCAAAAAAAAAAAAAAAAAAAAAAAAACCTGACCTGATCACATGATCACATGACCTAAAAAAAAAAAAAAAAAAAAAAAAAAAAAAAAAAACAACACAATTAGCAAATGGGGATAGATCAAGGATAATGGATGGACCGGAAAATAGATATAAATAATAATAATAAATAATAAATGGCATTAATAGTGACGGTGTTGGATGGGTATAAGTATGAATGGGCCCGATCGCGAAAAATATATATATATATATAATAATAGATGTGAATGTTAAGGGTCACGAAAAAAACATATACATATATATACATATACACACATATACATATATATACATACATACATATATATATACACATACTAATAATAAAATAGCATTAATATAGGCAGTACTGCGGGAATAAACGGGGTATAAAGAAGAATAACGGGTCATAAAATATAATAAATATGAATAGAAAGGGTCACGGAAAATATATATTAATGATAAGTGCCATTAATGCAGGCAATGCTGCAGGAATAGGCGGGTAGACAAATGGCAAAGTATGTCTCCTTATAAATAATATGATATATGGAACATGTTACATGTATATAGAAAATTTCCGAAAGGTGATGATGATGGCAACTGTATATATCCAATTGATAATATTAGTATGATAGTTTGATAAGTAATATGAGATTAATACAAAAAAGGGAAAAAAGGGGAAGGGGAGGGCATAATGTTATTATGGGGGGGGGGGGAAGATGAGGGGCAAATGAAAGAAAGGAAGAGGGAAGGGGAAACAGGAATGGGGAGGGGAGGGATTAGGGAAAAAAAAAAAAAAAAGGTGGGGGAGGGGGGAAAAAGAAATAATAAAAGGAAGGGGAAAAAAAGTTGACTATGGGGAAGAGATATGCCATGCTGATATGTATGACAGTAAAACATATACATCTATGCATATTAGTTTACACAAGTGTACGGATAATCACATACATGGAGCTTAATAGAATGATAATTTTTCAAAAAACAAAGTAATAACGTGAACTACATCAACTGTAAGGATGTAGTATAAGAATAAATGAATTAAATCAAATATACTAACATAGGTAATATATGGGCAATATGTCAGTATATGATACAAACTGTGGTTATATATATTCCGACAATAAAAATCAAATCAGTGCAATAAGGGTATTACCCAATAGATAAAAGGTTAAAATATTAAAAATATATAAATTCTACAAAATTCTAATTGCACATATAAGCCTCTAAGATAATACAATAAATAGTAAAAGAACAGGTGAAATGAGCATAAATGTGAGGAGGTAGGGTAATGTTATTTATAAAATAGTGGAAATCTCAATCCCTTCATTTATACCACCAGGCGAGAGAACGTCTAAAGTGTAAATCCAAAAAGTTTCCCTAGCGCATAACTTTTTGAACCGCTCTGCTGCTGGAAGTGAGCGGGGGATCTGTTCAATCACCCAGACCTTTAGGCCACTGGTGGATTTTTGGTGGGCTACACAGAAATGTCTGGGGACACTGTGGGGATCGGTGCCACCTTCAATTAGCCTCCTGTGTTCCCCAAACCTGACTCGCAAAGCTCGTATAGTGCGGCCCACATACATGAGGCCGCAGGGACAGCTGAGGCCATATACTACAAACTCAGAAGAGCAGTTGTAGAACTCTTTGAGTTGATAAGTTTTACCTTTCGTGGAGAAAGATTTTTGCCCATGGTGAACATATTTGCATGTTTTACATAAGTTTTTTTTGCACTTGTACATGCCAACCAAAGGTATGAGGACTAATGGGGTAGGAGTACAATCGCGAGTGCGAATCTTACTGGGAGCCAGCTTACTTTTGAGATTGGGTGCTCTGCGGTAAGTTACTTTGGGGCGAGCAGGGATAATAGATTTAAGGGCAGGATCCTGCAAGAGGATCTTCCAATGGTTGGCCAAGATACTTTCCATTTTTTTAAATTCAAAATGGAAAGTGGTAGTGAAGCGGAGAGAATGATTCTCTGTCTCACGAGCCTCTTTCGGGGGTTTACCCTTCAGATAAAATTGGAAGGCTTTGTCAATGAGGCCATCAGGATATCCTTTCTCGCTGAATTTTTTCTTTAGTAGCTTGCTTTGGTCTATATAGTCCACGTCTCTGGTGCAGTTCTGCCTAAGTCGGCAGAACTGTCCTTTGGGAATATTATTGATCCATTTTGGGAAATGGCAGCTCTTATGATGCAAATAGGAGTTGCCGGCTGTAGGTTTGACATAATTTTTGGAGATGATGGCTAAGGTCTCTTTATCAAAGGCCAACTCCAAATCCAAGAAGGGTAAGGTGGTAGGATCACTAACGGAGGTGAAAGACAGGCCAAACGAATTGTTGTTACAATAGTCTACAAAGGGTGGGATACTATCCACGGAACCGTCCCAAATAACAATAATGTCGTCAATATAACGACCGAAAAAAACGATATTGCCTGAAAATGGATTATTATTGTTGTAGATGTATTCTTTCTCCCAGAATCCCATCGCTAGGTTGGCATAAGAGGGTGCAAAATTAGCGCCCATAGCGGTTCCCTGTAACTGTAAGTAAAAGTCATCATCGAATTTAAAATAATTGTGAGTAAGGCAAAAAGTGGTGGCATCTACGATAAATGAGGCTTGTCGTGAGTTAATAAGAGGATCATGGGAGAGAAAGAACTCCAAAGCCCGGAGGCCAAAGGCATGGGGGATAGAAGTATAAAGGGAATTCACATCGAGTGAGAGCCAAATGTAGGTAGGTTCCCATTTGTACACTGAGAGCTGTTCTAGGAGGGAAACTTTTTGGATTTACACTTTAGACGTTCTCTCGCCTGGTGGTATAAATGAAGGGATTGAGATTTCCACTATTTTATAAATAACATTACCCTACCTCCTCACATTTATGCTCATTTCACCTGTTCTTTTACTATTTATTGTATTATCTTAGAGGCTTATATGTGCAATTAGAATTTTGTAGAATTTATATATTTTTAATATTTTAACCTTTTATCTATTGGGTAATACCCTTATTGCACTGATTTGATTTTTATTGTCGGAATATATATAACCACCGTTTGTATCATATACTGACATATTGCCCATATATTACCTATGTTAGTATATTTGATTTAATTCATTTATTCTTATACTACATCCTTACAGTTGATGTAGTTCACGTTATTACTTTGTTTTTTGAAAATTATCATTCTATTAAGCTCCATGTATGTGATTATCCGTACACTTGTGTAAACCAATATGCATAGATGTATATGTTTTACTGTCATACATATCAGCATGGCATATCTCTTCCCCATAGTCAACTTTTTTTCCCCTTCCTTTTATTATTTCTTTTTCCCCCCTCCCCCCACCTTTTTTTTTTTTTTTTCCCTAATCCCTCCCCTCCCCATTCCTGTTTCCCCTTCCCTCTTCCTTTCTTTCATTTGCCCCTCATCTTCCCCCCCCCCCCCATAATAACATTATGCCCTCCCCTTCCCCTTTTTTCCCTTTTTTGTATTAATCTCATATTACTTATCAAACTATCATACTAATATTATCAATTGGATATATACAGTTGCCATCATCATCACCTTTCGGAAATTTTCTATATACATGTAACATGTTCCATATATCATATTATTTATAAGGAGACATACTTTGCCATTTGTCTACCCGCCTATTCCTGCAGCATTGCCTGCATTAATGGCACTTATCATTAATATATATTTTCCGTGACCCTTTCTATTCATATTTATTATATTTTATGACCCGTTATTCTTCTTTATACCCCGTTTATTCCCGCAGTACTGCCTATATTAATGCTATTTTATTATTAGTATGTGTATATATATATGTATGTATGTATATATATGTATATGTGTGTATATGTATATATATGTATATGTTTTTTTTCGTGACCCTTAACATTCACATCTATTATTATATATATATATATATTTTTCGCGATCGGGCCCATTCATACTTATACCCATCCAACACCGTCACTATTAATGCCATTTATTATTTATTATTATTATTTATATCTATTTTCCGGTCCATCCATTATCCTTGATCTATCCCCATTTGCTAATTGTGTTGTTTTTTTTTTTTTTTTTTTTTTTTTTTTTTTCGGTCATGTGATCATGTGATCAGGTCAGGTTTTTTTTTTTTTGGTCATGTGATCAGGTCATGTGATCCAGGCCATCCCGATCACATGACCTCTCCATTCCTCCTGTCATTGGACACCACCTTCTCCCAGCCCCACCCCATCCAGCTCACTTCCTCATCCTTGTCCCTATATAAGGCGTCTATCCACTTCTGCCCTTATGTCATGTTGATAAAGGAGCGCGACTTGCCAGGACACCGCAAGTCCGCACGCTCACGAAACGCGTCCATTTTTGATGACGTCACCCTCTGCAGCTTAACCACATGTGCGCTCCTAGCCTCGCTCTTAACACACTACAGGATCGTTGTCCCCGGAAGCCGGCCGCTCCATCTTCAGAGACACTCCTGTCATTCTACGCAGAGCTGAGAACCCCCTGTGACCTGCTGCTGATGATCGTCATCCTGACATTTTAAACGCCTATGTTAATTCACCTAAATGTGAGTGTATTTGTATCTACTATTAAAAACTTGTTACACTATTGCACTTAGAGGCGCCTCTCTCCTTGTCTTCCAGTTACCCCTGAACATGGTTTCTGTTCATCTATGATGGCCGCCCTGTGCACAGTGGATCCCATTTATCCCTGCTCCACCCATATACACCGCAGTGTGTAAACAGACTCCTAAGGACTTCCTTTAAGACTGTCTATATATATACATATGTTGTATGGTATTTTTT
Organism: Rana muscosa; assembly: GCA_029206835.1. Classification (NCBI taxonomy): domain Eukaryota; kingdom Metazoa; phylum Chordata; class Amphibia; order Anura; family Ranidae; genus Rana; species Rana muscosa. The sequence continues at coordinate 263,064,095 of CM055116.1, read as the reverse complement.
CATCTTATCTTTATATTTTATATATTTTTTTATTTTATTTTTTATTTATTTATTTTTTATTTTTTATTTAATTATTTATTCATTCATTATTTTTTATTATTTTTTCTTGCTTCATATTGATTACTTTGGGTAATACATGTTTCTGTGGATATTGTGCGCCACCACTTGTCTATATATCTGTATCTGAAACCTATAGGGCAGCACATCCCATTTCATGTTCCCATTTTTTTCTATGGTTTAAAGATTATATTATTTTATTTAAGTCTTCCCCCTGGTTACAATCTTCTCTCCCCTTTATTTTATTCTCTCTCCCTTTTTATTTTATTTATATGTGTATGTATATATATATATATATGTATATATATGTATATATATATATATATGTTTATATATTATTATTAATTTTTTTTTAATTATATTTTTTTTTTTTTTTTTCTTTTTTTGGACCATGGATCTCATTAAAGATATAGAAACTAACAAATATGCGGTCCTGGATGCTATATGGACTAATTTCCCCACATCTCTCTTTCAAGAAAATTATGTCCTCCCCAGTAAGGTGCGTCATTCTATATGTGGTAAATTTAAACAACTAGAGAGACTTGCCCAAACCACTAATCAACAGTGGTGGGACAAATTCTTTCTAGAGAAATACATCCATACCAAGATCTCCCCCAGGGGCTTAAGGGTGATGAAAGAATGTCAGTTTCTTGAAGCTGACAATAAAAAAGAATGGGCAGAAATTGCCGAGTTCTGTACTTCCAAATGGATGATGATACTCATCTCACACAGAACCTCCAGGTTTGAAAAACTTAAAAATGATGCATATACTCTCATAAAGAATATCATCAGTTTCAACACCCCCCCTTCCCCTGTCTTGGTTTGAAATACTAAAGAAAAATACCCAAAATGACGAAGATCATCTATTACACATGAAGCTGGGGAAGTTTAGGCGGGACCTAGATGACTTCAACCATGACAATGTCTTCACGTGGAATAAAATAAAGAATTTTCATCATCACGTCCCATCAGCCGTCATACCTCCTATAGAGGTTTTCCCTCATTCATCATCCCAGCTCGTTCCTTCAGTTTCCAGCCCTGACCCCCCCCGTCCCCTTATGAGTTTAATAATACCCAGTCCGTTTGGTCCCGGGATATTTCATAGGCCCATGAGGCCTATCCTGGCCCCAAGAATCACTGACCTCACAAAAAGGGCAGCCGCCCAAGATCAATAATACAATAAATAAACAGAAAAGACATATCCCTACTTATGGTAATGCCAGTCTTATTCACGCTTTGAATAGATTTTACAACAGATCATCAGTTCAGCCCACAGCTATCATCCCCGGTTTTCCACCTAGTCCTATTGTATCCCATAATAACACACCTTTCGACCATTACCATGGATACCATGGAAGTCCCCTCCACTAATACTCATGCTGATCATTCTGTGGTTCATCCCAATCCATCCATTATCCCTGCCCTTATTGACTCAAGCTCTGCTATTCCGTCTTCTTTTTTAGTCTCCAGTCCTCCTCTGACAGCACCCAAAAACAACAAAAAAAGAAAACTCACCGGAGAGGCTGTAGAGGGGACGAAATAGAAAACAACCCAATGCCATCAAGGTCAGGAAACTATAAAATATTTAATTTATCCTCCCGTGCCCTTTCTTCTGCTGATACTTCCCTCCTCAGTAGAGGCCTTAATTTTGCACCACTTAATAAACCCAATCCTTTTTTTACTCTTCAAAGATTTAAATAGATATATACGCAATCTCACCCTTAAGAGGCACTACCATATAAAAGAACAAAAGGATCATTTGAATATCACCACTTCCCTTCCCATATCTCCTACCATCACTTCCAATTTATTCTTATACCATCCCAATTTCATCGATGACACGGAAGATCTTTTGGTTGATGAGGAATTGTTTTACTTACTCACCCAACACCCAGCCACTTCTCCTCCAGTTATTCACACTGCTTTTAAACCCAAGTCCATTTTTAACCCCGTACATTCCAAAGGCCCATATATTGAGAGTTTTTTATAGGGTAGTGTTTGCAGATTTTCAAAAACTTTGTCAATCAGCAGCCCCCAAAAAAACTAATAATCTCTCTCCTCTCGAGATTAGAGCCCTCCGATGCCTCACTGAAGCTGGAGATATAGTCATTAAGTTAGCTGATAAAGGTGGAGGAATTGTCATACAGGACTATAATGACTATCTTGGTGAAGCTAGGAGACTACTCTCCGACAGCAACACTTACAAAAAGATCCTTAAAGACCCCACCCCGGACTATGCTATAGAAATTGACTCTCTAGTCACAGCTGCCTGTCTTGACAATGTTCTTAATAAAGTAGAAAAATCCTTCCTTTTAAAGAACTTTTATCACATTCCTTATTTTTTACCACCTCCCAAAAGTGCACAAAAGCATGGACAATCCCCCGGGGAGACCTATAGTGGCCGCGATGGACAGCATCACCACGGGGCTTAGCCTATACGTAGACCAATTTCTTCAGCCCATTGTCCAGCAATTAGATTCATATATCAGAGACGGGAGCCACCTCCTTAGAACAGCTCTCAGTGTACAAATGGGAACCTACCTACATTTGGCTCTCACTCGATGTGAATTCCCTTTATACTTCTATCCCCCATGCCTTTGGCCTCCGGGCTTTGGAGTTCTTTCTCTCCCATGATCCTCTTATTAACTCACGACAAGCCTCATTTATCGTAGATGCCACCACTTTTTGCCTTACTCACAATTATTTTAAATTCGATGATGACTTTTACTTACAGTTACAGGGAACCGCTATGGGCGCTAATTTTGCACCCTCTATGCCAACCTAGCGATGGGATTCTGGGAGAAAGAATACATCTACAACAATAATAATCCATTTTCAGGCAATATCGTTTTTTTCGGTCGTTATATTGACGACATTATTGTTATTTGGGACGGTTCCGTGGATAGTATCCACCCTTTGTAGACTATTGTAACAACAATTCGTTTGGCCTGTCTTTCACCTCCGTTAGTGATCCTACCACCTTACCCTTCTTGGATTTGGAGTTGGCCTTTGATAAGAGACCTTAGCCATCATCTCCAAAAATTATGTCAAACCTACAGCCGGCAACTCCTATTTGCATCATAAGAGCTGCCATTTCCCAAAATGGATCAATAATATTCCCAAAGGACAGTTCTGCCGACTTAGGCAGAACTGCACCAGAGACGTGGACTATATAGACCAAAGCAAGCTACTAAAGAAAAAATTCAGCGAGAAAGGATATCCTGATGGCCTCATTGACAAAGCCTTCCAATTTTATCTGAAGGGTAAACCCCCGAAAGAGGCTCGTGAGACAGAGAATCATTCTCTCCGCTTCACTACCACTTTCCATTTTGAATTTAAAAAAATGGAAAGTATCTTGGCCAACCATTGGAAGATCCTCTTGCAGGATCCTGCCCTTAAATCTATTATCCCTGCTCGCCCCAAAGTAACTTACCGCAGAGCACCCAATCTCAAAAGTAAGCTGGCTCCCAGTAAGATTCGCACTCGCGATTGTACTCCTACCCCATTAGTCCTCATACCTTTGGTTGGCATGTACAAGTGCAAAAAAAACTTATGTAAAACATGCAAATATGTTCACCATGGGCAAAAATCTTTCTCCACGAAAGGTAAAACTTATCAACTCAAAGAGTTCTACAACTGCTCTTCTGAGTTTGTAGTATATGGCCTCAGCTGTCCCTGCGGCCTCATGTATGTGGGCCGCACTATACGAGCTTTGCGAGTCAGGTTTGGGGAACACAGGAGGCTAATTGAAGGTGGCACCGATCCCCACAGTGTCCCCAGACATTTCTGTGTAGCCCACCAAAAATCCACCAGTGGCCTAAAGGTCTGGGTGATTGAACAGATCCCCCGCTCACTTCCAGCAGCAGAGCGGTTCAAAAAGTTATGCGCTAGGGAAACTTTTTGGATTTACACTTTAGACGTTCTCTCGCCTGGTGGTATAAATGAAGGGATTGAGATTTCCACTATTTTATAAATAACATTACCCTACCTCCTCACATTTATGCTCATTTCACCTGTTCTTTTACTATTTATTGTATTATCTTAGAGGCTTATATGTGCAATTAGAATTTTGTAGAATTTATATATTTTTAATATTTTAACCTTTTATCTATTGGGTAATACCCTTATTGCACTGATTTGATTTTTATTGTCGGAATATATATAACCACCGTTTGTATCATATACTGACATATTGCCCATATATTACCTATGTTAGTATATTTGATTTAATTCATTTATTCTTATACTACATCCTTACAGTTGATGTAGTTCACGTTATTACTTTGTTTTTTGAAAAATTATCATTCTATTAAGCTCCATGTATGTGATTATCCGTACACTTGTGTAAACTAATATGCATAGATGTATATGTTTTACTGTCATACATATCAGCATGGCATATCTCTTCCCCATAGTCAACTTTTTTTCCCCTTCCTTTTATTATTTCTTTTTCCCCCCTCCCCCCACCTTTTTTTTTTTTTTCCCTAATCCCTCCCCTCCCCATTCCTGTTTCCCCTTCCCTCTTCCTTTCTTTCATTTGCCCCTCATCTTCCCCCCCCCCCCCCATAATAACATTATGCCCTCCCCTTCCCCTTTTTTCCCTTTTTTGTATTAATCTCATATTACTTATCAAACTATCATACTAATATTATCAATTGGATATATACAGTTGCCATCATCATCACCTTTCGGAAATTTTCTATATACATGTAACATGTTCCATATATCATATTATTTATAAGGAGACATACTTTGCCATTTGTCTACCCGCCTATTCCTGCAGCATTGCCTGCATTAATGGCACTTATCATTAATATATATTTTCCGTGACCCTTTCTATTCATATTTATTATATTTTATGACCCGTTATTCTTCTTTATACCCCGTTTATTCCCGCAGTACTGCCTATATTAATGCTATTTTATTATTAGTATGTGTATATATATATGTATGTATGTATATATATGTATATGTGTGTATATGTATATATATGTATATGTTTTTTTCGTGACCCTTAACATTCACATCTATTATTATATATATATATATATTTTTCGCGATCGGGCCCATTCATACTTATACCCATCCAACACCGTCACTATTAATGCCATTTATTATTTATTATTATTATTTATATCTATTTTCCGGTCCATCCATTATCCTTGATCTATCCCCATTTGCTAATTGTGTTGTTTTTTTTTTTTTTTTTTTTCGGTCATGTGATCATGTGATCAGGTCAGGTTTTTTTTTTTTTTTTTTGGTCATGTGATCAGGTCATGTGATCCAGGCCATCCCGATCATATGACCTCTCCATTCCTCCTGTCATTGGACACCACCTTCTCCCAGCCCCACCCCATCCAGCTCACTTCCTCATCCTTGTCCCTATATAAGGCGTCTATCCACTTCTGCCCTTATGTCATGTTGATAAAGGAGCGCGACTTGCCAGGACACCGCAAGTCCGCACGCTCACGAAACGCGTCCATTTTTGATGACGTCACCCTCTGCAGCTTAACCACATGTGCGCTCCTAGCCTCGCTCTTAACACACTACAGGATCGTTGTCCCCGGAAGCCGGCCGCTCCATCTTCAGAGACACTCCTGTCATTCTACGCAGAGCTGAGAACCCCCTGTGATCTGCTGCTGATGATCGTCATCCTGACATTTTAAACGCCTATGTTAATTCACCTAAATGTGAGTGTATTTGTATCTACTATTAAAAACTTGTTACACTATTGCACTTAGAGGCGCCTCTCTCCTTGTCTTCCAGTTACCCCTGAACATGGTTTCTGTTCATCTATGATGGCCGCCCTGTGCACAGTGGATCCCATTTATCCCTGCTCCACCCATATACACCGCAGTGTGTAAACAGACTCCTAAGGACTTCCTTTAAGACTGTCTATATATATACATATGTTGTATGGTATTTTTTCATCTTATCTTTATATTTTATATATTTTTTTATTTTATTTTTTATTTATTTATTTTTTATTTTTTATTTAATTATTTATTCATTCATTATTTTTTATTATTTTTTCTTGCTTCATATTGATTACTTTGGGTAATACATGTTTCTGTGGATATTGTGCGCCACCACTTGTCTATGGATCTTCATTAGAAATGTGTTGGCTATTTTCAGAACTCTAAGTCATCAGCTCACTGTATCTGTGTTTGGTTATAATGTCATAAAGATGGACATTTTGTTTACGTGCCTAAACATCTTTACAACCGTATGGAGAGCCAAGCAGAGATATCCCATAAGTGATATGAACTTTTGACATATAAATACCAGCAACTTGTCTGTATGATGCAATGCTTCAAAATAGCAATGTCATCATTTCTTTGTGTTGTTCTGATAAGGCAAATCTTTTCTGTAGCTGAAGAACTGTTGTTCAATACCATGGCGATTCTGAGGAAGCTGTTGAAATGAATTTTAAATTGGCTTTAACATTCCTTTTCATCCTAACTGCAATTAGTGTGCTGTTAAAGGTAACCAGTTTTTGTTTCTTCACTTTTGCATAGAAAGGGGAAGGATTAGAAGTCCTGTGAGGTTTCACTTCCTGTCAAGGGCTTATGGAGAAAGATTTCCTCTTGCTCTCCTTGCCAGGAGCAACACAGACGGAAGTAAAATATTATTTTTAAGTTAGGTAGAGGAATGCTAGAACCCCAGTTAGGTGTCCTTTTATGAAACTGAGATCAGAGGCGATCCCGAGTCTCACCGCTGATCTCAGGTCATTAGCAGTGTATGAAACTGAGGTAATCAGCTGAGAACATGTTCTCCACTGATTATCTCAGCACAGTGAGAATCTGTAACTGACTGTCACAGAAACAGCCAGTGTATGAAGGTGCGATCTCCGCACCTCACTGGAGATCTCATACAGAATTCTCACTTTCTGATTCACCATCTCAGAGGTTGAGAATCAGAGAGAGAAGTGCGAATCTGGCTGAGTATTCTGGAGGAAGAAGGAAGTCTTTTGACTTCCTTCTTTCATCCACTAGCAGCCATACATCTTCCCTACAATTACACACCCCAAAACAAGCAGGTTAGCAATCTATACTGTATATATATATGTATATATAGCATATAGCATATATATATATATATACATATATATATATATATATGTGTGTGTGTTTATTGCAATGCGTATGTGTGTGTATATATATATATATATATATATATATATATATATATATATATATACACAAATACAGATATATATATATATCTATATCTATATATATATATATGTATATATATATATATAGGTATATACCTATATATAAATATATATATATATAATCTATATACATATAGATATACATAGCTATATATAGATATATTATATATATTTTTTTTATTTACATGTTCACGTCTCTGGCTGGGTTCACAATTGTGCGATGCGTGATCCCTGTGCGGTTTCCACATCGCACCTGCATTGACATCTGCGCACCGCTGCGGCTGTCAATGTAAAGTTAATGACACCCCCAGATCATTTCACAGATCGCAGTGTGAACTATGAAATGGTGCAGCAATCGGATCGCATGGGTGTGAACACCCATGCGATTCGTTTCAGTGCGGGCCACATAAAGGGTCCTGTATCATTTTGCTGCAAATGCAATATGATTTAAATTAATATCGCACAAACATTGCATGTGATATGCACAGCAATGCGTCCCGCGGGAGTCAGAACCCGGAAGTGGTACAAATACCTGTATTAGACAGGTATCTGCACCCCCTCCCCCCTGAAAGGTGCCAAATGTGACACCGGAGGGTGAGTTCCAAAAAGCGGAGGTTCACTTTTTTTTGTGAACCTCCGCTTTAATGTCAAAACCGCTGGCAACAAAAGTGAGTACACCCCTAAGTAAAAATGTCCAAATTGGGACCAATTAGGCATTTTCCCTCCCCGGTGTCATGTGACTTGTTAGTGTTACAAGGTCTCAGGTGTGAATGGGGATCAGGTGTGTTAAATTTGGTGTTATCGCTCTCAGTCTCTCATGCTAGGAGATACTTACTATAAACCGATGCGCCGATGACGTCACACGCATGCGCACTAGCGGGCCGGCTTCATTGACGGTTTTCTGAATGGGTTCTTGCAGGCCCGAGCATGCATGCGTGTGACGTCATCGCTGCTCCGGCCAATCACAGCGCCGGAGCGGCGATACACTGATGGCAGTGACGGGACATCGAGGGAAGATGGCGGCGGGGGCGGAGGTGACCGAGGACCGCTGCGGGGGCTTCGATCTCAGGTAAGTCATTCATAATGAGCTAGTATGCTATGCATACTAGCTCATTATGCCTTTCTTTTGCAGGGTTTTAAAAAAAAATGGCTTTACTTCCTCTTTAACCACTTCAATACCATGCACTTATGCACCTTCCCGCCCAGACCAATTTTCAGCTTTCAGTACTCTCACACTTTGAATGACAATTACTTAGTCATGCTACACTGTATCCAAACAAAATTTTTATCATTTTCTTCTCACAAATAGAGCTTTCTTTTGGTGGTATTTAATCGCCACTGGGTTTTTTATTTTTTGCGATATAAGCAAAAAAACAGCATTTTTTTAAAAAAAAAAACACTTTTTTTTAGTTTCTATTGTAAAATTTTGCAAATAAGTAATTTTTCTTCATAAATTTGTGCCAAAATGTATACTGCTACATATCTTTGGTAAAATTAACCCAAATTAGTGTATATTATTTGGTCTTTGTGAAAGTTATAGAGTCTACAAACTATGGTGGCAATCACTGAAAATTTATCACATCTGATCACGCCTGATGTACTGAAGGGATATCTCATTTCTTGAGACACTAACAAGCGAGGAAAGTACAAATACCCCAAAATTACCCCTTTTTGGAAAGTAGACAGTCCAAGGTATTTACTAAGAGGCGTGGTGAGTTTTTTGAAGTTGTATTTTTTTCCCACAATTCTTGGGAAAATTAAAATTTTTTTTTATTTTTTATTTTTTTACACAAACTGGTCATATTAACAGTTTTTTTCTCTCACACAGCATATGCATAATTGCAACTACACCCCAAAATACATTCTGATACTCCTCCTGAGTGTAGCGATACCACATGTGTGAGACTTTTACACAGCCTGGCCATATACAGAGGCCCAATATTGAAGTAGCACTTTCAGGCGTTCTACAAGCATAAATCGCACATATCCTTTCTCAACCACCTATTACATTTTGAAGGCCCTGGAGCACCAGGACAATGGAATTTTCCACAAAATGACCCCATTTTGGAAAGCACACACCCCAACGTATAATCTATGAAGCATTATGAGTCTTTTGAACGGTTCATTTTTTTCCAGAAGGTTTTGGAAAATGTGGAGAAAAAATGAAAATGCATTTTTTTTACACAAAGTTGTCCATTTATAAGATATTTCTAACGCATAGCATATACATAGCAAAAATGACACCCCAAAATGCATCCTGCTACTCCTCCTGAGTATAGCAATACCACATGTGTGAGACTTTTACACAGCCTGGCCATATACAGAGGCCCAACATTGAAGTAGCACTTTCAGGCGTTCTACAAGCATAAATCGCACATATCCTTTCTCAACCACCTATTACAATTTTGAAGGCCCTGGAGCACCAGGACAATGGAATTTTCCACAAAATGACCCCATTTTGGAAAGCACACACCCCAACGTATAATCTATGAAGCATTATGAGTCTTTTGAACGGTTCATTTTTTTCCAGAAGGTTTTGGAAAATGTGGAGAAAAAATGAAAATGCATTTTTTTTACACAAAGTTGTCCATTTATAAGATATTTCTAACGCATAGCATATACATAGCAAAAATAACACCCCAAAATGCATTCTTCTACTCCTCCTGAGTATAGCGATACCACATGTGTGAGACTTTTACACAGCCTGGCCATATACAGAGGCCCAACATTGAAGTAGCACTTTCAGGCGTTCTACAAGCATAAATCGCACATATCCTTTCTCAACCACCTATTACAATTTTGAAGGCCCTGGAGCACCAGGACAATAGAATTTTCCACAAAATGACCCCATTTTTGAAAGCACACACCCCAACGTATAATCTATGAGGCATTATGAGTCTTTTGAACGGTTCATTTTTTTCCAGAAGGTTTTGGAAAATGTGGAGAAAAAATTAAAATGCATTTTTTTTACACAAAGTTGTCAATTTATAAGATATTTCTAACACATAATATGTACATAGCAAAAATTACACCCCAAAATGCATTCTGCTACTCCTCCTGAGTATGGCGATACCACATGTTTGAGACTTTTACACAGCCTGGCCACATACAGAGGCCCAACATCCAAGTAGCACCTCCAGGCATTCTAGCAGCATTAATTGCACATATCATTTTCTGACTACCGATCAAATTTTTGAAGGCCCTTCATATATCTAACACATAGCAGGTACATACCAAATAACAAAAGATTACCTGTGGTTTTAGAAGTGCAGTGGTCCACAGAGGAGAGCATCAGTCCAGGCAGCAGGCAGGGATGAGGTCAGCGACAGCAAAAGCAATCATCCAGGCAGCAGGCAGGAATACTGTCCATAGTTCGCACAGGCAGAGATACTGTCAGCACAGCCAGAGCACAGCCAAAGCACAGGTCCAGGTAGCAGGCAGAGGTGTCCTATCCTATCCTATCGATGATATCTTCGATATATTGGAGGTAGTGGAGTCAGTGATTTTGAGTTGCTTTTTGGTAGCAGACAAACAAATTAAAAAGGGCCATGTGAAACAGGTGAAACGCAACTTTTTTGTGCCAATAATGGGACTTTCTGGTTGATAAGTAGGGCTGTAGCATCTGGTCGTTTAAATCCACCCCCCCCCATGTACAAATTGTAGTCGTGGACACATTCAGGCTTTACAATGGAGCCGCGTCTTCTTGGGATCTCCACCATGGTGTCATTGTGGATCGTAGAGAGGATGTGGACATCTTTCTTGTCCCTCCACTTCATGGCCAACACCTCCTCGTTCCTCATGGATGCCGATTCTCCAGGTCGCAATTTTTTTGTCAATAAATTTTGTGGGTATCCCTTTCGGGTTTTTTTTAAGGTACCGCAGGCCGGGGTTTGTTTACTGTAAAGGTGGCGAAAAAGGGGCAGGCTGGTATAATAATTATCAACATATAAATGGTAACCTTTTCCGAACAGGGGGTATGCCAACTCCCAGACAATTTTCCCACTGGTTCCAATATATGTGGGGCAATCACGGGGCTGGAGCTGGGAGTCTTTGCCTTCGTAGATCCTGAATTTGCAGACGTATCCAGTGGCTCGATCACATAATTTATTTAATTTTAACCCATACCTGGCTCTCTTGCTTGGTATGTACTGCTTGAACTGCAGTCGGCCGGTGAAATGTACGAGGGACTCGTCCACACAAATTTTTTGGTCTGGGATGAAAACTTCTTCAAATCGCTGGGAAAAGGCATTGATTAGGGGGCATATCTTGTACAATTTTTCGTAGTTGGGATGATCTCGGGGAGGGCACTGTGAATTGTCATTGAAGTGGAGAAAGCGCATAATCATGTCGTATCTTTTCCTGGACATGACAGCGGAATATATGGGCATGTGTTGGATGGGGCGTTTGGACCAATATGAATGGACTTCGTTCTTTTTTGTAAGCCCCATATTGAACATAAGGCCCAAAAATAATTTAAATTCCTCCAATGTTAGATGCCGCCACTGGAACATGCGGGCGTAGGAAGAATCGGGGTTGGCAGCAATAAATTGGGATGCATACAGATTCGTTTGATCCAATATATTCTGCAGCAAATCTTGTGGGAAAAATAAACAAAAATAATCAAATTTAGAAAAATTTGTAGTGTCAGGCTGCACACCTGGCTGTGCGGTGAAAGGGGGGATGATAGCGGATCCTGAGTTGGCAGGCAACCATAAGGGGTTTGCCAGGGCATCGGGAAGGTAGGATTGGGGCTGGATTCTTCGGGTTGGGCGTGCATTTCCAATTGCTTGTACTGGGCTCCTCTTCCTGGGGTATGGCGCTGCTGGTGGTGGGCAGTTCTCCTGATCTTGGTGCTGATCTTGGTGCTGATCTTGGTGCCGATCGCATTCTTTTGGGAGGGACGGTTTCCTCCGGGGACTCGGACTCTGAGCCACTATCCTCCACTGGCTCGTATTCCGAACCAGAATCGGATAATGGGAGCTCCCCGCTGCTCTCATCATCCGACATGGCAAGAATGGCATATGCCTCCTCAGGTGTGTAAACCCTTTGGGACATTATGGCAGTGCTTATTGGTGGGCCTGTGTAATGGTACTGCTGGTGGTAGTGGTGGCGGTCTGTGTGGTAGTACCGATGGAGGTATTAGTGGTGGGCCTGTGTGGTGGTACCGATGGCGGTATGGGTGGTGGTGGTACCAATGGCGGTACAGGTGGTGGTGGTACCGATGGCGGTACGGGTGGTGGTGGTGGCGGCGGTACAGGTGGCGGTACGGGGTGGTGGTGGTAGCGATGGCGGTATGGGTGGTGGTGGTACCGATGGCGGTACAGGTGGTTCGTGGTACCGATGGCGGTACAGGTGGTGGTGGTGATGGTACCGATGGCGGTACAGGTGGTGGTACAGGTGGTGGTGGCACTACCGACGGTGGTACGGGTGGTGGTACTGGTGGTGGTACCGATGGCGGCACTAGTGGTGATACTGGTAGCGGGCCTGTGTGGCAGTATAGATGCTGGGCCTGGTGGCGGTACTGGTGGTGGTACTGGTACCGATGGCGGTACTGGTAGCCTGTGTGGCGGTGCCAATGGCGGTACCGATGGAGGTGGGCCTGTGACAGATGATTGACAGATGGGCTGATTGATTGACAGATGGGCTGATTGATTGATTGACAGATGGGTTGATTGATTGACAGATGGGGTGATTGATTGACAGGTGGGGTGATTGATTGACAGATGGGCTGATTGATTGACAGATGGGCTGATTGATTGACAGATGGGCTGATTGATTGACAGATGGGCTGATTGACAGATGGGCTGATTGACAGATGGGCTGATTGACAGATAGGCTGATTGACAGATGGGCTGATTGGCTGGGCTGATTGATGTGCTGGGCTGTGTGACAGGTCCTCTTTATGGGGGGGGCGTGTTGTGCACTGTAAACTTTTGTAGACAAACTACACTGAGCTAACTTACTGATCTCTTCTCTCTCCTCACAGATCGGTGTGTGAGGAGAGAGCAGGGATCAGGTAGTAACTCCTGTGGAGTTTGTTTACATTTGTGACCGGCTGTGATTGGACACAGCCGGTCACGTGGTAAACGGCCAATTCATTGGCTGTTTACTCTGATCGGGGACGCGCTGTGTCCAAGGGACACTCGCCTTCCCCGATCCCCGCTCTGCAAGCCTGTGGCGGCGCGCCGCCGAGTTTGTTTTGACAGGTGATCGGCTGTGACTTTGACACAGCCGATCACATGGTAAACAGCCAATGAAATTGGCTGTTTACCGTGATCGGGGAAGCGCTGTGTCCGAGGGACACATGCCGTCCCCGATCACCGCGCTGCGCGCCCCCGCGGGCACGCGCAAGGCAATATCCTGCAGGACGTCATATGACGTCCAGTATCGATATTGCAACCACTTCCCGGACGTCAATTCGCTATTGACTGGGCGGGAAGTGGTTACCTTTTCTTTATATATATATATATATATATATATATATATATATATATAAATATGTACCGTATTTATCGGCGTATAACACGCACAGGCGTATAACACGCACCCTAACTTTAAGAGGGAAGTTTCAGGAAAAAACTTTCCACAGCCCCCTGCGTATAACACGCAGGCACAGTTTACCCTCTATTTTCAGGGTAAAAAAGTGAGTGTTATACGCCAATAAATACAGTATATTATTCTACCTGCGTTAAAATGCTATTATTAAAGTAATTTTTATAGAATTTTTAATTTATTAGTAAAAAAAATTGTAAACCCTAAAAGTATATTTGTATACTTTATTAAAAAATGTTTATAATAATTATAAATGTATTTTTCATTTATATGAATGGTGCATTACATATGTGGATTCCATTCATTTACTATACACCATTCACATTTAAATAAGCACATGTATGATCTTTAAATATTAATAAAAAACAATGTTTTTTTAATAATTAGGTTAATGTACATTGTGTAGGGGGAATGTAACTTTATTATTTTATTATAATGTGGTGTATAATGTGTCCTGGTTCATGATCAACTTTTGTATTTTACATTTCCTCATACTGTAATCCCGCTACATCGCGCAAGATTACAATTAGAGGAGCTGTTTCTCAGGAGTTCCCGGCGTTTGTAGCTCGCTTCTCAACTCAACATGAGAAGCGAGCTACAGAGCTTCATACACAGGCACTCAGAGGAGAGCAATCTTAGTGGTTAGTGGTGCGATACCAGAAGATTCCAGCAGGAGGAGCTCACGTATCGTCATGGAAGCCCTGATTCGTCAACTGATCGAAAAAGCCGAGGCTGCGGGAGGGGAAGAATGGATTCGACAGTGTCTTGCCTCACCTTCATATCCTGATCCCGAAGCAAGCAGCACGGAGGACCGATCAGCTGGGCAAACGAACAGCGCGGCGGGACCACACCAACAGCCATGCCCTGGAGCGGAGGGAGCGGTCGCGGGATTCCCCCATCATACAGCGGCGGGGACAGATGACGCCGCAGAAGAAGAAGAGGAGGCTGGTCGGAGGTCAAGCAAGAGAAGACGCCCATTGAGGAGGAGCGCAAGCCCGGATCAACCCGCTTCTGCCCATGGCAGCCAAACTTTTTCTTCTCTCCCTTATAGGAGCCGGCGCACATGCGCAATAACAGAGCCCGGAGAGAGGGGACAAAGCACGCTGGGGACAACAACAGCAACAGAAGAAGTACGCCAGCAGCCCGCCCGTGGTCGGCAGGGGGCTCGCAAGGGCGGAAAGGGAGGACAGAGAGCTGCATGTGTGACCACACAGCCTGAAATCCAACAAGCCGACAGAATCCCTGTGCGGTGTGCATCGCCGGTGTCATCCCCTGGAGTGATCCCTGCTCAGGGGGCAGTTGGTGAGTCAAACACAGCACATCAATTATCTATATTAGCTAAATCATTAGAACGATTGTTAACTGTAATGCAGGCACAGGCTACAAATCAGCAGGTTCCCAGAGATAACAGTGCAGGGGTTTGGCCAGCTTGTACAGCTGAGCCCATGTGTATATCTAAGTTAGCCAGTGCATCTAATAACAGTAATGTAGAAGCAGTAAGAGGGGTGCAAGTCACAGGGCAAAAAGAGTGCATGCCTTGTTTTCTGTCCCCGCTGGGGTTTCACTTAGCCTCTACAGTAATGGAAAAGATTTGGAGGGGGGAATATATTGATCTCAGTTCAATTCCTCCCCCTTCAAAAGAACCATCCAGGTTTGATAAAAAAGATGATAGGACAGATGAGGAGCGTCGCAAAGCTCTCATTAAGTCCTTTTATGGGTGGTTACAATCATTTATAATATACGCTAGTGTGCTTTGTGAAAAATCCCCTGAATTAAGCCCCCTTTTATTTCAACACATTGATATCGTTTTAGAAACCTACAGGAGTTTCAGTGGCTTGTCATGGTTGCTATACGATGAAGCATTTAGGCAGAAGCTAGCGGTGCAGCCATCTCTACAATGGGGTTCAAAAGATGTTGGCCTATGGCTCAATTTATTTCTGCCTCAAAAACAATCAATTTTTCGCTCAGCTGCGGCTGCAGGGCCCCAGGTATCATCTAATGTAAATTATAAGAAGGGTGTGTGCTTTGCTTACAATGATGCGCATTGCAAATGGATGGCGTCTTGTAAATACAAGCACGAATGCGCTTTTTGTGCTGGGAATCACCCAGTTTCCAAATGTTTTCGGAAATTACAAGCAAATGCAAAGGAAGGTATTTCCAAAAGCAGCAACACCAGTGATGCTCTCAAGCATGCTGCCATGGCTGCTTCTCTATCCAAAACAGCAGATAGCTTCATTGCTAATTAGCGGGTTCACAGTGGGTTTCCAGTTACCTAGTTTTCAAGGTAAAGGTTGTACAGTAGTGGAAAATCTGAGATCTGTTAATGAGGCACCTTTAATAGTAAAAATAAAATTGCTAAAAGAGGTCGCGTCAGGAAGGATGGAGGGTCCGTTTGACCATCCCCCCTTTTTGGATTTCAGGATTTCCCCTTTGGGTTTGGTACCTAAGAAAGAGCCAAATGAGTTTCGTTTGATACACCATTTATCATTTCCTTTTGGCAGTTCTTTGAATGATCAAATCAACACTGAGGCTATATCAGTGTCTTATTCATCTTTTGATTTAGCAATTGAGAAGATACGGTTGCTAGGGAAAAATGCTTTGATGGCAAAGGCAGATATTCGATCAGCCTTTCGGCTTCTTCCTTTGCACCCAGATTGTTTCAACTCACTCGGTATATGTTTTGACAATAAATTTTACTTTGATAAAGCATTGCCGATGGGCTGCTCAATTTCTTGTTTTTACTTTGAAGCTTTCTCAACATTTATAGAATGGGTGGTAAGTATGGTATCACATTCCACCTTTATTATTCATTATTTGGATGACTTTGTATTTTTAGGCCCGGAAGGTTCAGAGGACTGCGGTCAGCTATTATCTTCATTCAAATTAGTATGCCAACATTTTGGGATACCATTGGCGGAAGATAAAACTGTTTTTCCTACAACATGTATTGATTTTTTGGGTATAACACTGGATTCGGTCACCATGGAATTTCGGTTGCCTGGTGAAAAAATCGGCAAATTATCCCAATCTTTGCATTTTTTCTTGGGTAGAAAAAAGGTGACATTGAAAGAAATGCAGTCCCTTTTGGGGCAATTGGCATTTGCCACTAGGGTTCTTCCCATGGGTAGGGTTTTTTCCAAAAGATTGTATGCTGCCATTTCAGGATTAAAGAACCCGTTGGCCCATATCAGGCTATCTTTAGAGATCAAGCAGGACTTGATGGTCTGGTTGCAATTTCTGGAGCAATTTAATGGGAAAACCATGTGGCAGCATGATTTTGTGCTGGACAAGGATTTTCACCTTGAAACAGATGCAGCTGGCTCGGTTGGCTTTGGGGCGGTTTGGAGAAACCATTGGTGCGCTGCTGGGTGGCCTCACAGGTGGGTCATCAATGGGTTCTGCAGAAATATAGTATTATTAGAGCTATTCCCAGTGGTAGTGGCATTGGAAATATGGGGCAGTTTATTCGCCAATAGAAGGTTGCTGGTGAGCACTGACAACAAGGGAGTAGCCTTTGCAGTTAACAGTTTGTCATCTAAATCTCCTCCCGTGGTTTCTTATTTAAGATATTTGGTTTTTCTGTGTTTAAAATGGAACATCTGGTTAAAAGCGAAATACGTCCCAGGAAAGAATAACGTCGTTGCTGACGCTCTTTCTCGCCTGCAGATGGACCGGTTTTTCAAGCTGCTGCCAGAAGCGGATCCAGTGGGGGTAATCTTCCCTTCCCGTTTATGGGAGATAGCATAATTTTCCAAAACATCCAGGACTCTGTGGCGGCTTCTACCTGGAAGAGCTACAGTTCTTCATGGTTATTGTGGTCAATCTTTTTAGCATTGATGAGTCTGTCTTTATCTAATCATTCGGAGGACCTAGTACTTCTGTTTCTACAATCATTAATGTTGAAACAGTATTCTTGGTCTCACATTAGTAAGACATTATCAGGGGTGTCATTTTTTCTGCGCCTTTATAATCTGCCGGCTTGTCACAGTTTTTTCTCGGTGCGGCAGGTGCTAAAGGGATACAGGAAGAATAATTTTAGAAAGGATATGAGGTCCCCAATTACCCCGGCTATATTAGCACGGATTTGTGGGATAACTTCAGAAGTATGCTTTTCTGCTTATGAAGCTGTCCTTTTTAAATCAGTGTTTACGCTTGCATTCTTCGGTGCGTTTCGGATTTCTGAGATCCTTCCTGCATCAAAGAGAAGTAACATAGGCATGTTATTATCTAATTTGTTTATGGGTTCAGATAATATAAAGTTATTTATAGCTACAAGTAAGACGGATGCGGTTGGTGTTGGTAATTGGGTGGCTTTAAAGAGGTATAGTGTTGAGAATATCTGCCCAGTAAGGACCCTTCAGGCTTACATGGCAGTTCGCCCGCCCAGTTCAGGGTTTTTGTTCATTCACAGGGATGGTTTACCAGTAACAGTTTACCAGTTTTCATCAGTATTGAAGAAATGTTTAGCAAAACTTCAGTTGAGCAACACTAAAATAACGACTCACTCGTTTCGAATAGGAGCAGCCACAGAGGCTGCCAGGATTGGTCTAGAGGAGAGTACAATTAAGAAGATTGGTAGATGGAGGTCAGATTGTTACAAATTATACATTCGTCCATATTAATTAATTATTTTGTTTCAGGTCCCCTACATACAGTCTGGATTATAGGGCATTCTTTTATTTTTTGGGCACAGAAGAGAGCTGCTGATAGAATATATTCGGAGAATTTGGGCCTGGACCCTGCAGCCTTCCGGATTCATTGGTATGGTCGTAGGGGAATGATGTGGGAGGATTTGTTGTTTGAATTAAGTAGGCTATACGCTTTACATGAGGCTCCAGATATAATAATTATACATGTTGGTGGTAATGACATTGGGAAGTTAAAGACATTTGATCTGATTACCGATATGAAGGATACATTTAAGTTTTTACGTTTAGCCTCTCCAAATACGGTGTTTGGGTTCTCAGAGATAATTCCACGTCTGAGGTGGTTGGAATCCGCATTTTTCAAGCCACTAGAGAAGGTCCGCAAGCGGATAAATAGAGCCATGGCGAAGTTTCTGAGCGATGGTATGGGTTTTTCATTTCGGCACCATGAGCTGGAGGGCGGTTTACAGGGTCTATATAGGGATGACGGGGTGCATCTATCGCCCATAGGTCTAGATATCTTAAACACAAATTTGCAAACATGCATAGAGTTGGCCGTGGTTTGGGGGGTTGGGGACGGGAGGGGTGCTGCAAGCCCCCCTCCCGTCGGTTGGGAGAATTAAGGAAAGTCAAGTTCAAGTAATAATCAGCTCGAGTCTCAGTGGCTGGGTTGAGTACGGGTATTGATAAACACTTGGTTGGAAAGTATGTTTTAAAAGTTAAAATTGGTGGATTATGGATTTATGTTTTGAAAACCAGTGAATCAGGCCGTGGCCAATAATTATCCAAAAAAAAAAAAAAAATAATAATAATAATATATATAAAAATAAAAAATGTTACATGGAGATTAATAAAATTGGTTGTTTAAGTTATAACTTGCTCTGGTGTTTTTGTGCTCTATGCATGTTTGCGGGGGTGTGCATGATGCATGTGATCCCATGGGGAAGGAAAGGGAGTAGCCATATAGGCTCCCCTTTCCTCATGGGGTCACTGTAACTGCAAGGTTAATACATAAGTTTCTAAGAAGGTTTAGCTACAGGGCTAGAGAGTCAATAGTTTAAAAAAAAAAAAAAAAAAAAAACCCCAGTCAGTAGATTTGATTAAGCTCAGGTGTGTTAGAGAGTTCTGGAAATCTGAGAATCAGTAAGGGATTGGTTAGTGAAATCAGGTGTTAGATCAGGAAAATTCTAGAAGCTGGTTTCTGGTCCATTTAAGGAGCAGTTCCAGGCAGGTTAGTGGTGCGATACCAGAAGATTCCAGCAGGAGGAGCTCCCCACCCTACCCCCCCCCCCATCTTTTTCCCGTCGCGGCCAATTCATGTGGTAGGCTCCCTCTGGTGAATTTCCAGAGGGGAGAATTAAGGAAAGTCAAGTTCAAGTAATAATCAGCTCGAGTCTCAGTGGCTGGGTTGAGTACGAGTATTGATAAACACTTGGTTGGAAAGTATGTTTTAAAAGTAAAAATTGGTGGATTATGGATTTATGTTTTGAAAACCAGTGAATCAGGCCGTGGCCAATAATTATCCAAAAAAAAAAAAAAAAAAAAAAAAAAATAATAATAATATATATAAAAATAAAAAATGTTACATGGAGATTAATAAAATTGGTTGTTTAAGTTATAACTTGCTCTGGTGTTTTTGTGCTCTATGCATGTTTGCGGGGGTGTGCATGATGCATGTGATCCCATGCCTGAGAACACAATAGCGGTATTTTACCGCAGTTTCATAAAAGGACACCTTAATCTACTCATTGTTGTCTGTTTTCCTAGTGTGGATTTTCCCTAACTTCCTGTTTGGTGAAAGGTTTTCCCCAGGACATGAAGTGACAGGAATATTCTCCAAAGGCGTTCCAGGTAGAGGTAATACCTGAAAGGGAGTTTAATCATCTCCCTATACAAAAAAAAAAGCTAAAAAAAAAGTAATGGGTACTAGACAAGTGCACATGAAATATTTTGTTTCGGAGTTTCGGTTTTGTCCGAAAAATAAATCTATTTAGTTACTCCCAAAATTGTTTTTTTTTATTTTGTTTTGTTAAAAAATACATTTGTATGAAAATCAGAATTAATTAAGTTTGAATCTGTCACTTGAAGGTTTATGGTGTCTGTCGGATGTTCTAAGAAGGTTTAACGAAGCAGCTAAACTGTACAACGCCGCGATCGTACATTCCAGGTCGAATGCTCCGCCCATAAGCTATAATAGAATTCTAATGTTGTTTGACTAGTGATAATTATAATTATTAATTATTATTACTAGTCAAACAACATTAGAATTCTTCCATGGCCTATGGGCGGAGCATTTGACTATAAATGCCCGGTCGCGGCAATCGGATGTTTTTAGCTGCTTCGTCGAATTTTCATGTTGAATGGTATTATACATATTTTTGATCGTATCGCATGATACGATACTTGTTTGTTTCTGTTCATGTAACATTCATCATCATTTTACTTCCCCCACCCATTCCAGCAGCGACCGCTAACAGCTCTTTTACTACTGTCTCTATAATGTCAAATCTTTTCTCTCTATGTCAAATAATCTTGGACTAATAAGCCTCGTACCTATGGCCGGTTTTCTCTGCAAGAAAACTGCTGGGAGAGCTTTTTGCTGAGAAAACCGGCCGTGTGTATGGTTTCTCGTCGGGAAAACTGCCAGGAATCTCGACGAGAAAAATAGAGAACCTGCTCTCTATTTTCTCGTCGGGATTCTCGTCGGCCTGTTTCCCGACGAGAAAACCGTGCGTGTGTATGCTTACCTGTCTCCAGGTAAACCCGTGCATGCTCGATGAGACTTTGACGCATGCACGGTAGCTTACAAGGGTAGTGTAGGGTGAAGCAAGATGGCGGCAATGGCATCGAATGTGATGAGTGCATGCCGTGTTTCCCGGCCCTGTGTACAGGGATAAGCCCTGTACACACAGCCAGGAATCCCGTCAGGAAAAAAACTGCGGTTTTCCTGACGGGATTCCTGGCAAGCTTTTCTTGCTCGCCGAGTGTTCACACTTAAAAGAATTTAAAAGAATCGCTGTTCTTTTGAATGGCAAGAACGCGGTGACGTCATCGACTATGACGAGCATGTACACACGGCTGGTTTTCTCGGCAAAAAGCTCTCCCAGCAGTTTTCTTGCCGGGAAAACTGGCCGTGTGTACGAAGCTATAGAGTTAGGTTAGGCACATTTGACCGCAGGTTTGATAGACACAGATCGCTATTGTCACCGTCATGTTAGGCACATTTGACCGCAGGTTCGATAGACACAGATCCCTATTGTCACCGTCATGTCGAATCTTCTATCTATATCTAACTGTTGTCGCAATGATACGAAAAATATAATGAATATGAAAATAAAGCATTTTTGTTTTTGGATCTTTCGAATTTCGGATTCTGCGCTTTCATTATAGTTTTGTTAAAACATACACAAAAATCCCAGAAAATCGGACGAAAATGCATTCGGACAATAACAAATGCACATGTCTAATGGGTACAGATACACTTTAAGTCAGGGGTAGGCAACCATAAAGAGGTGGAGATCTACCTGAACAACATGGGAGAAGTCAAAGATCACCAGGCAGTGTTGCCTCCTCACACCAGTTTTAAACCTGTAATTGCCGTACTATTGTGTCTCCATCGCGTGCATTGCACAGCAATTATGGGTTTGAATCAAGTGGCGAGAAGGCAACATATCTCCTCCTCACCACCTGTCAAACACACTCAGATTGCTTTTTAGAGAAGCAGCAGTGCATGCTACACTTGTAAATGAGCCCTTAGTTGCATTCGGTAGGGGCTTGTTCACACGTAAAACCCTGTGGCTGAGTTACGGTTTTGCTACCCCAATCCCTACCCCCTTTAGCTGCTGAGGCAGCAGCCAAAGGTGTACACATGCCGCAGCAGGAATTAAGCCCCCTGTTGCTTTTGGTGCACTCTACCGCCTGCCAATCATGACCTATTCAATTAAATGGGGCTACTCCGCATGGGACAGGAGCCAGCACTACAGAGGTGGCATTGGCTTTTGTGGCTCTTGCTCCCTACTACAGCTCCATCTTCACAAGTAGTCCTTCTGCAGTGCACTCTGTTTGATGCCCTGGGATGGCGGGTCAGCAAGCCCAAACCGCGATCTACTAGTCACCTGTCTGCGATCTACAGGTTGCTGACCCCCGCTTTAAACCATAAGACAGTCCAACCTCTGAAGAAGCCATAACACTTAGAATATTATAGGCAGACTTGGCAGACAGATTTAGCAGACTTTTTTTATAACCAAAGCCAAATGATGATAATCATAACTACTTGTGTAGATATGTAGTTTAAAGCAAAGAAAAAAAAATTAAAGCAAACGTGATAAAAAAAAGGAATGCCTAGGCTCATAACCAAAAACCATACTCTAGAGACAACAGTCTTTAGGTTTTTTGGGGATAGAAATACTGTCAGTTTTTATCGCTTTCTTCTATTGGAAGAGGGCATGGTATGGTTCAGAAGGAGAGCCACATACTTAGCCCCCCCCCCCCACCCCTGGGCCCCTCTGGCCAGCCAGGCTTTATGCTTGGATAAGGGTCTGATGTGGATTTTTGGGGGTCTCCTATTAACATCCACATCAGACCCTCATAATAGATAAACATCTGGCATAGATGAAGGAAATCCTTGCATACGCACAACCGGCGAGCTACTTCTGCTGTGATTGTTAACAGAAGATGTCAATCTGTGGGTGCCGGGCATTCAATGTTCTCTGGCACCCGCCGATCGTCGGTAAACAACACAGAATGGTGATCTGTCTATGTAAACAAGATGGCAGATCGCCGTCTGACAGGGGGAAAGGAATGGATTCTGTGTTCCTGCAAAGCAGGAACTAGAATTTATTTTTTACTCTAGTAAAAGCAGCACATACAGTACACATAAACACTGGCTAGGCACACAGTTAACCCTTTGATTTCCCTAGATGTTTAACCCCTTCCCAGTCAATGTCATTAGTACAGCATCAGTGTATATTTTTAGCACTGATCACTGTATTGGTGTCACTGGTTCCTTCAAAGTGTCAAAAGTGTCAGTTTGTGTATGATTGTCCCCCTGTAATATTGCAGTCCCGCTATAAGTCGCTGATCAATGCCATTATTAGTATAACAAAGAAAAATCCATAAATATATCCCATAGTTTGTAGACACTATAACGTTTGTGTAAATCAGTGGCTATACGCTTATTGGGATTTTTAAAAAAATATTGGCTATGCTTTATAGCAAAAAGTAAAAGATATTGTTTTTTTCCCCCAAATTTTAGCTCTCTTTTTGTTTATAGCGCAAAATATAAAAAATATAGTGGTGATCAAATGCCACCAAAAAAAAAAACTCTATTTGTGGGAAAAAAGGACATAAATTTTATTAGGTGACAGCGTTGCGTGACTGTGCAATTGTCAGTTAAATTGACGCAGTGCCGTATCGCAAAAAGTGGCCTGGAAGGGACACATTGCGGAAGCCAGATGAATTTTGTGTAGGCACGGCGCGGTCAGTCATAGGCTCTGGCGTCCGTTTTTCCTCCCTCACTTATCAACATTGGAACCAATATCCTCATCAGATGGACTTCCTCTGACCCCACCTGACTGTGATATACTAAGTCTGGACGACTGAAGAAGACCGTGCTGTGCTCAGCCATCCCAGCCACCCTGCCTGGATCTGATGTGGTGCCAGCAAAAAGGACCTGCTGTGACTTGCAGTCCCATCTCTTCAGCCCAGAAACTGATCTGAATTCAACTCTACAATCCCCCATGTGAGTGGATATTGTTGTTTTAATAAATGTTTATATGATACATACTCAGATACGCCACTTTTCCTTGTTTTTACTCTAGCACACTGGAACCCGCTTCTGGTCTTTTTGGTGGCTGCCCTGACTGACCGATTGACATACTCGCTTCGTGTGTGTATGTGTACATATATACATCCTGTATCCCTGGCCTTGGACTATTGGGTACTACACACACTACTGAGGTACCTGTGCACTGTGCCTTTTTACTTGTTTAAGGGGTTTGACTTGGCCCCTTTGTTCCAGTGAAGGGAACTCTTAAGGCATCAGCATACCAAGACATTTTGGATAATTTCATGCTCTTAACTTTGCGGGAACAGTTTGGGGATGTTCCCTTCCTTCTCCAACATGGCTGCGCACCAGTGCACAAAGCAAGGTCCATAAAGACATGGATGAGCGCGTTTGGGGTTATGGAACTTGACTGGCCTGCACAGAGTCCTGACCTCAACCCGATAGAACACCTTTGGGATGAATTATAGTGGAAACTGTGAGCCAGGCCTTCTCGTTCAACATCAGTGCCTGACCTCACAAATGTGCTTCTGGAAGAATGGTCAAAAATTCCCATAGACACACTCCTAAACCTTGTGGACAGCCTTCCCAGAAGAGTTGAAGCTGTTACAGCTGCAAAGGGTGTGGCTGCACTACTGCTGATCTCCTGAGCTCCAGTGAGGCCTACTGATCCAGGGAGCTTGATTACTCCCTATACCCAGGGTGGATGCAGGAACCTGGGGTGGACCCAGGGGAGGATCCCCCGGATGGCCAGAGTACTGGTCCTCCCATACCAGTGTTTGAGGACCTGGGAAATGGCCCAGCTAAAGGCGAAAGCCTGGCAACCTACAGAAAGAAGGTTTGTGCTAGGATTGCGAGAGTCGCTAAGGAGGAAGAAGTACTGGCGAAGTTGAAGTTTGACTTCAAGCATAAAAAAATTGCAAGTGACCGGCTTCACAGTTCTAAGAGGAAACAGATGCGGCCTGAGTTAATGGCTTTGGAGGCCAAAGTGGAAAAGCAGAGTCTGCTGGTGGCCACATTGAAAGAAACCAGCGGTGCTTTCAAGGAGAAGTATGGCAACGATGATCGCTTCCGTGCAATGCGCAGAGGGGCCATAGAGGCCAGTGGAGGGCAGGCATCAACAGAGTGCGTGAAGCAAAGGTCAGTGCAAAGCAAAAAAGTTTCTGTGGGCTCGGATTGTGTTTCTGGCCAGCACGCTGGAAAATCTTTGCATCCCGAGCCAACTATCAGTATGCCTGCAGAAAGTGGAGAAAGCTCTGGCACACAGGCTGCGGGTGATCAGCAGTCAGGTGTTTTGACTGGCAGTATGTCATTGGGCCAAGGAAGTTCTGTGCCCTTACCACCACAGCAGGAGGCCATGGAGCAAGATGATCCATCTGAGCCTGTGGAGGGAGCAGGTATGCTGAACTTCAT
The DNA here is from genome assembly GCA_029206835.1 of Rana muscosa. Classification (NCBI taxonomy): domain Eukaryota; kingdom Metazoa; phylum Chordata; class Amphibia; order Anura; family Ranidae; genus Rana; species Rana muscosa. Next base: position 263,038,468 of record CM055116.1, on the reverse strand, counting down.
ATCAGAAATGGAATCACCTTTGCATGGTCGCAAGTTTGAAGTGTCTGGATCATCTGAGGATGAAGAAGAGGTTGATGATGTCCCCCCAAAACCTTTGAAACATCGGGTGACAGAAAAAGAAGTTTTTGGTCATGACTTGCCTGTACAATGTAATGGAGGTGTAGTTCCTATGGATGGTGCAGTAGAGGGCAGCGGAGAGCAAGCTCATCTCCTGGCTGAGACTTACACCTGTGTACAGCCAGCCAGTGCAGACTCTGCTGAGAAGAGTGCTTACAAAGACATCTCTACTGCTGGTAATGAAGTAAGAATTACCAAGGGTAATGTAAATGACATTTCTGTGTCAGAAGTCTCTGCTCCATCTGTTCCTGACAATAATGTTGTTACTACTTTATCTAAAGAAGGGTCTGTTACTAAAAGTGATGTGCCTGATGTTGCAAGGAGTGCGGTTATTTCCCATGCTGCAGCACTGGCTGCACCTGTCCCCGGGGTGAGTAGGACCAGTTATTCTGCGGTCACTGGGAGTAATGTGAGTGAAGGTCAGGCCAATCTGTCACCATCTGGTAGCTCCTTTAAACGCCGCAATGTGGTCCAATTGAGGTGGACTGGAGAAGGCCCCCCCCCCAAATAGGAGAGATGTGGTGGACCGTATTCTGGGGATGGGTTTTAAAGCAGAGGATATTTTTGCCCTTATCAGCCCAGTTGGGTCATATGAATATGACCTCTCCTTTGTCAAGGCGGAAGGTTTAGATGTCTTTTGGGAGAGGTATGAGCAGAGGTGTAAGGAGTCCCCAAGATGGGCAGGTTTGTCACCTAAAGTAGTCTCCCGCCAGCCATTATACAAGAACGTCACCATTCTAGTGCGTAACGAGTCCATTCCTGCTGCGGATCTGGTGGTGTGGTTGAGGAGATATGCGGATGTCCAAGCCCCCTTGAGGAAAGTTGTAGATGACAGGGGGATATGGACAGGAGGATGGACAGTGTTATTAAAACTACATGTCACGGGTAATGTTGTTAAGCACATCCCTTCGTCTGCCTTTATAGGTCGTGATAGGATTATTACATTTTATGCAGGGCAACCAAAGCTTTGTCATCGCTGTGGTGAAAAGGGCCATTTTTCAAGCTCATGTTCTGCGCAGAAATGTTCCCTCTGTCAGGGCTCAGGGCATGTTGCAAAGGACTGCAATAGTATTCGTTGTAATCTTTGTAACAAGTTAGGTCACCCCTATAGCCTTTGCCCTGAAGCCCTCCATAATCAGCCAGAGGTGGTGGAAGAACTGCTGAGGATGGAGGAGGAGGAACGTGGGGGGCAGCAAGGGGTTGGTGGAGCTGTTTCAGCTAGTCCTGAGGGGCCCCCCCAGGTGTCAGTTTCCCAATCTGAAGGTGTGACCCCTCTTGTGTCTGCTCCCCAGTCTGTGCTCCCTACTGTATCAGTGTCTACTTCTGTTGTGTGTTCTTCCCCAGTGTTTCAGGTGCCCAGTGTTCCAGGTGTAAATAAGTCATCCAGATTGGCTGAGGCTGCCAAAGGGGCAGATTCATGCCGATCTGAGGTGGCAGCTTCACCTGGGCCTTCCCTGAGGCAACGTAAGACCTCTAGTGGAGGTTCTAAGGGGAAGAAGGGGGAAGTTGCCACTGCTAATGATGTAGATGAGGCCTTTCAGGGTGATGTTTCAGGGGAGGAGGGAGAGTGGACCAAGGTGGGCAGAAGGAGGAATAAGGTAGTCCTGACCTCTGCCTCCTCGGTTTCATCTTTAGAGGTAGATGATCTACCTCTGGGAAACAAGTTTGGGTCCTTATCTGAGGGGGAGAAGGAGTCTTCTAATTCCATATCTCAGATGGAGGAGGATGAGGTAGAGTGCTCCCTAAAGAGGTCAAGGTCTCCAGTAAAGGGGGAGGGAGCTCAGGCTAAGAAACGCCTACCTCAATCATCCTGATGGCAGTTCCCACTCCGATAAAGGTGGCAACCATTAATGTTGCCAGCATAAAATCTGTAGGGGCTCGTAACATGGCCTTATTTTTGCTCAGCGAGATGGATGCTGATGTTTTATTTTTGCAAGAGACCCGGCTAAATAGCCTTGCCGATGTCCACCTGGCAAAGAGGGAGTGGAGGCGTGGGCCCTCCTTCTGGTCTCTTGCGGCCGAGCCTTACAGCGGAGTTGCAGTACTTTTTACTGGCATGGTAACGTGTCGGCGGGTTATCGAGGTAGAGATTGGAAGGTGTATGGTCTTGGACGTCTCTGTGAAGGGGCATGATCTACGTTTAGTAAATATTTATGGACCACAAACTAGATGGGAGAGGAAATGCCTCTTTACAAAGATTAAGCCTTTCCTTTTTACATCTCGGCAAGTTGTCTTTGGAGGTGATTTTAACACCGTTACTAGGCCCAAAGACAGGAAAGGCTCCACTGACAGCCTGAGATATGATAGCGTCTTTCTTAATTCGATAGCCAGGGAAGCAGGTCTGGAAGATGCGCATATTAAGCGTTGCCCAGACAGCACAGGGTACACATTTAAGCGAGGCAGTTGTGAGAGCAGGATAGACAGGTTTTTTTTTAAGGGGGACTCTGCCTTTTCGGCTCCTGAGTGTCGTATGGTGGAGTTCTCTGATCACCTTATGCTGTCTGTTATTCTCAATGCTTCAGATATGCCACCTAAAGGAAAGGGTATTTGGAGGATGAATTCGGCTCTGCTGGATGACGAGGAGGTAAGACAATCTTTTGAGGATTTTTTTCAGGCTCAGGTAACCATCCTGGATTTCTGCAGCAGTAAGTCTGAGTGGTGGGAGCTTGCCAAAAGCCGGATTAGTGGGTTTTTCAAGGCCATAGGAAAAAGGAAACAGCTTGGTAGGTACATTGCCTACCAGCAGCTGCGGAGAAAACTTGATCGCCTTGTCTCGAGTGGTGGAGATTCAGGGGCAATCTCTGAGGTAAAACTTCTCCTTAGGAAGTATCAGTATGATCGGCACGCTTCTTTGGTTCTGGAAAGGGACTACGGGAAATATCACTCGCCCGACCCTTATCAGAACTGCAAACAAAGCGCAGCAGTTAAGACGGTTGTTGGGCTAAGGGATAGTACGGGCTCTTTGACGAAATCCAGGTCAGGGATCCTGGAGGTCTCAAGGTCTTTTTATGTGGATCTTCTGGGGGAGAAGTACCTCGATCGGGCAAAGATGTCAAGTTTTCTGGATTCTACACCAGGTCTGGGAAATAACATTCCGCTGGCAAGTTTGACGGGGGAAATCACAGCAGAAGAGGTAGTCAAAGCTATAGACGGTCTGGCTATTAAGAAAACACCTGGGCCAGACGGATTGACAGCTGAATTTTATAAGACTTTCAAATCCAGCTTGGTACCTTATCTTGTGGAGGTATTTAATGGCTGCCTGCAAGAGGGTTCGCTCCCTCCCTCCATGAGACAATCTGCTGTGATTCTGTTGTCAAAAGGCAAGGATCCCTCGATGATTGAGAATTGGCGCCCCATTAGCCTTCTCAATGTCGATAGAAAAATTCTGGCGAAGATAATTTTCTGGCGCTTGTCGTCAGTAGCAGACAGATTGCTTTCTCGTCAGCAGCACTGTTCGGTCCGGGGCAGGAGCACTTTTTCAGCGGTGTTAGCTGTCCGGGAGGCTCTGGAACGTTGCAGGGCTGAAGGCTGGGGAAAGTATTTGCTGGCATTGGATCAGGCGAAGGCTTTTGATCGTGTCAACCATGAGTACCTCTGGCTTCTCCTTGACAAGTATGGCCTGGAGGGTGGGTTTATTGGATGGCTTAAGACTTTATACAGAGAGGCAGAGAGCTTCATGCTTGTTAACGGTTGGGTTGGACGACCCTTCAGGGTTGGATCCGGGGTGCGCCAGGGGTGTCCACTGAGCCCTTTGCTATATGTGTTCGCAATCGACCCCTTCATCAGAAGGCTAGAGAGCGGACCGTTGTGCGGGGTGCCGGTGGGCATTACTGGTGAGCCGCCCTTGAGGGTTGTAGCCTATGCTGATGACGTTTCTGTCTTTATCTCTGGGACAGAGGAGGCGCAGGAGGTGGTCTCAGTTATAGAGCAGTATTCCGAGGCATCGGGCTCCCAGGTCAACCGTGATAAAAGTGAAGTTTTTTGGATGAGCGAGGGAGGTGAGAGCTTTGCACTTCCGGACACCTTCCCGAGGCCTCAGCAGAAAGTCAAAATATTAGGCATCGAGTTTGGCCCTGATGATTACAGTAAGTCAAATTGGGAAGCCAGGCTGAATGATGCTGATGTCAAGGTGAAATGCTGGAAGGGGTGGCGGCTCTCCTTGAGGGAAAGGGTGGACTTGATTAAGACCTACCTGATTCCTACCTTTCTGTATGTCAGCTTTGTTTGCATCTTGCCAGAGTCCTTCTATACCAGGATTTATAGTTGTTTCTTCCAATTATTATGGGGGAACAGGCTGAATCTTGTGAAGCGGAATGTGACTTACCTATCAAGGCGGAAGGGTGGCCTAGGGATGGTCAACCCGGTTGTGTTCTTTTCTCTGATGTTTTTGAAACACAATTTTGGTAACATGCTAGCAGAGAGACCGCCTGGATGGGTAGGTATTTTCCAGATCTGGTTTAGACCTTTTCTGGGCTGTTGGGAGAGTGGCGGGCCAGTGAAAAGCCTAAGGATCAAGCATGGTAAGCTCCCGGCTTATGTTGCCCCGTGCCTGAAAATTCTTAAACGGTGGCATGTGACAGCGGAGGATATCAGGTCCCTCCCTAGGAGACTCCTGGGTGAGAAGATCGTGGGTACTGTCTTTCATGCGCCACTGGCCTTAAGGGATTGCCCAGGTCATATTATGAGGGAAGGTTTACGTTTAATAAATTCTGAGTGGATTCCCTTGAAATTTAGGGACCAGGCCTGGCTCGCTTTCCACGGTAGGCTCTATGTGAGGGGGAACGTGAAGTGCCGCTCTTTGGACAATCGTGGTTGTCCAAGAGCGGAGTGTCAGGGTGAAGTGGAAACCATGGACCACTTCTTGCTTCAGTGCCCTTTCAATATAGAAGTCTATAAAAAGGTGGGGAGGGCTCTAAATATTCCTTTCTTGCCTAGCATGTCTTATGCTGAGTGGGTGTATGGAGCATTGCAGAATCGCAAGGGATTTGATTTGGACACTCTTTTTTTAGTCAGCTTAGTAGTCCGATATTACACCTGGAATGCACGGTGTCAGGTATCCCTTCGGCAGAAAGTCCTTCCTGTTCCGGTGGTGGTGTGTGAGATTCTTGGTGAGGTAGGGAAAATTCGGGGTCTCGAGAAAGACAGATGGCGGCAAAGGGTCTGGATAAAGGCGTGGAGGAATATCAGGCCTGTAGCTGCTGTTTGTTGATCTCTGGGTGTTGGGTTCTTTCCCTGTTTTCTCTCTGGGCACTCCCTTAGATTTTCAAGGATACACATAATTTTTGAAGAAAGGCTACATACACATGATAATCTATGTTTCTTGGTCTGAGTGTTAATCAAGTTGAGTAATGTGTAGTATTTTTGAAGATGTCCGTGCTTGTAGTGATGTGTGTGTGTGTGTGTATATATAGTATAATTTAATGCAGTGATATTTCTCTTGGTGGAAAAAAACGTTTGTTCATATATTATAGGTTGAAGTATGCCTTTATTATTATTAGTCTTGTATACAATATGTTATGCATATATAAAAAAAAAAAAATATATATATATTTATTTTTTGTATTTTTGTATAAAACAAAAGTTGGAATGTGTTTCTTGTTTGCAAGATTCTCAAAATAAAAAATTGCCAACTCAATATTGAATCCTACGGACTAAGATTGGAATTCCGTGAAAGTTCATGTGCGTGTAAAGGCAGGTGTCCCAATACTTTTGGTAATAAAGTGTACTATTTATACCATAGTTTGTGGACTCTATAACCTTTGGGTTATTTTCACCAAAGAAATGTATCAGAATACATTTTAGCCTAAATTTATGAAGAAAGATTATTTATTTGCAAAATTGTATGACAGAAACAAAGAAAAACATGTTTTGTTTTTTTTATCTTTTTTTGTTTATTTAGCAAAAAATAAAAAAAAGCAGTGGTGATTAAATACCACCAAAAGAAAGCTCTATCTGTGTGATATGGGTACAGTGTTGCATGACCGTGCAATTGTCATTCAAAGTGCGACAGCGCTGAGCACTGAAAATTGGCCTGGGCAGGAAGGGGTTAAAAGTGCCCAGTATTGAAGTGGTTAAAGACCAGAGTCACACAAAATTGTTAAGCATCAAGCTACTGTAGAAGTATGAATATCATTATCAGCGACTAAAAAGGTACTGAACAGTTTAGCTTCAGCAACCTTGAGACACCATGGGAGAAAAACAAATGTTGCTATGAAAGCCCAGGAGAAAGGTCTCATGCCGCGTACGCACGACCGTTTTTAATGACGAGAAAAATGCAATTTTTTAAAATGGTCATTAAAAATGATCATGTGTGGGCTTCAGAGCATTTTTCACGACGTGAAAAATGGCCATGACAAAATTGGAACACGCTCTAATTTTTCTTGTCGTTTTTCACCTCATTGTTTTTCTCGTCATGAAAAACGGCCGTGTGTACGCTTTAACGACGTGAAAAAAAATGCACATGCTCAGAATCAGGTATGAGACGGGAGCACTAGTTCGGGTAAAACTAGCGTTCATAATGGAGATAGCACATTCGTCACGCTGTAACGGACTGAAAAGCACAAGGCTGAAAAGCGCAAATCGTCTCTCAACAAACTTTACTAACACGAAGGGTGGCGCCATCCGAATGGAAGTTCCCCTTTATACAGTAGTGCCGTCGTACGTGTTGTACGTCACTGCGCTTTACTCAAGCATTTTTTTCAACGATAGTGTGTAGGCAAGGCAGGCTTGAGAAGAATCACGTCAAGAAAAATGCCGTTTTATTCAATGACATTAAAAACGGTCGTGTGTACGCGGCATCAGTCTTCATTTGTGGTCAATAGGTAGATATTCATGTTTAATTAACTACTATAATATAAGATAATTAAAAAAAAATCCATATAAAATGGAGGTTTCCTTCTCAATCCTTTTCAAGCTAAATTCAACATAAATGTTTTACTGTGGTCTATTCTTACTTAGTGAGGATATAATATATGCTGTAAAGATGTAGTAATAAATCTCATCTGCAGAAAAATTGGGGTCCCTTGGGTTTTACATTTCAGTTTGATTTTTTCTCTCATTTATCACATATTTCTGACCTGCTATTCCTAAAAACTGATAAGCATATAAAGAATGCTGGTTGACCTAGCCTAGAATGGAATGCAAGTAAGGCAGACTAATTGCACAAACTCTACAGTAACTGAAATTGTTGATGGGTTTGCCTGTGGTTTGCTGACAGTCTTATAAATGCATCATTCTGGAAAGTGAACTCAGTTCTGTAAAGGCTATAAATAAATAGCTGGCAAATCACAAACATGACTCATATCACATGGTGGAAAAAAATCCCTACCTTAACAAAACACATGTCCAGGCACTGGGAAAAATAACTTATTGGTTTCTTTTTGTAAAGATTTGCTACATCAGATTCAGATAACAAACTACATAAATCTATAGATTTACCATTTCTGCCTTATTCCATGAATTTTAGAAAGCTACAGCTAACCATAAAATTTTGAGTCTTATAATGTCAGTAAGTATGATGTGTCCCCTGTTTATTCTTTAATTTTGTAATTAATGCGTAATGTTGTAATTGTAATACAGAAAAAAATCACAATATATATTTAAAATACTCACATACAGGTGAAACTCGAAAAATTAGAATATCGTGCAAAAGTTCATTTATTTCACTAATGCAACTTAAAAGGTGAAACTAATATATGAGATAGACTCATTACATGCAAAGCAAGATAGTTCAAGCCGTGATTTGTCATAATTGTGATGATTATGGCTTACAGCTCATAAAAACCCCAAATCCACAATCTCAGAAAATATTACATGCAATCAATAAAACAAGGATTGTACATAGAACAATATCAGACCCCTGAAAAGTATAAGCATGCATATGTACTCAGTACTTGGTTTGGGCCCCTTTTTCAGAAATTACTGCCTCAATATGGTGTGGCATGGAAGCTATCAGCCTGTGGCACTGCTGAGGTGTTATGGAAGACCAGGATGCTTCAATGGCGGCATTCAGCGCTTCTGCATTGTTCGGTCTCATGTCTCTCATCTTTCTCATGGCAATGCCCCATAGATTCTCTATGGTGTTCAAGTCAGGCGAGTTTGCTGGCCAATCAAGTACAGTAATCCCACGGTCATTGAACCAGGTTTTGGTGCTTTTGGCAGTGTGGGCAGGTGCCAATTCCTGCTGGAAAATGAAGTCAGCATCCCCATAGAGCTCGTCTGCGGAAGGAAGCATTAAGTGCTCCAAAATCTCCTGGACTTAATGAAGCACAGTGGACCAACACCACTAACACCAGCAGATGACATGGCTCCCCAAATCAACACACAGAGCCGGACTGGGAATAAAAAACAGCCCTGGAAAAAAATTCATACCAGCCCCATAGCATTTTTATACCGGCCCAACAGCAAACGTCATTATTTTCTTGTTCATAAAAGGGAAAACCATGCATTTTAAAGCACATTTGAAGAGTGTATTATATATAGAGAAAACATATATATATATATTTATGGTCGGAGCCCTCTGTCCGAAGAGATATGGATCACATAAACACGTCACAAGACTAACAACACGAATAAGACCTGAAGTGTGGCCTGGCCTTTCGTACGGTATGCCAAAGAAAGGGGCCATACCTGAATAGAAGTGATAGATAATTCTGCTGAGAATTGGTTGTAGAGGAGTGCCCTAGAAAAGGGAGATATGGGTGGGTGGGTACCGCGCACTACAGCCGACGCTGACCCTCGTGGATGGTCTGTATAAGTACCCCTCGAACTCCTCCCATAATTTCAGGCTAGCATACTAGCCTTCCTATTTATGGTCGGAGCCCTCTGTCCGAAGAGATATGGATCACATAAACACGTCACAAGACTAACAACACGAATAAGACCTGAAGTGTGGCCTGGCCTTTCGTACGGTATGCCAAAGAAAGGGGCCAAAAAGTCACACAAGGTTAGGAAGGAATTGATCTATTATGTCAGGTAAACCACTATAGAGCGAGACTGTTAAAGGCTCGTGATATTTCTGACTGAGGATCGGGGACGTGTCGGGCGAAACACAAGGATTTCCACCTGCCTATCTTCCTTATTGCGTGGTCAGGAACTCTGTTTCGTGATGTTGCTGGGGCTGCTCTAATGCGAAAGCGAGTCCTGAGTAACATCCTGGGTCAAGGCCCGAGATGCTCAGGAGTGTTCTGACGTGGCTGACGAACTGGTTCCCGCTTAGGGGTTCAGTTGGGAAAGGTAGTAGAGGGCTGTCCTCAGATGGCTCGGACAGCAGAGTTTACCAATTACCGTAGAACGGCCATGGCGTTGTGTGTCTGGAAAGGTTTAATGTCTACTCCGGGACCGGGTTGTATCATTTCCGACACCGTCGGGTGTAGGATGAAATGACTTCGGTGGCAAGTCGGGTGGTGCCCGAGTAGTACTCGGCATTTAGGGCTGGTGATAGTAATTCGCCGGGCCGTAAAATCGTAAAAGGCTAGGTAAATGGCTGCTTGAACTACCAGGCTGGGCCATAGACCGAAGGGAGAACGTGAAAGGATAGCAGACATGTCCCGGAGTATGGCGCTGGTCACTGGTAAGCGTTTGGTACTAGAGTGTGGTTGCCGCCACCTGTAGTGTGTTGGCGGATCAGGATGCATTGACGAGGGAGGTAGCACCATGGAGGTGCTATCCGATTCCAGAGTTGGTTGCGACTAATGTGGGACGCCGGACATGGTCGAGTCGGCTCCGGCTTCTGTGAAAGGATGTGGCATGGTCAAGCGGGATAGCGCGTCGGCCGAGGTGTTGCATTGACCGGGTATGTGGACACTGAGGCTACTGAGCTGATGTTGTAGGGAAAGTAGCAACAGCCTGCGTGGGAAGGACATGACGGGCAACGATTTATTGACCTGCCTTTGTTAACGACTGTGGCTGTAGCCTGGTTGTCTGTGACGAACGTGGCGGTCTGTCCTGCCCGGGGCTGCCCCGTACTTGAGTTGCTGCGACTATGGGGTAGATCTCAAATAGAGAGGAGGACTGACTAAAAGCGGAATTGTGAGCATCTCTGATGGATCAGATCTCCTGAAACCAATGATGGCCAAAAGTTGCAGCGAAGCTTGTGGAAGCTGCTACGTCCGTGATTATCTGAGGTGACGAGGAGAATGCTGATGGGATAAACAAGGGTCTACCTATCCGGTCTCAAGGAATTGGTCCCCCATGGCCAGATCCTGCTACGGAGGCTGCGTGTAGCTTAATGACTTGGTCAGGGTCTTGTGCCTGGGAGAGGAACACTAAGAAGCGTGCGATAAAGGATCGCCCTTGAGAGACGATCCTCATCGTGGTTTGAGCATGCCCAGTAGGGATTGTAGCTGTGGGTTAGTGCACCCTTGCGTGTCGGTAGACGTATGGATGACTGTCCTGATGCGGGTCAATCTACGGAGAGGTGGGCTGGCCCGCATGGCGCGTTTGTCTAGAACGATTACCAGGAAGGAGATGAACTGTGCCGGTCTTTCTACTTTCTTCATGGTTGTGGGCACGTCAAGGTTTTAAAGACCTCTCTTGGACTCCTTAGATCTCACGAGAATCCTAAACCATCGGGAGAACTCCTGTGAGGGTATGCTGGAGTTTGACTGGGTAGTTTTGGAATGAGTCAGGCAGTGTAACGAGTCCGGTGTGGAACCCTGTAGTGTCCCCTGTACTAGAAAGGCTGCTAGAGAGGAAGTTGGATGTGAGGAGAGAAAGTCGAGCCGCCCGAAGTGCATGTGGCCTGGTCCAGCTGGACTCTGCTGCTTGGCGCCGCAGGTATTTCTAGGGAGAGCCTTCTGGCACAGGAGGCGGATGTGCAGAAGTTTGCGGTGGGGTAAAAGCAACCCTTGAAATTAAGTTGCTGGAGATGGCTGCGCCCCCCGGTGCTCAAATTGGACATTCTAGTCTGACTGGGAGGACTGGTTACATCTCTAAGGCTTCCAGAGGCTACCACGAACTTGTCACTTTCGAGTTTGCGAGCGAGCGTGGGGTCCTTGGCCATTAGGATGACTGAGACGTCCCCCTAGGCACGCGGCTTGTTCCCTGTTATGACCTGTGCCGAGGATGCGTGGGGACGCTAGGTTCGCGTCCTATCGCTTAGGATGTCCTTCCTGATGCCCGCTGGGACCAGGTGCGAAGAGAAAAAAAAAAAAGGGGTGCAAGCGTCGGGCGTACCTACAGTGGGGGGTTCGGTAATGACGGTGGAGACTGGGGCTGATAGGGGCGCGGCTGCCCGTGTTTTCAGGGCCCCTACTCTAGCCTGGACGTCGGTGACTGCGGTTGCCAGTGTGGTCACCAAGGCGTGTAGCTGAGTAATGCCGAGGATATCGACTGCAGCGGAATTTGTCTGGTAGAGTTGCCGCTGGTTATGGAACAGCAGCCTAACAGTTTGGTTTTCCTGGCCGTGGCCGGGTAGGGGATGCCCCTACGGCGTAGTTCGGCTGTAAGCCTGGGGATGGTCCAGCCCTGAGGGACTGTGTGGAGTCGTCCGCTGAACCCGAACGTGGTGACGGTGGGACGAAGGTAAAGTCATCGCAGTCGGCCTGCGACATGTTGGGGGCTGAAGAAAAACGAGAAAGAAAAAGGGGGGGGAATGTATGTTTATAGAGTGAGATGCCAGGTATGGAGGGGATAGAGGAGGTACGAAAGTGGGTAGGGAGATGGAAGGGAGGATGGACAGAATAAGGAATGACAGGCGCAGAGGATAGCCAAGTTTTGCGTACGAGCGCTTGTTGAGTGTAATTTAGAAAACTCAAAAGAGTGCGTGGCAACCGAGGTGAGCCAGGAGATGACTGGCTAGGTAACCGATAGCTCAGGTGCCGTCTGTGCTTGGCACAGACTGATGAACCAGAGCCCCCAGGGCGTACTGGGGCAGGTAGCTGGAGTCTGGTATACTAAGTAGGAATGTTTCGATCTGTAGTTCAATGACGTGTGGTCGGTCTGCCAACTCCTGCACTGCCAGCAAGTTGATGTTGGCGACCTTGTCTGCGTAGTGAAGGATCTCGGATCGGCTTCGAAAACAGAGTGTCATGCGTAGAAGTATGTGGCAGTTGCTAGCGCCTGGTGAGCGGTCGAATTGTGTATGTGAAGACAAATATGTCGTGAAAGAGTGCGGAGAGAAAGCAAGGAGGGGCCTTGCGTTTACGCACCTGACTTGAGCCCTGTCTTGGTTGAGGTTGAGACATGGGTCGACCGGGACCTGTGAGGAGGGTGACATGGAGATATATATATATACACACACATATATATATATATATATATATATATATATATATATATATATATATATATAATTTTTTTTTTTTTTTATAATTATATATATATTTTTTATTTTATTTTTTATTATTATTATATATATATATATATATATATATATATATATATATATATATATATATATTTTTTTTTTTGTAGGCGTGAAGAGTTGTGGGAGCGGTAGGTAGCTCCGGGTGAAGAAGTGTGTAAGACCCCCTGCCCCTTTTTTTTTTTTTTTTATCGGGAAATATCGTCCGACCTGGATTGCAGGGTGGACGGGATGGAAACTCAATCTAACTGACGTGTGTGGTGGAAAGGGATAGAGAAATGGGTGAGTAGCCGTTTGACTACTGGAGGAGGTGAGTGGCTGGTGTGCAACCACTCGTCGAACGCTCGCAGCGCTTGCGAGGAACAAATGCCTTAAGGAGACGAAAGAAGAAGAGTTTGTGACTTTCGAGTGTGTGGGGATGGCCGTTTCGTGATGAAACGGGAGTGGTAAGTAATGCGTGTGTATTGCGGCTTGGGGTTCGAATCCTTGTGGCCGATGCTACGGCTGGATTCGTAACGTTCTGAGACGTTCGACGTTGTATCGGAGGTATGGGTCGGAGCTGCTTAGAGCCGGGTATGCGACTGCGAACGAATTGGTTGTTTCAGCCGAGGATCCGAAGCTTGGAGCCGATGCTACGACTGGATTCGGGTCGGTTAAAGAAGTTTACTGCTGAAGATCGGAGCGGTATGCGCCGGTGGTGCGACTGTGACTCGACCGATTGAAAATGCCATAGAGCCGAAAATTTGAGCCGCTGCTACGACTGAATTCGGATCAGCTCGAAAGTTCGGTGTTTGTGGACCCGAGCCGACGAGCCGGTGGTGCGACTGAGCCCAGATCGGCCATGTTAGCGGAGGATCCGAACCTTTGAGCCGATGCTACGACTGGGTTCGGATCGGATAGGAGGGTCAGTTGCTAGAGATCCGAGTCGATTGAGCCGGTGAAGCGACTGGACTCGGATCGCTTGGGAATGACATTGGTTCAAAAGTTTGAGCCTATGCTACGACTGAATTCGGATGGTTTAGCGGTTCGATGTTTGTAGGTCCGAGCCGATGAGCCGGTGGTGCGACTGTGCTCGGAACCAACGTGGATGCCAGAGATCCGAATCTCTAAGCCGATGCTGTGCCTGTATACGGGCTGATAACGGGTGCAAGGCGGGGATTTGAATTTCCCGGGTCCGAATCGTAGCGCCGGAGATACGGCTGGATTCGGACGGGTGTTCGTTGTTTCGAAGTTGAAGGGGCTTGTGATTGTCGAGGGTCCGGCCTGTAGTGCCGATTGTTAGCGACAAGAGCCGGCCCAGACTGTTTGGTGTATGGTGTAAGTAGGAGGTGTGGGGCATAAGTAAGGTGAAGGGAGAGTATCGTAGGAGGTGTAGGGCATCAGTGACTAGGGATAAGGAAGTGCAGTGTGGGATACCAGTCCGACGACTGGGTATCGGATGTGCGACTGAGGCGAGAGCCTTGCGAGCTGTGAGTAATTCGCACAACAGCTCTGAGAGCCGTAGTGTCTGGACGGACCGTTACCGGTAGCAACGTGGGTGTGACAGGGTACGAAAGACAACTGGACTAGTCGATAAACATACGATGCAAACGGAAAACACGGGGTTATGAACCGTGTGATTTTTGTAAAAGAAGAAACGTGTACCGGCGCTACGATTCGTACGAACGGTAACGGCCGGTCCTACCTGCGACCGCGAGCGGGGATACGATCAACTGCGAGCGAAGCTGGAAGGTACGAAAGCAACTACACGGACGTTGCGAGTCGTAAGGCGTCGGCTGATGACGACGAATACCGCGCACTACAGCCGACGCTGACCCTCGTGGATGGTCTGTATAAGTACCCCTCGAACTCCTCCCATAATTTCAGGCTAGCATACTAGCCTTCCTATATATATATATATATATATATATATATATATTAGGGCTGTGGAAATTAACTATTAATTCATCGATTAATCGATTAATTGTTTTGATCGATCAAAATTCTTTTGATCGGTACTCATCTTTCCGCCGGCTTCTGGGTCTTCAGGTAGTTCCGTCGGAGATCCGGTGACATCACAGACACCGGCGGGGCTTGCCGTGTCCATCTGAAGGGCTCCTTTGCTGTGCCTTCATATCTGCATGCCGGCGGGACCTTACTATCTGCCACACGCAAGGGCTGCTACACTTCCCTCTATCACTTCCCTCTATCAACCTGGGATTCTACAGCCATCCACTGGGAGTTGTGATAGTTCCCTTTACGGGACATCTACATGCCGACGGACTGATGTTGGCCCCTCCTCATCTGGATTCAGCTGTGGTATCGTTGTACACATTTTTATACCAGTATCATACTTAGCTACATGTTTTTATGACTGCTTTTGCTACCGTTTGGTATTACTCACACCATTTTTACAGTTTATGTAGCTACATCGATTTTATCTCCAGTGCAATATTTATTTTGTTACCGACTTGAAGACTATAAAAGTTTTAATGCTATTCCCATCGAGCGCCGCCTTTGTGTGTTTTTTGTATCCTGCTATCCATTTTTCCAGTGGTTGGTAGCTGCACTGGGAATCGGCCTGCAAGGAGATCAGCTAAAAGTAGTTGGATCTGTATGTGCGTTATAATTAATCGAAATTAGTCGATTAATCGATAAAAAAAAATTGATTAATCAAACACAAATTTTAATCAGTAACAGCCCTAATATATATATATATATATATATATAGGGCTTTTTTTCTCAGAAAATAGGTGCAGGAACTCACCCTCCCCGCCCACAACCACGCCCAAATCCCACCCCCAACCACACCAAAACTCCACCCCCAGACACACCTTCCTTAGAGGGGAGAAGTACAGTGGCGCCAAACAACTGTAATAAGTGAGGCCTTAGAACTGCGTATCACACATGGTTCAGGAATGTCTAACACACAAAGTACAGGACTCAGGGCTTCATAACACACAGGGATTAGTAGTGTTTATTGTGCAATTGTGAGCAGTGCATATAACACAGGGTGCAGAAAAAAAAATCAACAAACAGGATAGTACTTGCATTCAATGTGAAGCGTCCCTTGTTCTCAGAAATATGGAGCATATAGCCCTGTGTACAGAGTGCAAGGGTCAGGAATATGTAACATAGAGCCTAGCACACAGAGAACAGTGGTAAAGCGTATGTAATATGCAGTCCAGCATACAGAGTGCAGGGGTATGTAATGCAAAACCTATTGTACAGAGTACAGCATTCAGGAGTACTATACCAGGGCCTTTAATGTGTAACATACAGCAAAGCACACAGAGTATAGTGGTTCTGAGTATGTAATGTACACTGGGTGTTACAAAATTTTCACCACTGGACCCTGCACGCTGTGCCATACATTACATACTCTTGGTCACTAACTCTGTATGCTTTAGACCCCTTTCATACTGAGGTGCTTTACCTTTACATGCATTTTTGCGCTAAAAATAGCGCCTGTACACTGCCTCTTCTGAAGCCCCAGTGTGAAAGCCTGAGTGCTTTCATACTGGGGCGGTGCGCTTGCAGGACAGGAAAAAAAGTCCTGCAAGCAGCATCTTCGGGGCGGTGGGGGAGCGGTGTATACCGCTCACCCTGATCCACAGCTCTCACCTTTGCCAACCACCTCTGAACCCCCAGTTTCCCCTACAGCTCTTACGTGTACACAACCTCCCCCACCCTCCACAGCTCTCATTTTACACAACCTGCCTTCTGCAGCTCTTACCTCTGTACAAAGTTCCCTTCCCAGTTCTCCTCTCTGGACACATTTCCACCCCCCTCCTCGCTGCACAATCACCCCCCCTTCCCTTCTTTCACAGCTATCCTCTCTCTGTGAACTCAATCTCTGGAGGGCTCTCTTTCCCTCCCCCACCACTCCATTTTTCATTCAGAACTCCCTCACCTCTTCCACTGCATGCGCATGCTTTTTAGACGATCGAGGAGCTGTCAGAACTGTAGCTGGGGCAGAGTTTCAGGGCTCCTCTGCTCCGTGCTACAATGTGAGAAGAGGCGGGGACAGAAGCTGCCTCCTCAATCAACACAGGCAGTTGTATGTTGCCATGCTGGGACCCGAAGATCTCGAAGGCAGAAGCCCTGTGTGCACAGCACTAGTGTGTGTGTGTGTGTGTGTGTTATGACAGGTCAGAGCAGAGAGGGCTGCCTGTCATAGGTGGCGGAACGCCGTTCCGCTGAGTTCCGGCAGAAAAAAAGCCCTGTGTATATATATATATATATATATATATATATATATATATATATATATATATATATATATATATATATATTGTGACAGCAGGAAGGTAAAGTCACCTGGTTGCATCCAGGGGGGTAGATATATTTCTCCCAGATTCAGGCTTTATGCCGACTTATACAACTAGGGAGGGAGTTGATGAAGCCCAGCTGAGGCTAGTGGGCTCATGGATGACTCATACCTCTAGGGAGAGGGCTGGGCGTCGTGCAGGCAGGGAGTTGATGAGACCAGCTGAAGCCTGTCAGTTCGTTTAAAGGCCTCTATAAAAACTCCCAGATTCATTAGGTGTTTGCTCATGCCTGGAACCAGACCTGTGTGGACTGTCTAGGGAGAGTGAACCCCTGTGCGGTGAGAAAAAGCCTGTGTGGCTATTTGTTTGGACATTGACTAAACCAGGGACTTAGGGACTAGGACAGCACCAGGCTGATCCCAGTTGTTAGTTAGGAAACCTGCATGTTTAGTCAGAGGTCAAGCTGACCAGGATTTATTTTGTTTATGTTTCTTTTTGGCTTTACTGTGTTTTTGTCACTGTACATAGAGAAATAAACCGCACCTTTTGATTTTGAAAACCACAACCTCCGTCTGCTGGCCCTGTTTTTGTGTGGGGAGCCCAACCAGGGGGTCACACACACCCGCTACCGAGTTAACCCCCTCCCAGTTGGTGGAGAACCAGTGGCAGTTTTTTTAAGCCAGCATGGAGGAGATACTGAAACAGCTGGCTCTAGCAAATGCCAATCAACAGCAGACAAATGCAGGTTTGCAAAGGAGCCTTGCAGCCCAGCAGCAAGCTCATCAACAGAGTCTGGAAGCTCAGCAACAAGCCCAGCAGCAATCTGAGGCCCGCTTCATAGACCTGTTACAGAAGCAAGAGCAGAGACTACAACAAATGGAAGCAGTAATGCAGCAACGTCCGCAGACCAGTGAGGAAAGCCGTCCCACTAATACCGCGTCCTTTGGGGTGAGTCGTTTATTGACAAAAATGACTGGAGAGGAGGATCCAGAGGTATTTTTGACCACATTTGAAAGGACTGCTGAAAGAGAAAAGTGGCCTGGGAAGTCAGGGGCTCAAGAGGCAGCCAAATGGATTGTTTGCTACCGCTGCCGGCAAGCGGGACATATTGCAGCAAATTGCCCGGTTGTGGAGGAACCCATGCAATGTGACTTTCTGACGGACCGACGTCAGTCGCTGTGTGCGACAGTCGCATGCACTGCCATTCGGGGAACTGAGAAACATTTATGCAAAATGTGTATTAATGGTAGAAATGTTGTGGTATTACTGGATTCAGGTAGCCTTGTGACCCTGATAAAGGCTGAATTAGTTAAAACAGAGGTCTCTGGGAATAGCAAGGTAGCTGTTATTTGTGTGCATGGGGACACCCGAGAGTATCCAGTGACTACAGTGTGTTTCGAGACCCCCAAAGGTACCCTCTCTCATCCAGTGGGGTTAGTATCTCAATTACCGCATGATGCCATTGTGGGAAGGGATTTTCCGAAGTTCTGGGAACTGTGGGATGATCCTGAGCCCCCCACTGGTGCCCCTATGTACCAGGAATGTGATAGCCAGAACTCCTCTGAGAGTGGTGAGGACTCTCCAGAATTTCCCTTGTCAGTATTGGCAGGGGAGACTCAAGAAACTGGAGAGGAGCCCACCTCCTCAGACGAAAACCTACCGTCTGTGGAGTTTTCTGATCTGGAGGTTCACAGGGAAAATTTTGCCACAGAACAGTTAAAAGACCCCGCCCTAATAAAGGCACGGGAAAACGTAGTGGAAATAGATGGCGAGTTAGTGAACCCAGATAATACCTGCACTTACCCATACTTCAGCGTAGAGAAGGACCTACTGTATCGGGTGGCAAAAAGGGCAGAAGAAACCGTTGAGCAGCTTGTGGTGCCCAAACCTTACAGGAAGTTGGTGTTGGAGTTGGCCCATGGGCACATTCTTGGAGGTCATCTGGGGACAGAGAAAACCCGAGAGAGGGTATTACAGAGATTCTATTGGCCTGGGGTGATGAAGGACATAGAAAATTATTGTTCCTCCTGCCCTGTGTGTCAGAGGTCGGCCCCGATGCCACATTGCCGTAGCCCGCTGGTCCCTCTACCCATCATTGAGGTCCCGTTTGAGAGAATCGCAATGGATTTGGTAGGTCCTATAATCAAGTCCGCTAGGGGGCACCAGTACATATTGGTTATAATGGACTATGCCACCCGTTATCCAGAAGCGATCCCTCTCAGAAATACCTCGGCCAAAACCATAGCCAAAGAGCTATCTCTTGTTTTTAGCCGGGTGGGTATTTGTAAAGAACTGCTTACGGACCAAGGTACACCCTTTATGTCCCGGGTTATGAAAGAGCTGTGTAAATTGTTCAAAGTGACGCAATTGCGTACATCTGTGTATCACCCCCAAACCGATGGGCTGGTTGAAAGATTCAACAAAACCCTAAAACAAATGTTGAAGAAAGTGGTGGATAGAGATGGAAGGGATTGGGACTGTCTACTTCCTTATTTGATGTTTGCTATTAGGGAGGTGCCCCAATCCTCTACGGGATTCTCCCCCTTTGAGTTACTGTATGGGAGACACCCAAGAGGGCTGTTGGACATTGCCAAGGAAACTTGGGAAAGTGAGAGTTCTCCCCACAGGAGTGTGATTGAGCATGTCGCCCTGATGCAAGATCGAATTGCACAGGTAATGCCCATCGTGAAGGAACATTTGGCCCAAGCGCAGTTGGCACAGCAGAGAGTGTACAACCGTGGAGCCAAGACCCGTACCTTTTCCCCGGGGGATAGGATATTGGTACTTGTCCCTACGGTTGAAAGTAAATTCCTTGCCAAATGGCAAGGCCCCTACGAGATAATGGAAAAAGTGAGCGAAGTGAATTACAAGGTCAGACAACCAGGAAGGCGAAAGCCCGAACAGATATATCACGTTAATCTGTTGAAAGCCTGGAGGGATAGAGAGTCCCTAGTCGCAGAAACTTGGTCACCAGCTCAAACTGGTTGCGTGAATCCGGAGGTTGGAATAGCAGCCACCTTGTCACAACCCCAACAACAGGAGGTTAAGGAGTTTGTGCTTCGCAACAAGGAGGTGTTCTCTGAGCTGCTGGGACAAACATCTGGGGTAGAGCATGATATTATTACCCCGCCCGGTGAAAGGGTGAAGTTAAAACCCTATCGGATCCCAGAGGCCCGACGGGAGGCAATACGGGAGGAAGTACAGAAAATGCTGAACTTAGGGGTGATAGAGGAGTCCCAAAGTGATTGGTCTAGTCCCATTGTGTTGGTGCCTAAACCGGATGGGAGCTGGCGATTTTGTAACGATTTTCGTCAGTTGAACAAAGTTACAAAATTTGACACCTACCCCATGCCACGTATAGATGAGTTGATCGACCGGCTGGGAACAGCCCGATACATGACGACTCTTGACCTCACAAAAAGCTATTGGCAAATTCCCCTGGCCAAGTCGGCCAAAGAGAAAACCGCATTTGTAACCCCAGACGGGGCGTTCCAATATAAGAGAATGCCGTTCGGGTTACAGAATGCGCCGGCCACATTCCAGCGGAAAATGGACCAGATACTGAGGCCCCATTGGAAGTATGCTGCGGCTTACCTGGATGACGTAATTGTCCATAGCACAGATTGGGCCTCACATCTGCCAAAAGTGCAAGCAGTCCTAGACTCTATCCGGGAAGCGGGGTTTACGGCTAACCCCAAGAAGTGTACCATTGGGCAGGAGGAGGCCAAATATCTTGGGTACACCATTGGCAGGGGAGTGATAAAACCCCAACTCAACAAAGTCGAGGCCATCCAGAGTTGGCCACGTCCCAACAGCAAGAAGCAGGTACGGGCCTTTCTGGGAATCGCGGGTTATTATCGGCGCTTCATTCCCCACTTTGCTTCTAAGGCTGTGCCCCTAACCAACCTGACGAAAGGGAAAGGGTCGGTCATGATTAAATGGACCCCCGAGGCTGAGGCAGCATTCCAATTCTTGAAACAAGCCTTATGTAGCCAGCCAGTGTTGTACTCACCCGACTTCTCTAAAGACTTTGTCGTACAAAGTGATGCGTCAGATGTAGGGTTAGGAGCAGTATTGTCCCAGGTCTGGAACGGGGAAGAGCACCCAGTCATTTACCTCAGCAGGAAGTTGAAGTCCCATGAGGTAAATTACGCCACGGTTGAAAAGGAGTGTTTAGCGGTGAAGTGGGCTCTAGATTCCCTTCGGTACTATCTGCTAGGTAGGCACTTTGACATGGTTACGGATCACGCTCCGTTAAAGTGGATGGCTCAAAACAAGGAGACAAATAGAAGAGTGAATAGGTGGTTCCTGGCCCTACAGGAATTCAACTTCACAGTAAAGCATCGCCCTGGCGTTCAAATGGGGAATGTGGATGCTTTGTCTCGAGTACATGAATGCCTGATTGCTGGTGTTCCAACCCCAAGGTTAAAACAAGAGGGGGGGGGTATGTGACAGCAGGAAGGTAAAGTCACCTGGTTGCATCCAGGGGGGTAGATATATTTCTCCCAGATTCAGGCTTTATGCCGACTTATACAACTAGGGAGGGAGTTGATGAAGCCCAGCTGAGGCTAGTGGGCTCATGGATGACTCATACCTCTAGGGAGAGGGCTGGGCGTCGTGCAGGCAGGGAGTTGATGAGACCAGCTGAAGCCTGTCAGTTCGTTTAAAGGCCTCTATAAAAACTCCCAGATTCATTAGGTGTTTGCTCATGCCTGGAACCAGACCTGTGTGGACTGTCTAGGGAGAGTGAACCCCTGTGCGGTGAGAAAAAGCCTGTGTGGCTATTTGTTTGGACATTGACTAAACCAGGGACTTAGGGACTAGGACAGCACCAGGCTGATCCCAGTTGTTAGTTAGGAAACCTGCATGTTTAGTCAGAGGTCAAGCTGACCAGGATTTATTTTGTTTATGTTTCTTTTTGGCTTTACTGTGTTTTTGTCACTGTACATAGAGAAATAAACCGCACCTTTTGATTTTGAAAACCACAACCTCCGTCTGCTGGCCCTGTTTTTGTGTGGGGAGCCCAACCAGGGGGTCACACACACCCGCTACCGAGTTAACCCCCTCACAATATATATATTTATATATATATATATAAATAAAAGCAAATTCCAGTTAAAAGTGCTAAAAGTGGTCAATCATCAAGGGGGACTCTGGGAACGTGGGGGGAGGGGGACTCTGTTGACCAGAGAACACCTTCCGCAGAGAGAATGCACTAAGGTAAGGGGGGTAAGTTTACTAATATAGGGGGAGAAACCTTTATATCAGAACCCCCCTTACATTGTTGTATTCACTCCCCCCCCTTGTGGCACTGTCACTGACCTCCTCTCAGGTGTACCGTGGATCAGTCAGTCAGCTCCAGCTCTGGTTTTATCCTATAGTCTCCTCTCCACAGTCCACACATGTCTGACTTCTCCCATGACCCTCATCCCGGCAGCACTCCCTCTCTTGACTCCTCTCCAGACTCCCTCAGAGACTGCAGACATGATATAAGACAAGAGATGGTTAGAGGTTGCAGACATGATACAAGAGATGGTCAGAGACTGCAGACATGGTACAAGAGATGATCAGAGAATGCAGACATGGTACAGGAGATGGTCAGAGACTGCAGACATGATACAGGAGATGGTCAGAGACTGCAGACATGATACAGGAGATGGTCAGAGAATGCAGACATGATGCAATAGATGGTCAGAGACTACAGACATGATACAAGAGATGGTCAGAGACTGGAGACATGGTACAAGAGATGGTCAGAAACTGGAGACATGGTACAAGAGATGGTCAGAGAATGCAGACATGATACAATAGATGGTCAGAGACTACAGACATGGTACAAGAGATGGTCAGACACTGCAGACATGGTACAAGAGATGGTCAGAGAATGCAGACATGGTACAGGAGATGGTCAGAGACTGCAGACATGGTACAGGAGATGGTCAGAGACTGGAGACATGGTACAGGAGATGGTCAGAGACTGGGGACATGGTACAAGAGATGGTCAGAGAATGCAGACATGATACAATAGACGCTCAAAGACTGCAAACATGGTGCAAGAGATGGTCAGAGACTGCAGACATGGTACAAGAGATGGTCAGAGACTGGAGACATGGTACAAAAGATGGTCCGAGAATGCAGACATGGTACAGGAGATCAATGCAGCCTCATCAGTGCCCATCAATCCAGCCTCACAGTGCCCATCATTGCAGCCTCACTGTGCCCATCAAATGCAGCTTTACGGTGCCCATGAATGTAGCCTCACTGTGCCCGTCAATGCAGCCTCACTGTGCCTGTCAATGCAGCCTCACTGTGCCCGTCAATGCAGCCTCACTGTGCCCATCAATGCAGCCTCACTGTACCTGTCAATGCAGCCTTACTGTGCCCATGAATGCAGCCTCACTGTGCCCATGAATGCATCCTCACTGTGCCCGTGAATGCATCCTCACTGTGCCCGTGAATGCATCCTCACTGTGCCCGTGAATGCAGCCTCACTGTGCCCGTGAATGCAGCCTCACTGTGCCCATCAATGCAGCCTCATTGTGCCCATCAATGCAGCCTCACTGCATATGAATGCAGTCTTACTGCATATGAATGCAGCCTTACTGTGCATATGAATGCAGCCTTACTGTGCATATGAATGCAGCCTCACTGTGCATATGAATGCAGCCTCACTGAGCATATGAATGCAGCCTTACTGTCCATAAATGCAGCCTTACTGAGCGTATGAATGCAGCCTTACTGTCCATGAATGCAGCCTTACTGAGAGTATGAATTCAGCCTTATTGTCCATGAATACAGCCTTACTGTCCATGAATGCAGCCTTACTGCCCATGAATGCAGTCTTACTGTCCATGAATGTAGCCCATGAATGCAGCCTTGCTGTGCATGAATGCAGCCTTACTGTGCATGAATGCAGCCCATGAAAGCAGCCTTACTGTGCATGAATTCAGCCTTACTGTCCATGAATGCAGCCCATGAATGCAGCCTAAAGCCCTGTACACACGATCGGATTTCCTATGGATTCTAATCCGATGGATTTTTCTATCAGTCTTGCCTACACACCATCAGTCAAAAATCCGACCGTCCCAAACGCCGTGACGTAAAACACTCCGGCAAACCGAGAAAAATGAAGTTCAATGCTTCTGAGCATGCGTCAACTTGATTCTGAGCATGCGTGGGTTTTTTGTCCGATGGAGTTCCACGCAGACGATCGGAATTTGCTGTCATTTTTTTCCCCATCGAATAAATTTAAAACATGTTCTATTTTTTCTCACCGATGGAAAAAAGACCGATGGGGCCCATACACGATCGGTTTGTCCGATGAGAAAAGTCCATCGGACTGTTTTCAGCGGTAAAACCGATCGTGTGTACATGGCATTACTGTCCATGAATGCAGCCCATGAATGCAGCCTTACTGTACATGAATGCAGCCCATGAAAGCAGCCTTACTGTGCATTAGGGATGAGCTGAATATCCCCCTGTTCGGTTCGCACCAGAACCTGCGAACAGACAGAAAGTTTGCGCAAACTTTAGAACCCTATTAAATACAATGGACTCGAACATTCGAAATCAAAAGTGCTAATTATAAAGGCTAAAATGCAAGTTATTGTCCTAAAAAGTGTTTGGGGACCCGGGTCCTGCCCCAGGGGACATATATCAATGCAAAAAAAAGTTTTAAAAACTTACGTTTTTTCGGGAGCAGTGATTTTAATAATGCTTAAAGTGAAACAATAAAAGTGAAATATTCCTTTAAATTTCATACCTAGGGTGTGTGTATAGTATGCCTGTAAAGTTGTGCTTGTTCCCTGTGCTTAGAACTGTCCCTGCACAAAGTGTAATTTCTGAAGGAAAAAAAGTAATTCAAAACTCACTCGCAGCTATAATGAATTGTCGGCTCCCGGCAATACATAGAAAAGTCATTGGTAAAAAAAATAAAATGCATGGGGGTCCCCCCAAATTCAATTCCCAGGCCCTTCAGGTCTGGTATGGATATTATGGGGAACCCTGCCGCAAATTAAAAAGAAAAAATGTGTGGGGTTTCCCCAAATATCCATACCAGGCCCTTCAGGTCTGGTATGGATTTTAAGGAGAACTCCACCCCAAATTAAAAAAAAAAATGGCGTGGAGTTCCCCCAAAAATCCATACCAGACCTGAAGGGCCTGGTAATGTTAAAAGGCGGGACCGCAGGTCCTGCCTGAATTTGTAGGAGGAGTCGGAAGGTATTTAAACCCGCCCTCTCTCCTCCTTGCCTGTCGTCATTTCTCTTGTGCTGACGTGTGTCACTTCCGGTTTTTTAGTTTTTACTAGGTGGACGTGCGGCTGCAGAAGGCTCCGCTTCTCCCCGCTCTCACGGGCGGGGTTCAGGTTTTTTCTTCAGCGGGGCAATGGTGGCTTATCTGGTTGCCGCGGGCCTTGTGTTGGACACTGGGGGAGCCGGGGGGCAGAGCCAGGCAGTGATCTGTGGCATCCGCTCAACGTGACCCCCCCAGTTTGACCGCTCCTCGGTATCCCCAGTTTTCCGCTCCTCTGTATCTCTGCAGTGCCGCTCCTGAGACTCGGAAGGGAGGGGGGTGGTTGGGGGTATAACTGCATGGTGAGGAGGTGGTAGCAGGCTGTGTGGTTCATTCACGGTGCCTGCCACGTGTGTTGGCATCAGGGGGCCAGGGGCCGGCTCGTGCATGTGGTTAGTGTCATCCCCACCCTCAGGTCAGTAGCAGGTATAGGTGTGAGAGTGCATCTTTCCTTCCCCAGGTTTGGGTACTGGCAGAGTTCTTTCTACCGTCCATCCCCCTGCTGTATGCAGGTTCGAACACTCATCACACGCACTCACATCGCTTCCTTCAGCTGTGCAGTGATTTGCTGAAGCAGTTTTTTTATTTTTTCTCTCAGTATGGCCTGTCTCCGTCTCCCTCCCCCCTATGGTATGATGTGTCTCAGTGATAGCCTGTGCATGCTGAGGTGATGGGGGGGGGGGGTTAGAGGGGCTCTTGGGGCTCCTCTCATGCTGGGGGTAGTGTTTAAATCAGCGGCCTTATTTTGGTGTTGGATGGGGGGGGGGGGGGTGTCACGCGATCAGCCTCTACGTTCGATCTCCCCCTGTGTCAGAATTCTGGTTGGTGCGTGTATGTGGTCAGTGTTTTAGTTAGTGTGCTCAGTGCCGTCGGATACGGTATGCTATTCAATTTACGTTCTATGTCTACGTTTCTTATGTTTTGCGTTTCTCATGTTTGCGTTTCTCATGCGATTGTCCCGTGTGTTGCGTTTCTCATGCTAATGTTCTCATGTGATTACGTTTTTAGGCATTCACGTTTCTCATGCGTTACATTTCTCAGGCTAGTTTTGTTCTCATGTGTTGCGTTTCTCATGTGTTGCGTTTCTCATGTGTTACGTTTCTCATGCGTTACGTTTCTCATGCGGTTACGTTTCTCATGCGGTTACGTTTCTCTTGTTAGTCATGTTCTCATGCGGTCACGTTTTTCTTGGCGATTACGTTTTTCTTGGCGATTACGTTTCTCATGCGATTACGTTTTGCTTAGTCACGCTTCTCATGCGATTACGTTTCTCATGCGATTACGTTTTCTCTTGTTAGTCATGTTCTCATGTGGTCACGTTTTTCTTGTTAGTCACGTTTTTCATGCGATTACGTTTTTCTTGTGATTACGTTTTTCTTGTGATTACGTTTTCTCATGCGATTACGTTTTCTCATGCGATTACGTTTCTCATGCGATTACATTTTTCTTAGTCACGTTTCTCATGCGGTCACGTTTCTCATGCGATTACGTTTTTCTTGTGATTACGTTTCTCTTGTTAGTCATGTTCTCATGCGGTCACGTTTCTCATGCGGTCACGTTTCTCATGCCATTACGTTTTTCTTGTTAGTCACGTTTCATATGCAATCACGTTACTCATGCGATTACGTTTTCTCATGCGATTACGTTTTCTCATGTGATTACGTTTCTCATGTGATTACGTGTCTCATGTGATTACGTTTCTCATGTGATTACGTTTCTCATGTGATTACGTTTCTCATGTGATTACGTTTTCTCATGTGATTACCTTTCTCATGGGATCATGTTTCTCATGCGATTATGTTTTTCTTGTGATTGCGTTTTCTCATGTGATTGCGTTTTCTCATGTGATTACGTTTTCTCATGTGATTACGTTTCTCAGGCGATTACGTTTTTCATGCGATTACGTTTTTCAGGTGATTACGTTTTTCAGGTGATTACGTTTCTCATGCAATTACGTTTCTTATGCGATTACGTTTCTCATGCGATTACGTTTCTCTTGTTAGTCATGTTTTCTCATGCGATTACGGTTCTCATGCGATTACGTTTCTCATGCGATTACATTTCTCATGCGGTTACGTTTCTCATGCGGTTACATTTCTCATGCTAGTTATGTTTTCTTGTGTTGCATTTCTCATGTGTTACGTTTCTTGTTACGTTTCTCTTGTTACGTTTCTCTTGTTACGTTTCTCGTGTGATTACGTTTCTCGTGCGATTACGTTTCTCGTGCGATTACGTTTCTCATGCGTCTACGTTTCCCATGCGTTTACGTTTCTCATGCTAGTCGTGTTCTCATGTGTTACGCTTCTCACGCTGGTTGTGTTTCTCATGCGATCACGTGCTCATGCGATCACGTTTCTCTTGTTAGTCTGTTCTCATGCCGTTACGTTTCTTATGCCGTTACGTTCATATATGTTTATGTTTCTCATGCGGTCATGTTTACATAGGTTTATGTTTTCTCATGCAATTTTATGTTTCTCATGAAGGTTCAGTTATGATGTTCTCCTAGTTGGTAGCGCTGGTATGTTCACATTAGATTCATGGCGTTTCACTGCTGGGGGGGGTCACCCATCACGTTTATGGGTGCTTACGGATTGAGATGAGCGTTTCTAATTGGCTTGTACGGTGGCAAGTCTCCTCATCCGTTTCTCATACATTTCACATACATTTCATGCATCTGGGCATTTCATTTCATGCATCTGGGCATTTCTTTTCTCATTCAAATGCCTGACACGTCTTCAGGTTCATCAGGCCTGAGTGTACGTTTTTAATTCGCCTGCTACGCCTCAGGTTGCTCGGCCTGTGCAAATTCTTGGGATTGTCACATTCTCAGTCCTGCGCATATTTTGTATAGCCAGTACATTGGTTCATTCTTCACATTGTAGGTTTTGCTACGTCACATCACGACAGTTTCCATCTCGTCACTCCCGAGACTGTCACCATCAGTCCTGCACTTACCTACATTTCATTGTCTTGTATACAGGTCAGGGTCATATCTTCACGGTTAGCAGGGCTTACACGACGCTACTGCGTCTTTTAATCACGGTCACCGGCATAAGTAGCAGTAAGGGTAGGAAGGGGTAACTGTTTCTTAGGGTTCGTTGGTTATTTCTTGTGTTAACAGTGTTGTTCTTGTTTGCAGAGGTCGTGTCACGGGCGGTAGATGTCAAAGTCTTTGCTGCCATCCGTCCTTCGTCTTTTAGGGTTTCTGTACATAGGAGCTCGTCCTCCTTGCAAACTCTCGTTGGTTGTCTCTCTGGCAGTGGCATAGGGTTAGGTGGAAGGGTCTTGGTCCTAGGGCAGATGTTGGATACCTGCGCACTGGCATTCGGCTGGATGCTCTCCCACGTGGTAGGCTGTTAGGTAGTTTTCCACTGTCAGGACAGTTTCTTCCTCGTTTTAGTGTCCAAACGGATCTGATCTACGGAAACGGACGTCGCTGAAGGTTGATCAACAAGTTGTTTTCAATTTTAGCCTAGGAAGCTCATGATACGGTCTGGAATCCCTTCCAGGCTTTTCCACCTTGGTATCCTGGTTTCTTTTGTCACGTACATTCGATGTCTACGTGCTTTCATTGTCTTTTAGTTTGTTTTTGGCACTTTCAGCTCAAGCGATCCTCCAAGCTGGTGCTCGGTCAGTCTTGGGTCGTCTCGTGATGGCGTCTGCGGATGTTCCCGGGGATGGGCCAATTGCTTCTCCCGGGGGCACTCTTCTTCGCTAGCTCGGTACATGACACATTGCTAATCCCTGCTGCCTAAACCTGGGTTGCTCCTTATGCTCACGCCGGCCGTGCTTTCAGGTTAGGTGCAGTGTCCGCTGCTTCTCGCCAGGGGGTTCGCATTCACGTTATTGAGGAGTTGGGTTGGTGGGATTCAGCATTCATTTCCGGACATGTTCCGCATCCACATGTCAAGTCATCACAAGCTTTCTTGCATTGGCTGCTCAAGGTTGCATACGGTTACTTTCATTTCAGTCTCTTTGCGAGCTCATCCTACTGTCTTATTTTTGCCCCCTTTTAGGCATACCGACCATGTGACCCCGGCACACCCCAGGTCACTTTCCCTGTTTTCCCCCTCAGTCATTTCCCGCACGTACCTTAGACTCCGAGTACAAATGTAATTTTCACATGTGTACAGTTTTGCATGTTGTCATTCAAAGTGTGACAGAGCTGAAAGCTGAAAACTGGCCTGAGCAGGAAGGGGGTGAAAGTGCCTAATATTGAAGTGGTTAAGGGAAATGGTGCAAATGGTACCACCCACTATTTTCTTCTAGTCATCCTGCTGTAAAACTTATTGGTGTAATTATGGGTTCAGCTTCCACTTCCTTGGACTCACATCCTTGTGACTGTAGTTGTAGTTTTAATCCACCTGCTTCACCCCCCATAATACAGTATAAAATCAATATATAAAGTGCAAAAGGCTAATTTGAAAAAAGCATCACATAATCAAAAAAATAGTACAGTAATAAATTCCATAATATCAATCAGTGTAAAATATTTATTTAAGGTGCTATGCTGGACAGTAGGTGAATATTTCATCAGACGAAAAAGTCCATAAATATAATTCAACTTCAAGTCTGTGCACCTTCACCAATGAATAAAGCTTTATATATAGTTTTGAGGCGCATCCCGGTCACAGTACTTCCGGTCACTTCCGGTTTCGTACACCACGGCAGTGGAACGCACGTCAGACCCATTAGCGGAAGCTGAATGGCTGCAAACACCCATTTGCCTGGTGATGCATGCTTTTTTCCTAGTGCCAGGACAAGGCACCAACACATGTAAGCGGCCATTTGGCTTTTTGTATTTTTATCTTTATTATTAAATGGTTTTACGCTATGGTCCCGTGTTTCATTTGTTTTTCAATGGGCTACATTGGTGGAGACATATGAGATTCCCAGCCATACCAGCACAGCAGCAAGACTCCTGACTCATTTATCATTGCGCTTATTGACCTGCTTTTTAACTAAAGAGGTCAGGGGGCTGGTGAGTAGGCATTTCACTCACTTCCCACCGGGTGATGTATATGAAGCTTTATCCATTAGTGAAGGTGCACAGAATTGAAGGTGAATTATATTTATGGACTTTTTCATCTGATTAAATATTCACCTACTGTCCAGCATTGCACCTTACATAAATATTTTGCACTGATTATTTTATGCACTTTATTACTGTACAATTTTTTTGATTATGTGATGCCTTTGTCAAATTAGCACTTTGCACTTTATATTGTTCCAGCACAGCTGATTAGAATTACTAGCACCCCCTATATTTACATATTTCACTAGTTTTTTTTTTTCTCAAACAAAGGTCTTTATTGAGCAGATGTAATAAAAAAGAAAACACATTCACAGAGTTCCAGATAACCATCAATATAATCAACCAGTGTGACGCAGCACACCCATATACTTTGTATTTGCCATATCACATATGCCCTTCACCAAATTATTGTTACCCCTATTATCATAACATGCCCCCACCCAGGGCTGGTGCAAGGATCTTTGACACCCTAGGCGAAACCTAATTTTGCCGCCCCCACCCCCGGCTGCGCCCCTGACTCCACTTTAACCTGCCCTTGCAACACATGTGACCTATCTGACCCCTACACTGACCCCGACACATACACTGACCCCCTGTCCCCTACACTAACCCACCTGACAATTACACTGACCCCCCTTACCTGACAATTACACTGACCCCCCTTACCTGACAATTACACTGACCCCCCCTTACAGGACACATACACTGACCCCCCCTTACAGGACACATACACTGACCCCCCCTTACAGGACACATACACTGACCCCCCCTTACAGGACACATACACTGACCCCCCCTTACAGGACACATACACTGACCCCCCTTACAGGACACATACACTGACCCCCCCCTTACAGGACACATACACTGACCCCCCCTTACAGGACACATACACTGACTCCCCCTTACAGGACACATACACTGACCCCCCCTTACAGGACACATACACTGACCCCCCCTTACAGGACACATACACTGACCCCCCCCCTTACAGGACACATACACTGACCCCCCCTTACAGGACACATACACTGACCCCCCTTACAGGACACATACACTGACCCCCCCTTACAGGACACATACACTGACCCCCCCCTTA
Source organism: Rana muscosa (assembly GCA_029206835.1). Lineage (NCBI taxonomy): Eukaryota > Metazoa > Chordata > Amphibia > Anura > Ranidae > Rana > Rana muscosa. The sequence goes on along the minus strand of CM055116.1, from coordinate 263,007,371 downwards.
CATGACACATACACTGACCCCCCCTTACATGACACATACACTGACCCCCCCTTACAGGACACATACACTGACCCCCCTTACAGGACACATACACTGACCCCCCCTTACAGGACACATACACTGACCCCCCCTTACATGACACATACACTGACCCCCCCTTACAGGACACATACACTGACCCCCCCTTACAGGACACATACACTGACCCCCCCTTACAGGACACATACACTGACCCCCCCTTACAGGACACATACACTGACCCCCCCCCCCTTACAGGACACATACACTGACCCCCCCCTTACAGGACACATACACTGACCCCCCTTACAGGACACATACACTGACCCCCCCTTACAGGACACATACACTGACCCCCCCTTACAGGACACATACACTGACCCCCCCTTACAGGACACATACACTGACCCCCCCCTTACAGGACACATACACTGACCCCCCCTTACAGGACACATACACTGCCCCCCCCTTACATGACACATACACTGCCCCCCCTTACATGACACATACACTGACCCCCCCTTACAGGACACATACACTGACCCCCCCTTACAGGACACATACACTGACCCCCCCTTACAGGACACATACACTGACCCCCCCTTACAGGACACATACACTGACCCCCCCTTACATGACACATACACTGACCCCCCCTTACAGGACACATACACTGACCCCCCCTTACATGACACATACACTGACCCCCCCTTACATGACACATACACTGACCCCCCCTTACATGACACATACACTGACCCCCCCTTACAGGACACATACACTGACCCCCCCTTACAGGACACATACACTGACCCCCCCTTACAGGACACATACACTGACCCCCCCTTACAGGACACATACAGTGACCCCCCTTACAGGACACATACAGTGACCCCCCTTACAGGACACATACACTGACCCCCCCTTACAGGACACATACACTGATCCCCCCTTACAGGACACATACACTGACCCCCCCTTACAGGACACATACAGTGACCCCCCCTTACAGGACACATACAGTGACCCCCCCTTACAGGACACATACACTGACCCCCCCTTACAGGACACATACACTGACCCCCCCCTTACAGGACCCCCCTGACTCCTACTTCCTGCACTACTCAAACACACTCCCCCTCCCCCTCATACAGCATGTAGATCGATCCGTCCTCCTCCTTACCTCTGCTCTTTGCTTTGGTGCTTCATCAGCCATCATCAGGGCTCTGCTCAGGGGCCAGGCCAGCGCCATCCATCCTCTCCACGGAGTCCCCGCCAGGGCCAGGCCAGCGCCGCGCCGCCGCCAATACCATCCACCCGCTCCATGGAGTCCTCGCTGGGCGGGAGGTCAGTCAGCTACTCCTCAGCCCCGCCCCTCCGCTGCACACACAAGACACACAGCGCCGCACCAGAGGGACAGGCTGGAGCAAAGGAGTCCCGGAGCGGCGCTGTGTGATACCTGTCTGAGGACTGAGATGTGACAGCGCAGCGGGGCGCTCTGCGCTACACATGGGGGGAATTTGGTGGCGCCGTGGCGGCACACTGAATGGGGCCAGGCCAGCGATCAGGAGAGAGGAGAGCCTAGCTCACACTGTCACACAGGACAGAGGCTGTGGTTGCGCCCTAGGTGGTAGTGTGCCCCTAGGCGGCTGCCTACTTCGCCTAGTGGTAGCGCCGGCCCTGCCCCCACCCCCACCCTACGCCCCTCATTAGTGTATGCCATCAAGCATTCCACATATCCAATTATAAAAGCCATACACCCGCCCTTAACAGGCTCAAAATATTTGATCATATACCAAATCCATAGGCGCCAGACCCGGGACACTCAGCCACGGGTCCCATAGTTTATCATATTTCGTACTAGTCCCTCTACGCTGATACACAAGTTTTTCCAACCGAAGTGTAACCCCCATCTGTGTGATCCACTCCTGCACCGTAGGTGGTCCAGTATCCTTCCAGTGTCTCAAGATCATCAAACGGACCTGAAATAAGGTCCTGCCAATAGCCTGCTTTGGGATATCCTCCAACTGGAGGCCATCTAGTATCCCCAGCAGGCAGGCTTTAGGATCCAGTGGTATCCGAACCTGGAAAGCGCCATTAAGAGTGTCGATGACCCGTGCCCAATATAAGTGGAGCTTCGGGCATCTCCACAACAAGTGGATAAGATCACCGTGATCCCTGCAGCACCTGGTATAGGACGGATCAGTAGTCACCCCCATACGGGCTAATCTAGCCGGTGTGTAGTGGACCCTCAGAAGGATGTAAAGCTGAGATAGTCTGTGAGCCACGTTCAGGGAGCACGAGGGGACCGCTTGCAAAGCCTCCTCCCACTGCTCTTCCTCAAACGCGCCCACGTCATGTTCACACAGGGACACTGCCTTCAGAGGAGCGCCCTGAAGAAAGAGATTAAGCAACCTGGCATAACAACAAGAAATAAATCCCTTATATGTAGTTACTTCAAACAGGTAGTTGAAAACCGGCGCCGAGTCCAAGGACCAAACATCCGTTTCCCTCTGCGCGTCAACTGCATGTTTAAGCTGGAGATAGTAAAATTGCATAGCAGCCGGTAGCCGAAAATCCGTACTGAGCTCCTGAAAAGACCTTAATCTGCCATCTCTAAATATATGAGTCATATGCGACACCCCATACTGCGTCCACCTCAGACCATACAGTAATTTGGCTATTTCCCTGTAGTATTGGTTGTCCCATATAGGGCTGTAAATAGTAAATCCAGTCACTCCCTGAAGCATCCTGATTTTATTCCAAATCTTTTGCATGAGTTCATACGTGGGGAAGAGCTTATTAGATTTAGTGTACCTCAGGGCCTCCAGACCATCCGCCACCCCCCCCCCCAGTCGTGAAGCCGAGCAGCTGGACCGAGGAGTCCAGCAAATTCAGCGCCAAGTCCAGTCGAGGGGATATAACTCGTGCTATATGCTGCATTTGGGATTGGGCAATGCCAATCCCCCGGTGTCCTTAGATCGCTGTAGTTGTTCAAGTTTAACCCTAGGGGGCTTGGAGAGCCATATAAGTGATCGAAAGATCGAGTTAATAATTCTAAACTTTTCCAGGGGAATAACCATGGGAGAATTGTGGAGCACATACAGCAGCTGCGGCATGAGGATCATTTTTATCAAGTTCACCCTCCCCACCAGGGACAACCTCGGCTTACTCCACACCTTGACCCGATCGCGGCAGCGGTTAATCAGAGGGGTGAGATTGAGGTTGACATATTCCAGCAAACAGGCGGTAACCTGGATGCCCAAATATTTAAAGGACGTGGCTACAGGGATGCCCTGCATGGTCGGAGAGAGTGCTGAAGGCTCACAGTCTAACAACAAGAGAGAGGACTTGGTCCAATTAATAACTAACCCCGAGTATATACCAAATTGCTGCACTATAGTCATGGCCTCAGTCAGTGAAGTGGAAGTATCCCCAAGGAGCAGCATAGTGTCATCAGCATATAGCATGATCTTCTCCTGAAGATCTCCATACCGAAATCCCTGCACTGAGGGACAATCCCTGATCATGGCAGCCAAAGGCTCAATAGCCAGGGCAAAAAAGGAGAGGGGAGAGGGGGCAGCCCTGCCGTGTGCCTCTATGTAAGTTAAACGTATGTGAAATCCTACCCCCCTCCCGTATAGCCGCTACTGGTGAAGAGTACAGCAGCTGCACCCACTGGATGAACTCAGTTCCAAACCAAACTTCCTCATTACCGCCCACAGATAGTCCCATTCGACGCTGTCAAATGCCTTATGGGCATCCAGGGATAGCAATGCGCGATCCCCAACATTGTCCGCCTGCGACTGGATATTCAGGAAAAGCCTTCGCAGATTTATTGCAGTCGACTTTTGGGGCATAAACATGGACTGGTCCGAGTGAATAATAGTGGATATGGCGCTATTCAGTCTTACTGCCAGGACCTTGGCAAGGATCTTAACGTCATTTTGTAAGAGCGAGATGGGCCTGTACGATCCCGGGTCTAAAGGGTCCTTGTCTGGCTTTAGAATCAATACAATGTTAGCTCTAGTCATAGACTGGGGGAGGGTACCGGTCTCCTTTGCAGCATTAAAGACTCTCAGCAGGTGTGGTAACACCTGCTCTCCATATTGTTTGTACACCTCAGCAGGGAGCCCGTCATCTCCCGGAGCTTTCGAGGTGGGGAACATGTTAGTCGCCATCTGCAGCTCACCTAGGGTCAAAGGGGCATCAAGCGCTTCCCTAGCAGAGTCCGTCAGGGTGGGCAGGAGGACATGGTCCAAGTATTCATCTAAAGACTGTAACGAGTATGTGCGCTTAGATTCATACTGGGAGGAGTAGAAACTAACAAGTTCTGTCAAAATTTGGTCTGGGGAGTTAGTCACCTCACCAGAAGGAATGCGCAGTGCTCCAATCGAAGGGGACAGCTGCTGGGAATGGGCGATAGTCGCTAACATGCGGCCTGTGTGCTCTCCCACCTCATAGAAAGCCGCCTTCTGAAAAAAACGCTTCCTCTCCGCACCTGAGGTCGTGACCCGGTGCAGAGCGTCCTGCGCCGAAAGCCACGCCTCCCTGTTCGGTTCAGACGGATCTGTGACAAAAGTATCCTCTAGCTTCTTAGCCAACAGTTCCATTCCCTCCCTCTGAGCATGTGTCTTCCTCTTAATGGCCTGGATTTCTGTAATAAATAGACCCCTCAGGACAGCCTTAAAGGCCTCCCAATCCATGGCTACATTCCCTGAGGCCTCATGGATGCGCCAAAAATCTAGAATGCGGGATTCTATGTGTTCATGGGAAGAAAAGAGATTTAACCAAAATGCGTTCATCTTCCATGGAGCCTTGGCCACCGCGGAAGGGGGACGCACCTCTAGAGACACAATCAGTGGAGAGTGATCCGATACATTTCTGGGAGCGTACACCATCCCCGAAATGTAGCGTTCAGCAGTATGAGAGCATATACATAGATCAATCCTGGACAAAGATGAATGGCTCTTTGAAAAACATGAAAATTGCTTCACACCCAGGTTCCTCGCCCTCCAGGGGTCCTTCCACCCCACCTCCTCTATAAATTTCCTGAGGGCAGTGCGATTCGTCCCCCCTCCCTCCTCCCCCCGGGGGATGTTTGTCTAACAAGGGGTCCGTGAAACAGTTGAAATCCCCAAAGGCGTACAAAGGCACCTCCGGGAACCGCACCTGAAACTCCGCCAAAGCTCTCAATACCTGGTTATTGTACAGGGGGGGGGGGGGTATATATACAAAAGCAAGAATACATTTAAGGGTGAACAACCTGCACAAAAGAAAAACATATCTACCGTCAGCATCAACCACAGAGACAAGCTCCTCAAAATCTATGGAGCTATGTATCAAAACACTCACACCCCTGGAGTAGGAAGTGTGAGTGGAGTGATACGCTCTGCCCACCCACCGATAGTTCAGGCATGACTTAGAATCAGCAGTAAGATGCGTCTCTTGTAAGGCAAAAATAGCAGGCAGGCGTTTCCTCATCAGGGAGGACACCATAGTACGTTTCAGAGGGTCTTGTAGCCCCCTAATGTTCCATGACAGCACTGTAACCGTCTCCATCAGGGGGAATCAAACATGTAACCATCAAGGGGAAGACCCTCTCTGCCCCACCCACCCCCCTTCCACCCCCTAGTAGGGGATGCAATGTCAGGTTGGGGAGACATCAGGAGCAGCATAAACCGATGGGTAGCCAAAAGAACTGAAACTCTAGAAGTCTGGAAGTAGAAATTGTCTGCTCTGGAACAAGTTTTCTTATTGCAACAACAACCTAAAGTGCACAACAGTGCGGCAACCAAACTTACGGGCCCCATCCGTTGCAGGCCAACTGTCCTTTCGGGTAAGGGGACCATCTGCATGTGGACCTCTAGGAAGTTCAGGTTCTGGGGTGCCAACGGGCATTCCCGATTTGCATGGACAACGGGTCCCGTGAATTGTCTATAGACGTAGCCAACATGGCCACCCATTTACAGGCAATCTGTGGTACAAGTGTTGCCAGTAATAAACACATTTCCGAACTCGCATTAAGTGAAAGTAATCATTGTACATTTCCGGCACCATCCTCAGCAGAGGGAAAGGTAAGGCGGTATCAACAAGACTTGTCAGGCGCGTCAATCTTCTTCATCGGGGGGTCTTTGGTGAAATGCTCCCGCGTTGGCATCCAGCCAGTCCGAGGCATCAGCAGGGTTTTCAAAAAAGTGTGCTTGGCCCCTCAAGATGACTCTGAGTCTCGCTGGGTAAAGCATAGCATAGGGTGCCTGCAGCTTCTGCAAGCGTTTTTTGATTTTGGTGAAGCGCGCACGGCTCTTCTGAACTGCAGCAGAAAAGTAAGGGTAGAAGGAGACCCGCGTGCCATTAAATTGAATGTTCCTCTTCTCCCTAGCCAGCCGCAATATGATTTCTCTGTCTCTGTAATTTAGCAGTCTGGCCAGCATCGGGCGAGGATGGTTGCCCGGCGGGAGAGGTCTGGTAGGCACTCTGTGGGCCCTCTCAACCGCATATAAATGGGTAAAAGCCTCCTTACCGAACACATCTGCCATCCACTGTTCCACGAATTGTGTGGGATCCCGACCCTCCACCTTCTTCGGCAGCCCCACTATGCGCACACTGTTGCGCCTGAGGCGGTTCTCGAAATCTTCCGCCCTCATATCAGTAGCCCTGGCTAGGGGTATCTCTGGTCAGTGTGGGGAGTTTGTCCTCAATATCACTTATCCTGCTCTCTGCTGCAGTGGTTCTTTCTCTGATTTTTTGAATGTCCTGTCTGATCAAGCATACACCCTCCTCCAGGTTCCCAAAGCGGACTTGCAGGCTATTCACAGAGGCTGTGCATTTATTAACACCTCTTAGTAAGGCAGCCATTGTAGGTTGCTCTCCCCCCTCATCATCAGGGTCTTCAGTTTCCTCCAGCAAGTTAGGGCCTCCCTCAGCCTGAGCCATCATGGCGCCCGCTCCCAGCACTCGCCCCCCCCTCCTCCATGTCAGTGTCACTGAATGCAGCTCCCTCATCCAGGGGCAGCGCTTCTGTACAGTTCAGTTTCCCTGCCAGTTTCTGTGCATAGTACCTCATATCTTTGGGGGGGTCTCCGGTGAGGTCCTTAGGTGGTTTCAGCTGCTTACTCCCCCCCTCTTTTGCCTTCTCTCCGGCGCGCCCTTTCTGTGCTGATGGCGGAGTGACGCCATTTTGGAAATCCTGCTTGGAGCTGTCTCCCCTCTGTCCTCGGGTCATCATGCCCTTAAAAAGTACCTGAGTGGCAGCCGGGTGATGAGGGGACTTTCCCAGACACGGATGGCGAAATTCCGGATGTTTTTCGGTGCCGGATACCGGATCAATACAGGATCAAGATGGGAGCTCTGTGATGAAGCGACTGCTCACATGCCGCGCTGGCCATGCCCCCCACATATTTCACTAGTTAAAGTCAGCATCTTCTTTGTATCATTTATTTTCTAATTATTATTCCATAGCGCAAAGTTCTTTTTTTGCATAAAATTAATATAACATTCATTGGGAAGAGGTAAACCCCTAATATTGACCACATTGGATAAACAAGCCGTTAATAAACAGTGCATAGATTTTGCCACTACTATCTTCTAAAAAGTAAAAGAAACTGATGAGTGGTTTAACTTTCAAGTATTTATTAAACATGAAATACATTCTGGCTCTTTAAACTGTTTCTTGGTATTATAAGCTAGAGGTGTGGGCCAATTTTTTCAATGCCCAAGGAAAACATAGTAGTAGACCAATACCTTTTCATTAACCCACCTGACACCTTGTTTTTTTTTTTACACTGGATTACTAGTGGTTACCAGGCACTAGTTAAAGCTAGCTTCAACTCAAAAGAAGACATACTGGTAGTTGAGAGTTACACATTCTCTAAATATATCTTTATATATATTTTTATGCCACATACACAAAATTTGGGGCATTTGGGAAATATAACAGGGTATTTAAACCTGTACTGTCTACAGCATTAATGGTAGTCACACATTAAAGTAAACTATGATATTAGAAATAATGTTCATTATTTAATTCATCACTGTCAATAATTCTATCTGTTACACAGTCTGCGCTGTATGTTAATTTCCTGGCTCCTGAGAACAACCAGGATCCAATAGTTCGATTTTGGGATTTGCAATTCTATTGTTAAAGGATTTAAAATTCTATTGTTAAAGGGTTTGTAAAGTCACTATGTGACTTTACATGTAGCCCCTCCGGTTTAGGCTGCCAGTAACAATAGTGTAGGTGTTTTTTTTGTTTTTATGAAAATACCTTTTCTAACACCGCAGCTGTGCGGTCACGTGATCCCCCTGTGCTGGTCTTCCCCGATCTATGGAGAGAAGTGGGAGGGGCTGAGATTCCCCTGTGACACCTGCCGGCCAGCACAGGGGCATCACGGGACCGCACAGTGGCGGTGTGGGAAATAGCCTTTTCATTCTAAATAATCACATACAATGGGGGGGGGGGGGTACATGTATTTCTGCTACATATTGCAGCTGAATAGCAGTGAACGGGGAGCCGCTCTCACGCTGACAGGGAGGGAGGGGGAGAGGGGAGAGACTGTCAGAGCCTGTCAGAGGAGAGCAGCAGGATGACAGAGGCACGTAAAGTGACCACGGTAATCATGGATCAGCAGCCATGATTACCAAGGTCAGCACAGACAGGGGGACATAGGAACTGACAGAATCAACCAGGTTGGGGAAGGAAGGGAAAAAACGACATGGCAAAAGCATCGTGCTATAGATCATGCTTTAAAGGAACTGGATCTTTTTTTTTTCTTAGGGTTACAACCACTATGGATGTAATAACATCAGGTAAGATGTATATGTTTTACATACTCTAATATTTGGACATTGTATCTCTAAGGGGCTTTCCACTTACCCTAACACAAATAAAGCATGAAACCCCTTCTCCATTGAACTTAAAGTGGTTGTAAACCCTAGGATAAAAGAAAAAAAACCCTGCAAGATAAAGGCATAATGAGCTAGTATGGATAGCATACTAGCTCATTATGAATTACTTACCTGAAATCGAAGCCCCTGCAGCCGTCCTCGTACACCGCTCCGGCTGGCCGACATCGCTCCCTGAGTTATTTCCGGGTATCGCGGGCTCCGGCACTGTGATTGGCCGGAGCATGCCCACGGGATCCTCCGGTAATGGCACACTCATTGAAGCAACGGCACATATGTGTCATTGCTTCAGTTTGCTTCAGTGCGCATGTACCGATGACATAGGCACATACAAATACAGGGGATATCTCCTAAACCGTTCAGGTTTAGGAGATATCCAGGGTAGCTACAGGTAAGCCTTATTATAGGCTTACCTGTAGCAAAAAGTGTGTTGTAAGAGTTTACAACCACTTTAAGCAGCCTTCCTTAGCCATCCATCACTCATAGTTCAATATTGAGGAGCACATTGTTATCCAGATTGTCAGAAGTCGTAAATGTACTTACACTGCCCTTTTTTACTTATTGGTGTAGTTTTTATTTTCTTAGTTACAGAAATGCTTTCAATTTCCCTGAACTCATTGCACTTTTTACTGATTCATATTATTTCTACTGTGAGGGGGTTAGCTCAGCAGCGGGTGTGTGTGACCCCCGAGATGGGCTCCCCACACAAAAACAGGCCCAGCAAACGGAGGTTGTGGTTTTCAAAATCAAAAAGGTGCGGTTTATTTTCTATTTACAGTGACAAAACACAGCAAAGCAAAAGAAACATAAACAAAATAAATCCTGGTCAACTTGACCTCTGACTAAACATACAGGTTTCCTAACTAACAACTGGGATCAGCCTAGTGCTGTCCTAGTCCCTAAGTCCCTGGTTTTAAATGTCCAAGCAAATAGCCACACAGGCTTTGTCTCACCGCACAGGGGTTCACTCTCCCTAGACAGTCCACACAGGTCTGGGTCCAGGCATGAGCTAACATCTAATGAAGCTGGGAGTTCTTATAGAGGCCTAAATGAGCTGACAAGCTTCAGCTGGTCTCATCAACTCCCTGTCTGCACGACGCCCAGCACTCTCCCTAGAGGTATGAGTCATCCATGAGCCCACTAGCCTTAGCTGGGCTTATACAACTCTCCACCTAGTTGTATAAGTCGGCGTAAAGCCTGAATCTGGGCGAAATATATCTACCCCCCTGGATGCAACCAGGTGACTTTACCTTCCTGCTGTCACATACCCCCCCCCTCTTGTTTTAACCTCGGGGTTGGAACACCAGCAATCAGGCATTCATGTACTCGAGACTAGTGATGAGCCGAACACCCCCGGGTTCGGTTCGCACCAGAACCTGCGAACGGACCGAAAGTTCGAACGAACATTAGAACCCTATTAAATACAATGGATGCGAACGTTCGAATTCTAAAGTGCTAATTATAACAACTATTATGCATGTTATTGTCCTAAAAAGGGTTTGGGAACCCGGGTTCTGCACCAGGGGACATGTATCAATGCAAAAAGAAGTTTTAAAAACGGTCGTTTTTCGGGAGCAGTCATTTTAATGATGCATAAAGTGAAAAAAAAAAATCAAATATTCCTTTAAATATCGTACCTGGGGGGTGTCTAAAGTATGCCTGTGAAGTGCCACGTGTTTCCCGTGTTTAGAACTGTCCCTGCACAAAATGACACTTCTAAAGGAAAAAAAAGCCATTTAAAACTGCTTGCGGCTTTAATGTAATGTCTGGTCCCGGTAATATGGATGAAATTCTTTAAGAAAAATGGCATAGCTACCCCATGACCCCCCCCTACCCCAGCCCATTACCAGCCCCTTTGGGTCTTGTATGGATATTAAGGGGAACCCCGCACATAAAATAAAAAAGGCCCTATATACTCTGAACAGCCCTATACAGGCGGTGCATACAAGACAGGGACTGTAGGTTTGTTCTTATGTAGAGTCTGTTTGTAATTTTGAACAGGTACATTGTTGAAGTGTAGCTCCAGACCAAAAATCTATTTTTAAACTTTTTGGAAAACATAGGTAAGGGTTATCACCCCTGTAACATTTGTTTTGCTGTCTGTGCCCCTGTTCAGAACATTTCACCTCACTTTCCGTCCCAATGACAACTGTTTTTGAAATGTGGTGTTTTTCTTGAAACAAGGATTGCTGATAAAGCATCAGTACAGAGGAGACACCTTTCTCCCATATTTATTCTTACAGGAGAGAATTTTCCTTCCTAGTGGTAGATTTCCTCTCACTTCCTGTTGTCTTCTTGCGTTTGCAAGTAGGAGTCGTTTGTAAGTTGGATGTTTGAAAGTAGGGACCTGCCGTATATACTCTGCAGAAATAGGCCCCTTAGTTGTTGGTGTTGGCACAACACTGTAAGCACTCACAGTTACTCTTGGTTGGTGCTGGAACGCCCTGCTGTCAACTATTATATCAGGAATTTTAATTACATATAATTGTTGAACAGTGGTAGTAAAAATTGGGCCTTTGATGGTGGTGCTGGTGCCACAACACTGTAAGCCCTGACAGTTACTCTTGGTGGGTGCAGCAATGGGCCCTGCTGTGAATTATTAGATCAAGAATTGTAATTACATGCCCCTGTTGAACAGGGGCTGAAAAATTGGGCCTTAGGCACTGGTGGCACAACACTGCAACCCCTCACAGCAACTGTACTTGGAGCACAGCAATGAGCCCTGTTGCAAAGTATTGCTTCAAAAATTGTAATGACACGCCCCTGTTAAACAGGGGCTGAAAAATTGGGCCTTAGGCACTGGTGGCACAACACTGCAACTCCTCACAGATACTGTACTTGGAGCACACCAATGAGCCCTGTTGCAAAGTATTGCTTCAAAAATTGTAATGACACGCCCCTGTTAAACAGGGGCTGAAAAATTGGGCCTTAGGCACTGGTGGCACAACACTGCAACTCCTCACAGATACTGTACTTGGAGCACAGCAATGAGCCCTGTTGCAAAGTATTGCTTCAAAAATTGTAATTACACGCCCCTGTTAAACAGGGGCTGAAAAATTGGGCCTTAGGCACTGGTGGCACAACACTGCAACTCCTCACAGATACTGTACTTGGAGCACAGCAATGAGCCCTGTTGCAAAGTATTGCTTCAAAAATTGTAATTACACGCCCCTGTTAAACAGGGGCTGAAAAATTGGGCGTTAGGCACTGGTGGCGGCACCCATAAACAAAAATGATCTTACAAGCTATCATCATCAATCGTATCATTGAGGACTCGGAGGAGGAGGATAGCCAGTCAACATAACAGCACAGGCACTCAGCATCAGCATCAGTCTTGAAGGGATGTGACATGTTAAAATCAATTAGTCTGTTATATCAGCATCAGGTGTGTGGTAGCTGGTGGTGATCCAAGACTGGTTCATCTTGATGAAAGTCAGTCGATCAACCGAGTCGGTGGACAGGCGCACCCTGTGATCCGTGACAAATCCTCCAGCAGCACTGAATGTGCGTTCCGAAAGAACGCTGGATGCAGGACAGGCCAGTAGCTCAATTGCATACTGTGCAAGCTCTGGCCAGTGATCCATCCTCAAGACCCAGTAAGCCAGAGGATTTTCGGTGGGGAAGGTGTCCAAGTCTGACCTTGCCCCTAGATATTCCTGCACCATGTTTATCAGACGCTGGCGATGGTTGCTGGAACCGATCATACTTTGGGGCTGCGGACTAAAGAATTGTCTGAACGCATCGGTCAGACGGCCACCTTCCCCACCGCTCCTTCTTTGACTGGCCGAAGCCTCAGCAACTCGTTGTCCAGGACCAGGAGTTTGCAACCTCCCAGTCTCTGGGAACGCGTTGCACAGACCTTTCTGCAAGGCCTCCCGGAGTTGTCTCATCCTCTGCTCCCTCTGCGACGGTAACATAAGGTCCGCAACCTTACCCTTGTACCGTGGATCAAGGAGAGTGGCCAGCCAGTAATGGTCCCTCTCCTTGATCCGAAGAATACGAGGATCCTTCCGCAGACTTTGCAGGATCAGGGAGGCCATGCAGCGTAGGTTTGCTGAGGCATTCGCTCCGGAGTCCTCTGGGTCACTAAGGACGACATGATCCGCAGCCACCTCCTCCCAGCCACGTACAAGTCCACTGGTTTCTTGGGACTGTAAATCATCCCTAAAAGACTGCTGCTGATGATGCTGAGTGCCAGCCTCCACCTCCATGCTGACACAATCCTCCTCCTCCTCCTCCTCCTCCTCCTCCTCCTCTTCCTGTGCGATGGGTGGGACAGAAGGAACACTGTCTGGGTAAAGGGGGCCTTGAGAGGCAAGGAAGTCCTCCTCTTCCCGCCTCTGTTCTGCCTCAAGTGCCCTGTCCATTATTCCACGCAGCGTGTGCTCCAACAGGTGGACAAGAGGTACAGTGTCACTGATGCATGCACTGTCACTGCTCACCATCCTCGTGGCCTCCTCAAATGGTGCCAGGACAGTGCATGCATCCCTGATCATGCCCCACTGGCGTGGAGAAAAAAAACCAAGCTCCCCTGACCCTGTCCTGGTGCCGTAGTCGCACAGGTACTCATTGATGGCCCTCTGCTGCGTGTGCAGCCGCTGCAGCATGGCCAACGTTGAGTTCCACCTGGTGGGCATGTCACATATAAGGCGGTTCTTGGGCAGGTTCAACTCCTTTTGCAGCTCAGCCAGGCGAGCACTGGCATTATAAGATCTGCGGAAATGCACACAGACTTTCCTGGCCTGCCTCAGGACATCCTGTAAGCCCGGGTACCTGCCCAAGAAGCGCTGCACCACCAGGTTAAGGACGTGAGCCACACAGGGCACATGGGTCAGTTGTCCCTGTCGGAGGGCGGAGAGGAGGTTGGTGCCATTGTCGCAAACCACCATTCCTGGCTTAAGCTGGCGTGGCGTCAACCACCTCTCGGCCTGGCCCTGCAGAGCAGACAGGACCTCTGCCCCAGTGTGGCTTCTGTCCCCCAAACACACCAGCGCAAGCACGGCATGGCATCTTTTTGCCTGCGTACTTGCGTAGCCCCGTGAACGGCTACGGAGCACCGCTGGTTCATAGGACAAACCACAGGAAGAGGCCATGGAGGAAGAAGAAGAGGAGGGGGTGGAGGAGAGAGGTGTGTCACAACCAGTAGTAGCATTTTGGAGGCGTGGCGGTGGGACAACCTCCAACACTACTGCACCTTGTCCTGAATCCTTCCCAGCTGCCAAAAGAGTGACCCAATGGGCCGTGAAAGAAAGGTAACGTCCCTGTCCATGCCTGCTGGACCATGAGTCAGCGGTAATATGCACCTTACCGCTGACCGCCCTGTCCAGCGAGGCCAAGACATTGCCTTCCACATGCCGGTAGAGAGCCGGAATAGCCTTCCGTGAGAAAAAGTGGCGTTTGGGAACCTGCCACTGAGGAACTGCACATTGCACAAACTCACGGAAGGGGGCCGAGTCTACCAACTGAAAAGGCAGCAGTTGAAGCGCTAGCAATTTAGCCAAGCTAGCATTCAACCGCTGGGCATGTGGATGGCTGGGAGTGAACTTCTTTCGACGGTCCAGCAGCTGGGGCAGGGAAATTTGCCTGCTAGAATCGGACGTCGGTGTACTGCTAGCAGAGTGGGCGCAAGTACTTGGCTGTGACACACCTAATTCTACACCTTCATTCCTCTCAGTGCATGTTTCAGAGAGGACTGAAGTTATAGTGGGGTTGGAGATCCCAGCTGATGCGGTGCAAGGAGAGGTCCGCTTTGTTCTTTGGTGTGGGTCTTTGAGGTAGGCTTGCCAACGAGCTGCATGGCAGGTCAACATATGTCTGGTCAGGCATGTGGTACCCAAGCGGCTGATGTTTTGGCCACGCGATATACGCTTGAGACATATGTTGCAAACAGCAGCTGTGCGATCTGATGCACTAGCCTCAAAAAAGGCCCACACCAAAGAACTTTTTGAATGACGGGCAGAGGCAGCGCCCTGCACAGGCGGAGCTCTGCGGTGTGATTCCGTCGGTGTACTGCCCTTACGCTGGCCACCAAAGGGCATCCTGCCTCGTTGGAGATGTGCCTCCTCCTCATCCTCCTCCTCTCTCCTATTAGGCACCCACGTGGAGTCATTGACCTCATCATCCCCTCCCTCCTCATCACTGGAGCCAATCTGGCAGTATGCTGCAGCTGCTGGAACATGACTGCCAGATTGGTGTCCTTCTTGAGCATCCCCTCTGTCTGCTCTCACGCTACTGCCTTCCTCTAGCTGGGTTTCATCATCAGACCCTTCGAAACGCTGGGCATCCTCCTGGAGCATGTACCCAACACTGTGCTGAAACAGTTCGGGGGACTCCTCAGGAGGAGGACATGGTGGGTCTAGGGAAGGAGTGACTGATGATTTGTCTGACATTGATACCAGGGAAGACGACGCTTTGGCAGCTGCTTTTCCAGTACCCTGAGCCTGGGTGAGAGAGGATGAGGAGGAGGAGGAGGGCTTGGTCATCCACTCTACCAAGTCTTCGGCATGATGTGGCTCAACATGTCCAGCTGCCGAAAAGAAGGACAAGCGTGTCCCATGGCCATGTGCTGATGACAATGCACCGCGTCCACGACCAGCACTGTTGCCCCCAGACACAGAGCCTGCTTGCCCTCTTTTATTGCCTCCTGACTGTCTGCCTCTCCTTGTTTGCCTTCCAGACATTCTAATAGATGGCCTGCAGGGAGATGGGAAAAAAGCAATAAGGGCTACCTTCAGGTGTCCTTCTCTGTCCCTTGAAACAAGGACTTTCACAGTGAAAGAAACTGACACTGTCCCTACCTAGAGTTTTCTGTCCCTAGAATAAATGTTTTTTTTAATCACAATATAGCACAAGGACAATTCACTCAATGTCTCTCCAGGTCCCTGGAAACAAGGACTTGCAGAGTGAAAGAAACTGACACTGTCCCTACCTAGAGTTTTCTGTCCCTAGAATAAATGTTTTTTTTAAGCACAATATAGCACAAGGAAAATTAACTCACTGTCCTTACAGGTCCCTGGAAACAAGGACTTGCAGAGTGAAAGAAACTGACACTGTCCCTACCTAGAGTTTTCTGTCCCTAGAATAAATGTTTTTTTTAATCACAATATAGCACAAGGAAAATTAACTCACTGTCCTTACAGGTCCCTGGAAACAAGGACTTGCAGAGTGAAAGAAACTGACACTGTCCCTACCTAGAGTTTTCTGTCCCTAGAATAAATGTTTTTTTAAGCACAATATAGCACAAGGACAATTAACTCACTGTCCTTACAGGTCCCTGGAAACAAGGACTTGCAGAGTGAAAGAAAAAAAACACTCTCCCTACCTACAGTTTTCTGTCCCTAGAAAAAATGTTTTTTTTAAGCACAATATAGCACAAGGAAAATTAACTCACTGTCCTTACAGGTCCCTGGAAACAAGGACTTGCAGAGTGAAAGAAAAAAAACACTCTCCCTACCTACAGTTTTCTGTCCCTAGAAAAAATGTTTTTTTTAATCACAATATAGCACAAGGAAAATTAACTCACTGTCCTTACAGGTCCCTGGAAACAAGGACTTGCAGAGTGAAAGAAACTGACACTGTCCCTACCTAGAGTTTTCTGTCCCTAGAATAAATGTTTTTTTTAATCACAATATAGCACAAGGAAAATTAACTCACTGTCCTTACAGGTCCCTGGAAACAAGGACTTGCAGAGTGAAAGAAACTGACACTGTCCCTACCTAGAGTTTTCTGTCCCTAGAATAAATGTTTTTTTTAAGCACAATATAGCACAAGGACAATTAACTCACTGTCCTTACAGGTCCCTGGAAACAAGGACTTGCAGAGTGAAAGAAAAAAAACACTCTCCCTACCTACAGTTTTCTGTCCCTAGAAAAAATGTTTTTTTTAATCACAATATAGCACAAGGAAAATTAACTCACTGTCCTTACAGGTCCCTGGAAACAAGGACTTGCAGAGTGAAAGAAAAAAAACACTCTCCCTACCTACAGTTTTCTGTCCCTAGAAAAAATGTTTTTTTTAATCACAATATAGCACAAGGAAAATTAACTCACTGTCCTTACAGGTCCCTGGAAACAAGGACTTGCAGAGTGAAAGAAACTGACACTGTCCCTACCTAGAGTTTTCTGTCCCTAGAATAAATGTTTTTTTTAATCACAATATAGCACAAGGAAAATTAACTCACTGTCCTTACAGGTCCCTGGAAACAAGGACTTGCAGAGTGAAAGAAACTGACACTGTCCCTACCTAGAGTTTTCTGTCCCTAGAATAAATGTTTTTTTTAATCACAATATAGCACAAGGACAATTCACTCAATGTCTCTCCAGGTCCCTGGAAACAAGGACTTGCAGAGTGAAAGAAACTGACACTGTCCCTACCTAGAGTTTTCTGTCCCTAGAATAAATGTTTTTTTTAAGCACAATATAGCACAAGGACAATTAACTCACTGTCCTTACAGGTCCCTGGAAACAAGGACTTGCAGAGTGAAAGAAAAAAAACACTCTCCCTACCTACAGTTTTCTGTCCCTAGAAAAAATGTTTTTTTTAATCACAATATAGCACAAGGAAAATTAACTCACTGTCCTTACAGGTCCCTGGAAACAAGGACTTGCAGAGTGAAAGAAAAAAAACACTCTCCCTACCTACAGTTTTCTGTCCCTAGAAAAAATGTTTTTTTTAATCACAATATAGCACAAGGAAAATTAACTCACTGTCCTTACAGGTCCCTGGAAACAAGGACTTGCAGAGTGAAAGAAACTGACACTGTCCCTACCTAGAGTTTTCTGTCCCTAGAATAAATGTTTTTTTTAATCACAATATAGCACAAGGAAAATTAACTCACTGTCCTTACAGGTCCCTGGAAACAAGGACTTGCAGAGTGAAAGAAACTGACACTGTCCCTACCTAGAGTTTTCTGTCCCTAGAATAAATGTTTTTTTTAAGCACAATATAGCACAAGGACAATTAACTCACTGTCCTTACAGGTCCCTGGAAACAAGGACTTGCAGAGTGAAAGAAAAAAAACACTCTCCCTACCTACAGTTTTCTGTCCCTAGAAAAAATGTTTTTTTTAATCACAATATAGCACAAGGAAAATTAACTCACTGTCCTTACAGGTCCCTGGAAACAAGGACTTGCAGAGTGAAAGAAACTGACACTGTCCCTACCTAGAGTTTTCTGTCCCTAGAATAAATGTTTTTTTTAATCACAATATAGCACAAGGAAAATTAACTCACTGTCCTTACAGGTCCCTGGAAACAAGGACTTGCAGAGTGAAAGAAACTGACACTGTCCCTACCTAGAGTTTTCTGTCCCTAGAATAAATGTTTTTTTTAATCACAATATAGCACAAGGAAAATTAACTCACTGTCCTTACAGGTCCCTGGAAACAAGGACTTGCAGAGTGAAAGAAACTGACACTGTCCCTACCTAGAGTTTTCTGTCCCTAGAATAAATGTTTTTTTTTAAGCACAATATAGCACAAGGACAATTAACTCACTGTCCTTACAGGTCCCTGGAAACAAGGACTTGCAGAGTGAAAGAAAAAAAACACTCTCCCTACCTACAGTTTTCTGTCCCTAGAAAAAATGTTTTTTTTAAGCACAATATAGCACAAGGAAAATTAACTCACTGTCCTTACAGGTCCCTGGAAACAAGGACTTGCAGAGTGAAAGAAAAAAAACACTCTCCCTACCTACAGTTTTCTGTCCCTAGAAAAAATGTTTTTTTTAATCACAATATAGCACAAGGAAAATTAACTCACTGTCCTTACAGGTCCCTGGAAACAAGGACTTGCAGAGTGAAAGAAACTGACACTGTCCCTACCTAGAGTTTTCTGTCCCTAGAATAAATGTTTTTTTTAATCACAATATAGCACAAGGAAAATTAACTCACTGTCCTTACAGGTCCCTGGAAACAAGGACTTGCAGAGTGAAAGAAACTGACACTGTCCCTACCTAGAGTTTTCTGTCCCTAGAATAAATGTTTTTTTTAATCACAATATAGCACAAGGAAAATTAACTCACTGTCCTTACAGGTCCCTGGAAACAAGGACTTGCAGAGTGAAAGAAACTGACACTGTCCCTACCTAGAGTTTTCTGTCCCTAGAATAAATGTTTTTTTTAAGCACAATATAGCACAAGGACAATTAACTCACTGTCCTTACAGGTCCCTGGAAACAAGGACTTGCAGAGTGAAAGAAAAAAAACACTCTCCCTACCTACAGTTTTCTGTCCCTAGAAAAAATGTTTTTTTTAATCACAATATAGCACAAGGAAAATTAACTCACTGTCCTTACAGGTCCCTGGAAACAAGGACTTGCAGAGTGAAAGAAAAAAAACACTCTCCCTACCTACAGTTTTCTGTCCCTAGAAAAAATGTTTTTTTTAATCACAATATAGCACAAGGAAAATTAACTCACTGTCCTTACAGGTCCCTGGAAACAAGGACTTGCAGAGTGAAAGAAACTGACACTGTCCCTACCTAGAGTTTTCTGTCCCTAGAATAAATGTTTTTTTTAAGCACAATATAGCACAAGGAAAATTAACTCACTGTCCTTACAGGTCCCTGGAAACAAGGACTTGCAGAGTGAAAGAAACTGACACTGTCCCTACCTAGAGTTTTCTGTCCCTAGAATAAATGTTTTTTTTAAGCACAATATAGCACAAGGACAATTAACTCACTGTCCTTACAGGTCCCTGGAAACAAGGACTTGCAGAGTGAAAAAAAAAAAACACTCTCCCTACCTAGAGTTTTCTGTCCCTAGAAAAAATGTTTTTTTTAAGCACAATATAGCACAAGGACAATTAACTCACTGTCCTTACAGGTCCCTGGAAACAAGGACTTGCAGAGTGAAAGAAAAAAAACACTCTCCCTACCTACAGTTTTCTGTCCCTAGAAAAAAATGTTTTTTTTAATCACAATATAGCACAAGGAAAATTAACTCACTGTCCTTACAGGTCCCTGGAAACAAGGACTTGCAGAGTGAAAGAAAAAAAACACTCTCCCTACCTACAGTTTTCTGTCCCTAGAAAAAATGTTTTTTTTAATCACAATATAGCACAAGGAAAATTAACTCACTGTCCTTACAGGTCCCTGGAAACAAGGACTTGCAGAGTGAAAGAAACTGACACTGTCCCTACCTAGAGTTTTCTGTCCCTAGAATAAATGTTTTTTTTAATCACAATATAGCACAAGGAAAATTAACTCACTGTCCTTACAGGTCCCTGGAAACAAGGACTTGCAGAGTGAAAGAAACTGACACTGTCCCTACCTAGAGTTTTCTGTCCCTAGAATAAATGTTTTTTTTAAGCACAATATAGCACAAGGACAATTAACTCACTGTCCTTACAGGTCCCTGGAAACAAGGACATGCAGAGTGAAAGAAAAAAAAACACTCTCCCTACCTACAGTTTCTGTCCCTAGAAAAAATGTTTTTTTTAATCACAATATAGCACAAGGAAAATTAACTCACTGTCCTTACAGGTCCCTGGAAACAAGGACTTGCAGAGTGAAAGAAACTGACACTGTCCTACCTAGAGTTTTCTGTCCTAGAATAAATGTTTTTTTTTAAGCACAATATAGCACAAGGACAATTAACTCACTGTCCTTACAGGTCCCTGGAAACAAGGACTTGCAGAGTGAAAGAAAAAAAAACACTCTCCCTACCTACAGTTTTCTGTCCCTAGAAAAAATGTTTTTTTTAATCACAATATAGCACAAGGAAAATTAACTCACTGTCCTTACAGGTCCCTGGAAACAAGGACTTGCAGAGTGAAAGAAAAAAAACACTCTCCCTACCTACAGTTTTCTGTCCCTAGAAAAAATGTTTTTTTTAATCACAATATAGCACAAGGAAAATTAACTCACTGTCCTTACAGGTCCCTGGAAACAAGGACTTGCAGAGTGAAGAAACTGACACTGTCCCTACCTAGAGTTTTCTGTCCCTAGAATAAATGTTTTTTTTAATCACAATATAGCACAAGGAAAATTAACTCACTGTCCTTACAGGTCCCTGGAAACAAGGACTTGCAGAGTGAAAGAAACTGACACTGTCCCTACCTAGAGTTTTCTGTCCCAGAATAAATGTTTTTTTTAAGCACAATATAGCACAAGGACAATTAACTCACTGTCCTTACAGGTCCCTGGAAACAAGGACTTGCAGAGTGAAAGAAAAAAAACACTCTCCCTACCTACAGTTTTCTGTCCCTAGAAAAAATGTTTTTTTTAATCACAATATAGCACAAGGAAAATTAACTCACTGTCCTTACAGGTCCCTGGAAACAAGGACTTGCAGAGTGAAAGAAAAAAAACACTCTCCCTACCTACAGTTTTCTGTCCCTAGAAAAAATGTTTTTTTTAATCACAATATAGCACAAGGAAAATTAACTCACTGTCCTTACAGGTCCCTGGAAACAAGGACTTGCAGAGTGAAAGAAACTGACACTGTCCCTACCTAGAGTTTTCTGTCCCTAGAATAAATGTTTTTTTTAATCACAATATAGCACAAGGAAAATTAACTCACTGTCCTTACAGGTCCCTGGAAACAAGGACTTGCAGAGTGAAAGAAACTGACACTGTCCCTACCTAGAGTTTTCTGTCCCTAGAATAAATGTTTTTTTTAATCACAATATAGCACAAGGAAAATTAACTCACTGTCCTTACAGGTCCCTGGAAACAAGGACTTGCAGAGTGAAAGAAACTGACACTGTCCCTACCTAGAGTTTTCTGTCCCTAGAATAAATGTTTTTTTTAATCACAATATAGCACAAGGACAATTCACTCAATGTCTCTCCAGGTCCCTGGAAACAAGGACTTGCAGAGTGAAAGAAACTGACACTGTCCCTACCTAGAGTTTTCTGTCCCTAGAATAAATGTTTTTTTTAAGCACAATATAGCACAAGGACAATTAACTCACTGTCCTTACAGGTCCCTGGAAACAAGGACTTGCAGAGTGAAAGAAAAAAAACACTCTCCCTACCTACAGTTTTCTGTCCCTAGAAAAAATGTTTTTTTTAATCACAATATAGCACAAGGAAAATTAACTCACTGTCCTTACAGGTCCCTGGAAACAAGGACTTGCAGAGTGAAAGAAAAAAAACACTCTCCCTACCTACAGTTTTCTGTCCCTAGAAAAAATGTTTTTTTTAATCACAATATAGCACAAGGAAAATTAACTCACTGTCCTTACAGGTCCCTGGAAACAAGGACTTGCAGAGTGAAAGAAACTGACACTGTCCCTACCTAGAGTTTTCTGTCCCTAGAATAAATGTTTTTTTAATCACAATATAGCACAAGGAAAATTAACTCACTGTCCTTACAGGTCCCTGGAAACAAGGACTTGCAGAGTGAAAGAAACTGACACTGTCCCTACCTAGAGTTTTCTGTCCCTAGAATAAATGTTTTTTTTAAGCACAATATAGCACAAGGACAATTAACTCACTGTCCTTACAGGTCCCTGGAAACAAGGACTTGCAGAGTGAAAGAAAAAAAACACTCTCCCTACCTACAGTTTTCTGTCCCTAGAAAAAATGTTTTTTTTAAGCACAATATAGCACAAGGAAAATTAACTCACTGTCCTTACAGGTCCCTGGAAACAAGGACTTGCAGAGTGAAAGAAAAAAAACACTCTCCCTACCTACAGTTTTCTGTCCCTAGAAAAAATGTTTTTTTTAATCACAATATAGCACAAGGAAAATTAACTCACTGTCCTTACAGGTCCTGGAAACAAGGACTTGCAGAGTGAAAGAAACTGACACTGTCCCTACCTAGAGTTTTCTGTCCCTAGAATAAATGTTTTTTTTAAGCACAATATAGCACAAGGAAAATTAACTCACTGTCCTTACAGGTCCCTGGAAACAAGGACTTGCAGAGTGAAAGAAACTGACACTGTCCCTACCTAGAGTTTTCTGTCCCTAGAATAAATGTTTTTTTTAAGCACAATATAGCACAAGGACAATTAACTCACTGTCCTTACAGGTCCCTGGAAACAGGACTTGCAGAGTGAAAAAAAAAAACACTCTCCCTACCTACAGTTTTCTGTCCCTAGAAAAAATGTTTTTTTTAAGCACAATATAGCACAAGGACAATTAACTCACTGTCCTTACAGGTCCCTGGAAACAAGGACTTGCAGAGTGAAAGAAAAAAAACACTCTCCCTACCTACAGTTTTCTGTCCCTAGAAAAAAATGTTTTTTTTAATCACAATATAGCACAAGGAAAATTAACTCACTGTCCTTACAGGTCCCTGGAAACAAGGACTTGCAGAGTGAAAGAAAAAAAACACTCTCCCTACCTACAGTTTTCTGTCCCTAGAAAAAATGTTTTTTTTAATCACAATATAGCACAAGGAAAATTAACTCACTGTCCTTACAGGTCCCTGGAAACAAGGACTTGCAGAGTGAAAGAAACTGACACTGTCCCTACCTAGAGTTTTCTGTCCCTAGAATAAATGTTTTTTTTAATCACAATATAGCACAGGAAAATTAACTCACTGTCCTTACAGGTCCCTGGAAAACAAGGACTTGCAGAGTGAAAGAAACTGACACTGTCCCTACCTAGAGTTTTCTGTCCCTAGAATAAATGTTTTTTTGTAAGCACAATATAGCACAGGACATTAACTCACTGTCCTTACAGGTCCCTGGAAACAAGGACTTGCAGAGTGAAAGAAAAAAAACACTCTCCCTACCTACAGTTTTCTGTCCCTAGAAAAAATGTTTTTTTTATCACAATATAGCACAAGAAAATTAACTCACTGTCCTTACAGGTCCCTGGAAACAAGGACTTGCAGAGTGAAAGAAAAAAAACACTCTCCCTACCTACAGTTTTCTGTCCCTAGAAAAAATGTTTTTTTTAATCACAATATAGCACAAGGAAAATTAACTCACTGTCCTTACAGGTCCCTGGAAACAAGGACTTGCAGAGTGAAGAAACTGACACTGTCCCTACCTAGAGTTTTCTGTCCCTAGAATAAATGTTTTTTTTAATCACAATATAGCACAAGGAAAATTAACTCACTGTCCTTACAGGTCCCTGAAACAAGGACTTGCAGAGTGAAAGAAACTGACACTGTCCCTACCTAGAGTTTTCTGTCCCTAGAATAAATGTTTTTTTAATCACAATATAGCACAAGGAAAATTAACTCACTGTCCTTACAGGTCCCTGGAAACAAGGACTTGCAGAGTGAAAGAAACTGACACTGTCCCTACCTAGAGTTTTCTGTCCCTAGAATAATGTTTTTTTTAAGCACAATATAGCACAAGGACAATTAACTCACTGTCCTTACAGGTCCCTGGAAACAAGGACTTGCAGAGTGAAAGAAAAAAAACACTCTCCCTACCTACAGTTTTCTGTCCCTAGAAAAAATGTTTTTTTTAGCACAATATAGCACAAGGAAAATTAACTCACTGTCATTACAGGTCCCTGGAAACAAGGACTTGCAGAGTGAAAGAAAAAAAAACACTCTCCCTACCTACAGTTTTCTGTCCCTAGAAAAAATGTTTTTTTTAATCACAATATAGCACAAGGAAAATTAACTCACTGTCCTTACAGGTCCCTGGAAACAAGGACTTGCAGAGTGAAAGAAACTGACACTGTCCCCTACCTAGAGTTTTCTGTCCCTAGAATAATGTTTTTTTTAATCACAATATAGCACAAGGACAATTAACTCACTGTCCTTACAGGTCCCTGAAACAAGGACTTGCAGAGTGAAAGAAAAAAAACACTCTCCCTACCTACAGTTTTCTGTCCCTAGAAAAAATGTTTTTTTTAATCACAATATAGCACAAGGAAAATTAACTCACTGTCCTTACAGGTCCCTGAAACAAGGACTTGCAGAGTGAAAGAAACTGACACTGTCCCTACCTAGAGTTTTCTGTCCCTAGAATAAATGTTTTTTTTAATCACAATATAGCACAAGGAAAATTAACTCACTGTCCTTACAGGTCCCTGGAAACAAGGACTTGCAGAGTGAAAGAAACTGACACTGTCCCTACCTAGAGTTTTCTGTCCCTAGAATAAATGTTTTTTTTAAGCACAATATAGCACAAGGACAATTAACTCACTGTCCTTACAGGTCCCTGGAAACAAGGACTTGCAGAGTGAAAGAAACTGACACTGTCCCTACCTAGAGTTTTCCTGTCCCTAGAATATATGTTTTTTTTAATCACAATATAGCACAAGGAAAATTAACTCACTGTCCTTACAGGTCCCTGGAAACAAGGACTTGCAGAGTGAAAGAAACTGACACTGTCCCTACCTAGAGTTTTCTGTCCCTAGAATAAATGTTTTTTTAATCACAATATAGCACAAGGACAATTAACTCACTGTCCTTACAGGTCCCTGGAAACAAGGACTTGCAGAGTGAAAGAAACTGACACTGTCCCTACCTAGAGGTTTTCTGTCCCTAGAATAAATGTTTTTTTTAAGCACAATATAGCACAAGGACAATTAACTCACTGTCCTTACAGGTCCCTGGAAACAAGGACTTGCAGAGTGAAAGGAACTGACACTGTCCCTACCTAGAGTTTTCTGTCCCTAGAATAAATGTTTTTTTTAAGCACACTATAGCAGAAGCACAAAACACACTGACACTCTCCCTACCTATCCTTCTCTTTCCCTAAACTAAAGGAATCCAGGTTAAGCAAGAAGAAATAACAGTCACTGTCCCTGCCTATGCTACTCTATCCCTGCTCCGACACACACTACACTAGGCCGCCGTGCTGGCGGCCTTTTATAGTGTGGGGCGTGTT